>CM069860.1:93416848-94016848 GCA_036172795.1 Pelodytes ibericus
CCTGCTTCTCCGGAGTAAACCCAACATGTATCTTAATAAATACACGTTGGTCTACTCCGGGCTGCGTCTCACAGCTGAGACACATCCGGTCTGGAAGCTAGCCCTTGCTGACACTGTCTCTATAAGAAGCACAAATAAAAAATAAAGTTTAGTTGTCCTATGTTGGTTGGAACAAAACATCTGAAATAAACAGAGACATTTAAATATTGAAGATAATTTGGTTACAATACTATTTCAGCAATGAAGACACAACTCTTTACAAAAACAATAGAGAGTTCACACTAATTATCATAACTCAGTTAACATGAATATCACGTATCAACTCGACAACATAGACAACTAGTCTTTATGAAAAAATTATAAAGTTGTTTTCAAAATATATATATTTGTAAACTGCATTTGGATTCATTATATAAAGTCTATTTATATAAGAAAATAAAGTAAATAATGATGATAATAACAAGCAGAATGTTTTCTCACACAAAGATAAAATTTGTAATAAATCCCGTCTATTCAGCTACACCCACTTTACATATCTGGACTGAACAACAGTTTAACTGATGTTCAGCCAGACTTTGAAGTCTATCTTAGCTCCCTGGAATTTGACCAGACCATGTAATGTATTACAGAACTTTCTGCCTTATGTATTCCAGATGGTCCATACCAAATCCCTTTGTAGATTTTCTCAGATTTACCAAGTTACCAGTATTACATAGAGTTAAAACAATGTTTACTCAGCAAAGTGATATACTATTTTATTTATACCATACTGAAAATGTGGCATCCAACATCTTCTCACATTGTTTGTATTTTTTTTTTATTTCCTGAAAAACATTTTTTAAATATAAATCAGTTAAATTCAGTCCTTCACCTAAACAAAGTTAACTAGTTCATCACTAGAGCATAAAACATTATCTATTTGTTATTTGTTGTTGTATTTGTATGTATATATCTTCTCTTTTGTGCTGAAAGCATATTACCCAAAATACTCTACTGACTGGCTGCTTGTTATTTTTTTAAATATGGAGAGTATGATGTGGGTTAGGTAAGCACCAAAAATGCCCATAGCATAAAGTGTCACTAAATCTTAAAAATAACTTTACATGTTCAGTGCTTCTTAAATATAACTGGATTTTGGAATTTTATGGTGTTTCATTGTTTAGTGGTGAGTTTGGATTCCTCTATCAATTTTTGTGTAAAGTCTATGTCTATGCTTCTCACTGCAGGAATGTTAAGTGATCACCATAGAGTATACCTCCCAACATGCCCCACCAGGAACCAGGGTGTGTGCTTGTGTTGTGAAGTGTCAGTACTACTGTACAAGTGCAAACTCATATAATCAGTAGGGCATTGTAAGGAATACTTTGATTTTATGGAAATACATTCCCTAGTTTTGTAATCTTCAGTATACTAACTGTTAAATTTTGTATACTGCATGATTTCAACTGGGAGTATACTCCCTTCCTCCATCAATTCCCCTGAAAGTGCACAGGACTCCCATGTATGTCTTACAGAGGTTGTTGCAATGTCACAGATTCATGTACAAAAGTGGGATTTACTGATGCCGTTCTGTTGCTGGGTTGCCCTGTGTAAGTGCACACCTACACAAAGAAATGGCCATGCACAGCTAGCTATCTGCTCAATGTTTTATTTGCAGGTTATAATATACCAAAACTGTACATTTGTGAGCATGAAGAAATGGACCCAACATAAGATTCTCAACTATATGCACAATTTTTTTTTTTGGCTTGAGTAGGCCTTGATTAATCAAAATGATTGTGCATTTGCTTTCCAATCTAAAACCAAACAATATTTCCTCTGCAAAAAAGACATTCCCTCCTAATTATGGCATATTGAAAGGATTATATTTGTCATGCAGTATTGTTCCAAATTGGTACAACAAAATTATTATGTGAATGAAATAAATGTTATTCTCTTTAAAATCCCAATCCAAAGTAATGTAGGCAACATTGGAGCAAGTAGCAATTACATAAACCCAATCTACAGAAAGGGTACACAAGTCTTTTTGGTTTAAATTAAAGCAACATGAAAAACTTCCTAAATTACTTCACAGTATCACCTTAACCACGAGTTGCATATAAAAAAAATATACACTGAGACTGTACTTAAGGAAACCAGTTCCTTCTTTTGAGTAAAAAAAAAAAATAATAATCAGTCCTGTCACACTGTGCCAAATGGTTGGTGGTTTGGAAGTACGGTCACAGTCCACAAACTGCTTAAGTGAGACCACAATATTTATTTAAAAAGCCAAAAGTCCCCACTCCTTTTAATGATCCTCAGCTTCTCTGGGTCAAACCTGGACAAGGGCCATGAAAACATGAGAGCATTGAATCTTTACACTCTCCTCTCCACGACTATTCCTTAAAGGGCCAGTTTCCTGTCGTGTAATGAAAAATGTAAACAATGTAAAACATGAATTTGCTTTTATAAACAAATGCAATCACCCTTACAGTAAACAAGGAACTATGCTGGTTTGTTTGGAATTTCAAGGATTTTTCCTTTACAATGTGGACAAAAACACATGGATGTGCTAGTCCATATACATGTGTAAACCTAGTCAGATCATTATTTCATACATTCAGATGTATCAAGTGTGTGCAGCAACCCAAATATGTGACCTTAATGCAGAAATAATGATGTCTGAGTTTAAAGATTATAACTTGAAAGTAAACAAAAATAAATCTTAAGGAAACAAACAAATGTGGAGATTTGCTATATAGTGAACCATGGTGACCTGACAATCCTGTTGTAAATATCAGACCAGAATTGAATTCTATAATATAAACAGTGACAGTAAATTGCCAGGCACATGAATAAAATGATAGATACTAGTGAAGAAAAGAATAAACATATTTCGACAGTGTGAGAAAAAATAACCTGACCTATAGTCAGTGCTGTATTTAGCGTGAGGCAAACAAGGCAAGTGCCAAGGGTGGAACTTGCCTTGTATGCTTTTAAGGATAGGCACAAAATGAAAAAAAAAAAAGCCTCCCCTTTAAGAAAAAAAAACCTTGCTTGCTGGTAGAGACGGCTGGGGAGATCTGCCTGCAAGCAGGCTGCACGGGGACCCAAGCAGGCAGCACAGAGAAACCTTCCTTTTCGGCTCCCCGAGCTGTGTGACGGGAAGTGCTTGACAGGTCACATGACTGGTGCTCTGAAGTCAGACATGCGCCGGGTCATGTGACCTCTCTGCACACACCACGGGGGAGCCGAACAGGCAGCATGGTAGGCCAAGATACACTGCGGCCTATAGTGACAAAAAAGGAGGACTGGTAACTGAATATAAGAAAATGTTACTTAAGTCTTGGCAGTTGTAGGCATGGAAGAAGTCATGATAAGTTTAGTGAGCAAGAGCATAGATTGAGCCATGTAACAGGTAGTGTTAATATAGTTATAGAAGTGTGCATTATTATTTTCCCTGGTGCCAAGGGCAAGCTTTAAACTGCTCCCACCATCCCCTTTTATGTATATTTTGTTGTGCTTTTTTGTGTGGTGGTATAAATCAGAATGTTTGATAAACATGGGTTATGTCAGGTACAGCTCTGAGCTACCAGGGCAGAGTACAATACCGGACTGGAAATAAAAACCCACCCTGGAAATAATTGCATACCAACCCCATAGCATAACATCATTATACAAGCCCCATAACATTATTTTTATGTTCATAATGGGAAAACAATGCATTTTAAAAGCACATTTGAAGAGTGTATTATTTAGAGATAAGACTGATATATACCTGTGCATAATGCAATATATTTTGCCAGTATGTACACAAGATTATATCTGTCTCATACACTGCCCTGATATATACCTCATGCACAGGGCAATACATAGGCACACAGATTACACACACAAGACTTGCCCCAGGACCCAGGACTTACCGAAGCATACAAATTACACTTACATGTAAGCTTTTAACTCTAGGTTACAAGCTTACAAGCAGGGTTCTCTACCTAATATATGTTTGTCTAATAGAATAAAGGGGTGAAGTATTTTCTACCCTCGAAATTCCTATACATCCATTACAAAAACAGCCGAAAGTCCCAAACTAAAAAAAAATAAAAACCATTAAAACATATAATATTAAAATTATATATATATAACAAGTCCACAAATGAAGCACTCAATATGACAGGCTATTAATGGACTGCTAGAACATAGGGTTGTGTTAGCTAATCAATAGCTACAAGTGTGATATGTTTTCTGTGCTTCAGTCACTCTATCACAACAATTCCAGTACAAGAGTGTATTTTTGCTTGCAGTCTCTAATCCACCTATGAGTAGAAACTAAAACACCAACTTTTTTAGTATAGTGAACCTCTGTAGCTTTTCTTTTTTTAGTTAATCCATGAGGAAAATGTTTCCTGGCAAATTGCCATGTGTGTGGTCAAATAGTTATCGTGGTAAGGTGAATACACACTTTGGCGCTTGATCTCTGACAACACGTATGTGAAATCCTATTAGAATATTTCTGGAAAGCCAAGTGCTGTACTGATACTTCAGTTGTTGCCAAGAGTCCCATTCATGTGCATGGACCTTTATAAAGTCTAAAACCAACTGCTAAAAATGTCAAGTTGGAGGAAGCACTGCATTTTTAATTGTTTCTTTACAAGTCACCATACATCATGTAGATATCCTATGTTTTACATCATGATGAAGGTTATGTACAAAGCACAATCCAAAGCACAATGGGGCCTATATATAGAATAGGCAAGTTCAGAAATAGCACCAAATAATTTGGGAGTTAGGAGTAAATGCATTGTCATGCAAATCTAAGTTTTGGGGTAAGTAGTGGGTGCTGAGGCAAGTCCTGTGAGTGAAATTTAAGTTTTGGTGTAAGTCCTGGGTGCTGGGGAATCTCATGTGAGTGAAATATAAGTGCTGGGCAAAGTCCTGGGTGCTGGGGCATGTCTTGTGAGAAAAATCTAAGTGCCGGGTTAAGTTCTGGGTGCACGGACAAGTCATGTGAGTGCAATTTACATGCTGGGGTAAGTTCTGAGTGGGTGCAGAGGCAAGTCCTGTGAGTGCAATATGTGTGCAATATGTGAGAAAATATGGTTATGCTATGAGACAGGTGTAATGACACAACGTATGGGACTGGTATACAGTTATATCCTGGATTGGTTTTTAGTCTGTCTGGAACTCATGGATGACATGATGCATGATGTACTATTTTGGACGTAGACAAATGTTAAGAAATGTTTACTATGTTTACTCAAGTTTTATCAGATATACCTACCAATACCTGGCCATGGATTGTGATGACACAAAATTATATAAATGAAGCACAGTAATGCCTTTACATCACTTGCTTTATTTGGTTTACTTGCTTATGCAAGATTTGTATTCTGAAAGAATATGTAGAACACTTCATATGCATTTTGCATATATTTGTTTTAAAGTTAAGACTGCTGCAAAGATTAAAACACTTATCAATGCAAAGGAGTTAAGCTGAGTTAAGTTTACACACAAGAGCCACAAAAGCCAATTAAATCCTATTCAGCCCTTGTGAATGTCAGCAACTTTAAACCCAGTGCCATGTTGAATTAGCCTATAAATCAGTGCAGGCCTATTTGATCTAAGTGAGTTCCTGTTTGCCCACTTGTTTATACAAACTGTAACACCTTCTTCATTTTTTTTACAAGAACAGCAGTAAAGGCAAAATGTGCTTGTATTTATTTGATGTCCCTCTTATGTTAATTGAAGTACAAAGTGTGCAGACAAGGCCTCTGGTTTCAAAACTCATGCATGATCCACACCAAAGTAGCATTACTCTTTTTATCAAATTGCCAAAGTCAAAAAAGATAGGAGAGTTGTTTCTATGTTTAATCCGCTACACTTTTAAAGGAATAAAATATTCAATAATAATAAGCTGGAATGTGTAACCCATGGTGAAGTGGCTAGTTAACAAATCTCAAGTGAGAACTGGGTTAATTGTTGGTGCTTTATAAATAAATGTTACTACATCTACTTATAACCACTTTATCAACAAATTGTTCCATGTATTGTATATTTTATTTTGTCATATTTATAACAGTTTAGATCTGTAAATCTAACCCTTGCCCAGGACTGAAAAATGCCAGGGAGCTAAGACTCCTAAAATCCTAGTTCCTTAAATTACTACAGGGTAATGTATAAACCCCATGTGGTTCTCACTGGCTACCCTGCAGTCTAGGTCAAATGCTAAAGATGAAGAAGGAAATCAACTTTTGTCCATATTACCTCAGGATCAGAAATGAAAGACCTTGATGGCTTCTGTGTGACAATATTTCTCCGATACCCTCAAACTGCTACTGGAAATGTCTATCCAAGTTACTAAGACATTCTTATCTACAAGTGGATAACTACGCCTAACCAGTGAGTTTCATAAATTTTATTCATCACTATAATAATATATATATATATAAAATAATTACCTACAATTTCTTCGTTCAGTTGCAATTGTCACAGTTTCCCCTGTGGAGGAGAGATTCTCAATTTGTCGCTCTCTGCACACGGCAGGAGCCAATTTATGCTGTTATTGCATAAAATACTGTTATTACACCTGTTAATCTGTTTTTATATTGCTATGACCACACTGACTGATTTTTCTGATGTACCCCCACCAACTCGCCATGCCCACCATCAACCAAGAAACCCCCAATAATGATGTTCAATGTGCAGGGTCCCACTTCACCCAGAAAACACTCAAGATTATTAAGAGACCTTCACAAATCGAAAGTATATGTATCATTTAGATGCACTTTACAGTAGACAAAAAGTCATACCTCTACTATGGCACCAAACAACTGCTCCTACCTTGAAAATGTGGGCTAACCAAGTGAAGGACACCAGAATGCTGCAGAAGTTGATCCTCTCATCAGGAGTGTCAGAGTATTTACAGAAAGATCTGGTATCAATGGACTGTATACTTTAATGGTGCCTACTCTCTCTACATCTGAACCAATTGATGTTTCAGCAACAGGCCTATCTGACATGGAGTTGACACTGACCATTTGATTTTTGACATTTGTAGATTTCAGGAGCAAGACCTTTTCCCTTCTTACATCAGTTGTGTTATGCAGACTAAATGTTGAGAGTAATGCACAATAGGAGAGTGAGATCCGAGAATCTTGGAATTTCAGTTTCATGTGAATTTTTGTGCATTTTTATATATGAAATTCAACCTATTTGTGGGTTTGTCTTTTAATAAATGTATATATTTTTTACTTTTGTCATACAGTATTGCACTCTTTTTATTTATTTATTTATTATATATATGAAGTCATACAATCCACAATCCTTCTGAATGCCTTGTTCCCTGCCTCCACATATAGTTTTGTATTAAGGAATATTGGAGACCCCTTGAGCAGAGGATACAGTAAATATTTTTTTGTCACTACAGATTGGTTCACTTTTTTCCTTTTATATCCAGATAAGTGCAAGCTAGGTGATACTATCTCCGGTCTGTCACAATTTCCAGCTAAAGTAAGACATTGTTGTTCATTTGTTTTACTTTTCTGCTATTCCACCAACTGCTACATGGGTATGTTTTTGAGGTTCTCTACTAAGTCCTGGGCCTGTTTAGCCTTTGTGCCCAACCTTTGAGCCTAAGCTGAGTGAAACACTCCCCCTCTGTGTGTTCGCCAGTTACAGGCACCAGAGTGATTAAGACAAGCTGTTTGGGGACAAAGCAAGGGCGTTTCGTGCCTTTGAGTGACACGCCCGTAGCACGCCTGTCACTCGGAGGCACAATGTCTCTTGTGTATTTCCAGGGGGTTGTGTGCTGAGAACAGCCAGCACACAAACCCCCGGAAATACACGAAAGACATTGTTCCATCCAAAAGACGACGCTGCGCTGAATTTGGCAAATTCGTATTCTTTTCGTGCTTGTTGAATTGGCAACAGAGTGAGTGACTTTCGGATGTATTTCTGGGGTTTGTGTGCTCTCTGCTCTGAGCACACAAACCCCCAGAAATACAAGCACGGGTGCTCCGTGTTAGGTGTACGGCGCACACCTAGCACATATAGAGCATCCGCCACTGGGACAAAGATGACATAGACAAGCTGTTTGGGGACAGTTCACACTGACAAAATATTCTGAGGTCCTGTGGTTTCTGGTTACATCTACTATTACTACATGTTAATATAGTGTATGTAGTCAGGAGTTCAGAATTAAGACAGAAAAGAAATATGAAAATCATGGCAGCAAAGGAAGAATCCACTATAAAATCTAATTTCTAGAAATAATGCACTGATTTTGTATTTCTATTGTGTGTTATCTATTAATTGCTCTACTCAGATTTTCATCACATATACTCATTTATGTGCCTTTTGCTGCATCTTATCTGACTATCACCTATTTAAGTAATGTATTGATGTTTACACCATGATGTTGAAATTAAGGTTACTCATGGCTGTGAAAGGCCTCTTTTATCCTCACAGATTGTAATACTATCATCCTGGTTCCCATCAAGTTACACTCTGAAATCCAGTTTGCAAGTGTGAAGTCAGGCCCAGTTTCCACTTCAATTCTCACGACAGATTGCAGATTTTCCAGATCATGTACGTGCTAACATCACTTTTCAGGAAAGAAATTGAAGAAATAAAGCGTTTAAGCAATTTGTTTTCTTACCACCCTGTTTGCAAATAAAATGAAAAAGTAAATAAACGTCTGCAAACTTTTTTTTTTTCTGAGTCCTGTTTATGTAGCGTCCTTTGCCATGCAAAACATTTTCAAGCCGAACAAATTAAAAACTCTCAAAGCGTGATGTTAAAATAACAAAGTGCTCCCCCATCCCACAAGTGAGGAGTCAAATGTTTTCTTTGCCAACACCTGTGACTAACCAGCTGTTACTGTGGAAAGTGGTCATAATGTTCAAGACTATTTTTTTAAGCATTATTTGGCAGAGGCAGATGTGGAAAGTGACCAAAAAAATTTCTAAAAAGTAATGTATTTTTTTTATTCATATGTTTGACAGGAAATGACGTGATCTGGGTATTCATTTGAGCATTATACACTAGAGGCATATTAAATAACACAAAATTGCAGGCATGTCAGTAAGAAAAGACTGCAGACTTCACCACAAAACCTGCTGCCTAAACCTCTGGATTTCTCCTGCTAGTGTCTTTTGTTTTGGGTTGTACATTAACTCTTGCTCAACTGAAAAGTGTTATTCTGCTGCTTTCTTTTTTGTATACAAAGAGCCCTTGATTAAATAAAATAGGAATTTTGTAATTTGTTACAATATTTTTAATACTGTATATTGAATTGTATTTTCACATAATCCTATGTAACTCCTGATTTGCACTGTTGAAATGCAATAATAAGGTTGTCAATTGTGGTAATGTGAGTTAAACAGAAACGAAATATTATTAAACTATAAATAAATATAGCCCAAGCACAGAAAAGGAGTAGACACTATTGTCATGAAGCAGGACTATAATTTAATAAAATAACAACTCCTTTGTTCTCCATAGTACTGATCCACATCTAACACTCAGAATTGTTTTTATACATAAGTACCTACAAGTTTATCTACTGGTGTATGAGAAATGGACATGAGGGTCTAATGAAATAGCACATTTTAAACACCTAGGTGGTAAATTTAACTTTTTGTGTTTTTTTTTAAATTGCAAATAATCAATGCTAAAACTTTAATGGCAGATATGCTTTATAGGTCAGTTTGCTGATTTTTTGCTTACACCCATAACTAAGACAATCTTTACTGTTATTGACAGTTAATATTTATATGAATATCAATGGCCCTTCCTATGCTCATCATTTCATCAATTGCACCTCATTGTCATGAAATATATTTAATATCGCTGGTTTAAAATATTTAATGTAGCCTATGATTAACCACTAATTCAAGCTCAAAACATCTGAAATGCATGTTTCACTGTGTATAAGCACTGGATGGTGAATAAATGTATTCTCTGCTAATTTCTGGATTTATCCAGACTTTATTATGATTTGCCATGGGAGGAGTGCCGTTTTCCATTATTACTAATTTTTATTGGTATTAAAGAGACGTTTGAATTAAAAACAAGAACATTAAACACTGCGTTAGCAGAAACCCATGCAAATGCATAAATTAAGAGAAAAATTTGTTTTAAATGTCTATGGTTTTTCACATCACCTTGTGGCTTGACTACTGTCTATTAGAAATGTATAGTTTACATATAAAGTCACAAATTGTTCATAAATGGGAGACACAACAAACACATTTAAAACATATTTTTAATTCATATTTGTGCATTCGCTTGAAATTTTGTTAACAACATATATAGATCATTTTTGATACCTTTTTTGCAAACAATGGTTACTCATCATCTCATTATGTATTAAATATCCTTACATATGAATGCATTATTTGTGTGAAATCTGTAAATATAGGGTTATTTTACCATTTATTATTGGGCTGTCCTTTAATTATGACACAAACTAATCTTTAGTGCTTGCCAGGACAGGCTTTGTACCCATCGCATGGCCTCCTAATCACATTATTTTTTGAGCCTCAGTAAACTTCCTACATGAATAAGTCTAAACGTAAAATGATCTTACTAATGTAATAGCCACGGTGATACACATTGTGAGGAAACCGTTTAATGAGAAGGTTATTTACACCATTCATAGAATCTAAAATTACAGTGTGCTCGGGATATGAATCCACTTAATACAGAGCAGCTTTACTGTGCAGCTTTAAGCAAAGTCTAAGGGCCCAGGAGAAGGACTGGTGTATGTTAATCAATAATCTCCTATAACACAAAAGCCTTTTCCTTTTATTCTTCTTTCTCCACACCTGTGCACAAACATGTCCACACGTATAGTTAATTCATGTACTGAACCCATCTCAGATTCCCTATGAATTTCCTCTGATCTTTTTGTCTTTGTTTACTTTATGCACAGGAGCCACTGCTAGAAGTTTATTGTGTGCTTTATTTTAATAACATTTTTTGCCTGTACCACATTTTCTTCATGACCATCTATAAATATCAGAACTGGACCACATTAATCCTTTTCAGATGGATTTATTAGATGCTTTATTATCCACTGACATCAAATATCATGCCTGTTATGTCATAACAACTACAGACATAAGATCTGATATAATTTACATGTGAGGACATGTGCATTGTCTTTGCTTGGTGTTTGTTTTTATGTAGCCTGTTGCTATGCCTTTGTTGTGACTTTAAGTGAAGCCATTTTGATGTTTGCAGTTCCACAAATCTGTAAATCACTGCCAGAGATATCATATTACATGCAATGGGGCCCATAATTCAACAGGGCAAGGGAAAGTGTGGTTCTGCATCAAAAATAATGGAAGAGACATGTTATGCATCAAATAGAAACAATGTTAAAGTGATTAAACTTAGCAGCAACTCATTGGGCACCATTTACTAAAATGCAGGATCATTCATGAGTGTTTGAAACACTAGGCTGCTCTTGTGGAATTCAGAGGCATGTATGATTATTTATTTTCACTGGCCCATACTAATTAGCCCTTTTTTATGGCTCAAAATGCATTACCATTCGTGTGTTTGTTTATATTATTATATGCTTCAGTCAGATTAGTAAGGAAGTGATATGCAAATGTAAAAGGAGGAGCTAAAAATTAATCTGAAAGATCAAAGTTTTATTCAATAGTTTTAGATTGTCCACAGAAAAATTACAATTGGAATGTGCCAGTGTTCATTATGTAAGATTCTCAATAGATTTGTGTTTATCTGGCCTGGTTGAATTTCAACAACATTCTATATGTGTGACTAGGGTCACACATCTATAATTCAGTTGATCCCAATACACATAAGGATACTCCGAGTCGAAGTGTTATAAAAGTTACCAATCTTTAACATATCTTCATAATTGTTTTAATTATTTTCAACAATGTATAATGAAACTAAATAAGAGTAGGAAACAAATGAAAGTGATATAAGTAACTGTACAAATCAGGCGTTAATTGTTGAGAAACTGTCCAACTTGGACATTTTTCCAACTCATCTATTAATATCTAATACTTGCAGTTCATTTGTCAGTTAAGTTTTAGTGAATAGCCCCCATTGTCCTAAGGACCGAATGTAAAGGCTAATCTGTAACAGTATTGTTCGCTGGGTTTTAACCCTTGTGTGGTAATATCTAAGCATTACTGTTGGTTATTTACAAATATTGCTTTGGAAAAGCACTTCACTATTGTCATTGCCAGCATGGAAGCTCCCCAATTCTACTTACCTTGTTTGAAATGTGTGATAATCTGATGTTATTATTATTCGTAGTATATATAAGGGTGGGTAAATTCTATGTTATAGTGTGTGTCATTTTTGTTTGAGGTGTGTATAGTGAGTCTGAATAATTTTGCACCTTGCCTTTAGCTTGCTCCCAGAGTTTGTATTAGCCTAACTGTTCACTTTACAGCTATTTTTCCTGTGTACCACTACAGAGCTCAAAATGGACCATATTTGGAGGAGGTTTCTGGTCATGAAGACCCAGTGTAATATTAAAACCAATATAAAAATCTGGCTACTACTTTTCTTGAGAACTGATATGTTTATTGTTACAGTACAGTGTGTCCACACTTAATATGTCATGTTGCTTATTCAATCACTTATTTCAACTTGATTAGGGCAAGCAGATCTAATGCGTGTGGTCCTCTGAGTGGCCCAAAAACTGCCTAGAATTCACATTAAACTTAATTAGGTGCTGCTGAATAGTTTAGTTTCATTATAATGAAACTGAATGTTAAATTTAGTATCAATTCGTAAAGTGTTTATCAGAATATCACTGAATTATTTACCCCGGTTCCAGTAAATGAGCATACTGGGAGGCCATGGTTTGTATTATATCAGTTCAGTTTTGATTTGTGCATTAGAACAAGACTTACTATAGTCAACTAATTGACATGACTGGCTCCAGTTATTTTCTAAAATATCTTCCAACCAATTAATTCTAATTGCGTGCTTCCTTCAAATAATCAAGAAAAACATAGTATTAATGTTTAGTCTACATGAGCCTGTGCTTTATAGCTGCACTTACTCAACTCAATATCCCAACAACTGTTCCAATCATCATATAACTACCATATTAGAAATAAATATTAAGTCAGTAAACTTGGACAAGTCAATATTGGGCTTGCCTGTCATTTCTTAGGATACTCAGCTAAAGCAGACTTTTAAAGGAAAAGCTCAGGCTATAAAATAATTAATGCTTATTTAACCATATACATGTTCCCCCAATGTTCCTTAGGTGCAGATGACAGGATTTAGCTATGGACTAAACATATGGAACAAAGGTGAGAGACGGGTCACAGCAACCTCAGGACATCAGATGCAGTCAGTGGGTACAATTACAGCATTTTCAGTGGTTATGGAAAGTCAGGTAAAGGGACAGAGCTTGAGGGAGGGAAGATCACCAGCTCCGTTTAAGAGATATTACGTTTTAGATAGCGATCAGACATCCAAGTGGAGATGGCCGACAGACAGTCCACAACACATGACACGACAGAAGGGGTGAGGTCAGGGAAGGAGATGTACATCTGGGTGTCATTTACATACAGGTGGTATTGAAAGCCAAAAGAGCTGATAAGCTTTCCTCAAGAGGAGGTGTAAAGGGAAATTGTGGAATGCCAACAGAGACCGGAATGGGTGACAATGTCTCTCCTCACGGTGAAGGAGCATTCAGATAGATTTGACTTGATCCAAGTGAGAGCTGCACCACCTATGCCAATTGAGAATAGTCTGCTAAGAAGGAGGTGGTGGTCAACAGTGTCAAAGTCAGCAGAAAGATCTAAGAGCATCAGTATGGAGAAGTGGCCTTTAGATTTGGCAGGTATTAAGTCCTTTGACACTCTAGTGATGGCTGTTTCAGCAGAGTGTGAGGGCTAAATCAAGACTGAAAAGGATCAAGTAGGTCATTAGCGAGTCAGAAAGTTTGTTAGTTGCGAGTGCACAGTTCTTTTGATCCAAAAGACAGGCCAGCTGCTTCAGTTAAGGTAAAAAATGATTTTTTTTTAAAAATTAAGTAATAAAAACATTTCTACATTGTAGATTAATATAGCTAGAAAAGACTTATTGAATAGAAAATAAAATGTGGCATTTCTTATTTTATAGTGTCATTTCAGTAAGCACTATTGATATTTGTGATTTTATCAAACAGTAGTGTACATAAAATCAATTCACCTACTAGCGTGATAATGTGTGCTGTATGAAAATATGAAATAATCTTTTTATATTTGCTCAGTTCAATTTGTTTAAAGACAACTGCCTAAAGACAACTGATGAAGATGATCAAGAAACCACCTACTAATTTGAAAATTTTTATTTTAATGAAATAACCTATTTGAGCCTAACAGGCAGCTGCCATTTCATTTCAGAAGATAATTTAATGTAAACAAAGAAATATGAAAAGCAGAATGATAGATTAATTAGATAATCAGACAGATAGATAATGGAATTAACATTATTATTTGATAGAACCTTTGCTAGTTCTTACCTACAGTAAATCACTGTTCCTAATCTTATACAATATTATATTGTGTGATGCTGCCGATAATATTATGTTACTATACCAATTCATCAGTCTTAATTGTAAGGTATTTGGTTAAAGTTACCAAGTTTCAGAACTAAAATATGTAATTGCCTCTGGAATCTAAATCTTGATTGACTACCAAGAGAGTGATGGTACACGTCTCCTAATATTTTCTTGAGCTAGCAGGAAAAAACAACATTTATGCTCTCAAGAGAAGTAATTGAGTTAATTAGATGCTAGGGAGACTGCACTTATATAAACATTGCTGCAGTCTGTCAGCGGTTTCACGACATGTGAGAAGTGATTACAGAAAAAAAAAGCAGTGTGGTAAACCTATGAAAAGTAAAAACTATAACCTTAAACATGTTCCTCTTCTGGTTGTTGAAAACTTTAAAGGGAACAAAATAATAAAACAGATATTGCTGTGATGAAGAAGAAAGAGGGGAGCTGCCATAAATAAAGGCAGAGCTACCAGTAAAGGGGTACATCGAGTAAACCAAAAAATGGGCACAGCTGTCCCTCACATTGAACCGTGCTTAGTAGTGATGGTGTGGAAACAGATCAAGGAGTTACTGGTAGATGATAAGACATATGGATGTGGAGGAGTGACTTGAATGGGAAAACTAATGGATGAAGTTTGAAAATGTATGGGGAGGCCAATGGAAGACTGGGCACTGTTAGAGGCAGATATAGTAGGGAAAGGTAAAATGGATAGTATGAGGTAAGAAGTGTACAATGGCATCTCGGGGCCATTAATTATGAAGAATTATTTTTTAATCATAATTACAATAGAATTATACAATGAATACATGCCTTCCAACAGTCCTGTTTTGCGCTGGACAGCCCCAATTTTTGGACTCTGTCCCACTATCCCACCCAGATCTACCTATGTCCGATCTCATTCTCAAGTGTCTGGGACACCAGAGAGTACATACTGCACATGTACAGAATTGAATGCGTGCACAGTAGCACTGCCAGGTTGAGTAACACACATGTGAGGTAGCGCTGACATTCAACCTTCGTTCCAATTTGCTGGTAAATGAATATAAATGTCCTTTTTGAGCAATTCCTCCAGACAGATAGAAATGCATACAACCGAATAGCTTTTAATCCAAGTAAATCACAAAAAATAAATAAAAATTGAAAATAAATAAGAAAAAAATAAATAACAAATAGATGAAGGGAACAAACAAAAGGTTAAGGACATAAGATTACATAAAAGTATTATACTTTGTGCTCACTGAGGGCCTCAATATTTACAAATACATTTTGGACCCTGAATAAACTAGCCATGCTAGGTTGTAAAAACCCTTACCCAAAGTAGAGAATATATATCTTTATAAATTAGTTTAGAGGGCATGTTAACTGATGAAATCAATTTTGAGTTCATTAGTATGTCTTCTGTATCAACAAACTTGCAATTTATAGCATTAATATTATTGATACCATACCTATGATGTAGAATAGCATTTTGAAAATCTTTGCGACTAAGTACAACTACATAACAATCAAATTAAACTAGTTAGCAAGGAGTGATCCAGGAATTACGTATTTTGTTTTTTAAATAAATTATATTTGTGGACAAGGTGAAATGGGAGCAGGAATTTGGGAATGATGGAACATGAGTAAACATGGTATTTATATGTAAACAAAAAGCATTAACATGTAAAATTGTGTATCAACTTAATTATTATCATTATTTGAGGATTTAAGAATAAACATCAGTAATTTGATGGTTTGCTAAGAATGGTGGGAAATTTATTTTTTACATCCAATGAGAAAAAAAAGTCTTGAGTAGATAGTGTAAAAACCAAAAGAATGAAGCACCCACCACAGCTGCTGCTTCCAGTAAGCCTGGGAAAAAGCTAATGCATGTACAAGCCAAGGAGAAAGGGGATATGCACAAGCAAAAACAGTGGGCTATAAATCATTCTGTGTAGTTAATCCAAAAATATGACGGGAGAACTAATGATGATGGTGATCAATGAATGACAAAGTGATAAGAACATATTAAATGGGAGACAAACAGTAGGTGCTGGTCTGATTAATTCTCAAATTTGTGATATTTAAGCAAATTTGACAAAAAATTACTACCTTGATTTAACACATGTAAAATTGATTTTACTTTGTGTATGTTAAAAAAAAAAAAACATTTGTTCGCATTGGGCGAGCATGCCTTAGTACATATGTGCTTGTCAACATCTCGGGTGCATCGGTGTATATGGTTTACCATGCTTATTTAGATCGTATGCTAATTATTCCATATTTTTAATTTATTCAGCGAAATATAACCCTTTTCTCTAGTTGTTATAGCACCATTGTTCAATTTACCAATTGTTAAACCAAAAATCCCTTCGCTTTCCTTCTTTGTTCAAAGTTGTATATCATTAACAGATTAGAGGGTATCCCAAAACATCCAAACAAATTTATTTAAATGACTGATTTATGTCTGTTATATCTAGGTGGATTATGCTTTTTTCTGCAACAACTCATGTAAGAGGGATAACTGGAAATATATGATTGTAAAGATTTAGTACAACAACTAGAAGTTAAGAAATGACAAGAATAGTAACAAAATCACACAATTTCTGTGTACCTGTACAAGAAGATAAATAAGGAATGCTGGTACATTTTTTTTCCCAGTGAGATTTGATGCAGGCAATCACATTTTTAATATTTGACTCAAGCCCTCCCCCAGTGATTACGCCTCATGTTTACTGCAGATGTGGCAGCACTGATTATAAAGACACTGAGGATATAAAGTTTTGTTTAATTTAGTCACTTCCTGTGCTGCTGGAATAGATTACATTGTGTGGACTGAAATATACTTGATCTTGTACACAGTAGGAACTATTAACAGTGCAACATACTGTCTGATGACTTCACTGGAGAGACAGGACATGCTAATCATTTATTGGTTGCTGCAGCGAAAATAAAAAGGAAATTGATTTTTACTCAGCTAGTGTGGGCAGTCCTGGTTTCTTGCGAACTGTTGTGATTTCATAATTTCATCTAGTTTTAAGTGTTTTTTAGTTTAAGCAATGCACAATGTAAACCATGCATTTCAAAGGACTTTGAAAGCACATTAATATGCATCAATATTTTGAAGATGCATTTTGGGCACCAGAAAGTCCATTTAATGTCAAAGTATTTGAGTTGGAAACATTCTTCCATTCAGCTGCATTGGAGAATTTTTCCAACTTGGCTACATTGGCCTAAAGTTTGACGTTTCCTCTCCCACTGAATAGACCATTATAAATAATTCAAATTAAAATTCCCATGCACTTACACCAAGAGAAGGAAGTCATGCACTGATATAGCAGTGCTTTGGTCGTATAAGCACTTCAAATGTTTTTTTTTTTTATCACACCATCACATCACAACTTTTCTTTGAAGTAATTTAGAATGCAGTGGTGCAGCCTCAAAAGAGTGGTTGCACATGTATTGCTATACTGACATATCCAGAGTATCACATGCTGATTAACCATTTCCATCCTAGGGATCTGGCACACTGGAAAGAAAATGTTTAGGAGAGTGTCTTTGTTTAATGTAAAGCTGGACAGTGGTGGTTTTGCTATAGAAAATGATATACATGCATTTTTTTTGGCCATTTATTTACTATCTTACTTCAATAGTTGTTTATTTTTAAAAAAAATAAATAATAAGACTTTCTAATAAAATAATTTAAGTTGAGCATTGCATAAAATCACATATAAGTTTTTCATTCCTCTGTATCTGTTTTCAGGCATTTTTCTACATATTTGACCTTAAATGTCTTGCCAGTTCCCATCTAATGTTTCATTCCAATGTTTATTAAGCACTGTGTAACATAATACTGCATGCCTCATAACCAATAGTTGTTCTAAATTTGCAATTAGGCACTATACAGCACAGAATCAAATTCCAAGCTCATATTTGGTTTACCCTTTGTAATTCATATTTCATATCTCTTGTCTGATGAAGCACATAGAAATTCATTGAAATTCCTTTTCTGTCCTTCAGTGGGTCCAAGCTGAAGACAGAGATCAGTAGGGCAAGGCCTAACAGAACTACCAGATAGAACTGGACACCTCTACCAATTGATACCTGGGCTATTAAGAGTTATCACTATGTGAGCCAATATCGCATGTTTGCTTATACTGGTGCACCAACCATGTATAAAAAAGGTGCAAATATTACAAATATGTGCACTGCTTTTGGAAGAAAGTAGTACAGAATGCCTGACCATCGAGATTAAAACCACTAACAAACAATGCAGGCAACTATTACAAAGTTATACATTGCAACATATATTTGCATGGCTGAAGCTTCAATATAACTTCAGAAAATGGTTAAATGACATCAAAAGTATTTGAAAAATATTTTGCAATCCTATAGAACAGGAAACAAAAATATAAAAATACAGAACCACGTGTAATTTATTGTTGGTTAAAATTATAATACTTCCTAAAAGTACTTGCTGCACTCAAAAAAGTACTCCTCTAGTATTCCAAATATATAGAATGTCCAACATTAGAGGTGAATGTACCTGAGAAAAGAATAATAGAACAAATATAGTGTAATAACGTAATGAGCATCCAGAAACTGGTAATATTTGTATTATGTATTCACAAACAGAGGATAATAATCGGGCCCATCAAATGCTACAAATCTTCTTTTAATTTGAAGTTCTAGATAATAAAAAAAATACCAATTGTGCAACATCCAAGGTATTAAGTGACACAGTGCACAAATTACACTTACAGGAAAAAAAGCACGTACAATTAGCAAGAATAACTCATAAGATGATAGTACTGGTATAGAAATTCCACAGTTTAATCAGCAACTCCAGAAACTGGAATATCTCATCACATTGTGCCAGCAATCGGGTCAGCTTCCTTATGAGATAATTCTGTTCACTGTCACTCACAAGAACATAATTTTCTCCTGGGGAAGCCGACCCGATTGCCAGTGAAACGGCATGAGACACAATTGGTGTTTTTTATTTCTTTTAGAACTTCAAATTAAAACATTGTTTGCATTTGATGGGCCTGATTATTATACTGTGAGTGCATTTATTACCAGTTTCTGTATGCTCATTAATGTATTGCACTATATTTGTTGTATTATTCTTTTCCCATGAACCTCTACCTCTAATGTCAGGCATTATGCTATAAAACATTAAATGTATGAAAAATGTATATCGATTTTATAAATTAGCCCTCAACATTTGCACCTTTTTGTATCAATTCCTACTTTGCTGAGTGACAGTTGTACACATACCCCCAATTATTTTCTCTGCTTTTATTATTTCTGGTTATTATTAGTTGTAGTATTTATCTATAGAGTGCCAACATATTTCACACATAGAATATAATATTTTAAAGCTTTATTTATGTCCAAGTTACTTTAACTTTTCATATGCCATTATTTGCTTTACACATTTTATTTTAATCAACATTTTGTAAAATATAATCATGTTCCACAGAATTTGAAATGATTATTGTAGGTTTATTTATAAAGAGCCAATGCGTTCTGGTGCAGTGTAAAATAGGATACCTTAAAATAATTTTCTACTTTTTCTACTTCAAATAATGTTCTGAATGAGCACAAATGGTAATATTTATTACAAATCAGCTTTGAGGAAAGAGTATGAGTTTCCCAACTTAATCCCTCTTAAGCTGATTGCTTATCTTAGCTCTTGATCCAGCTTGTAGTTGATGAAAGACAGCTGAGCTAGAAAAACTCAGATCATTAGCCATCCTAGTTTATCTAGAAATGTCCTTTGACCCAAGTGTTATTATTATCTTTGTTAATGGCCATTTAACCAAACTATTATTTTTATTGTTCGCAAATAAATGTGTAATATTCTAGTGTACTCTGGCTCTGTACCAATGCATGTACAAGTGCAGAAATGAGCTTTCTTCCAAGAACTCAGAGTTAAAAAAAGAGGTAAAGTTTCCAGTACTTCATGCTATAGCACAATCCAACCGTATTTCTGATTTATTATCACCATTGCCACCACACCTCCCATCAACACACAGGGATCAGCAAAGCATCCATTCAAGGATCCCAGGTCTGTGGCAAGGTCTGTGAAGGTCCTTAGAACATCATTAAACAGTCCAGTAAATGTCCACCAGAAGTACTATTTGTGCTTAAACCTGGCAGCACGACACCAACATACACACTTTTAAGAAACATCGGCTAATAAAACAAGTGATATAATGTGTCAGAGGGGTTGCATAATATACAATGTGTTGTATTTGTCATTTACTATGCAATTGTTTGGGCTCATTTTTTTTTTTGTTGTTTTTTAACCCACAAATTCCCAGTTGAGATCTTTAGTGCCGGAAGAACATTTTTCTATCTGACAATACATTTATTATCTATAATAGAGAAAACATTATTTATTTTTCTCCCTTGAACCAAATAAAACCTCCCAGCTTTCTGCAGTGTATGTAGGTCAAGAATTATGCGGCCATTAACGCAGTGTTACTCGAGATTCATTAAAATGTATATTTGTGTTTGTTGTAAACCATATTCTTATATTTCATGGATTGGAAGCTCTTGGTTTTCAAATCAGTTCAATGCAGTAATAGAGTTAATGTGCATAGCCCGCCCCTTGATGTTTACCACGCTGTCACCTCTATCTGACCTCTTGTCACCTTTAACCCCTTTCCAGGTTTTTGCCTCTTGCTTTAACGCTTGATTTATGATGTATCAATGAAAGGGGTCATGTCTTCTTTTATGGTTTGCTTTCTTTTTAAAGCTTGGGGAATAGAAAAGTGGTGCTTAATAAGTGCCAAGCAAATAAACAGAGAATTGAAACCTACTCTCTCTTTCTAACTAAAGTCTCAGAGCTCTGATTCTACAGACATGTACATTGTGGCCACAATATTTATATATCAAGCACATTTTCAAGGGAATTAGGTCCTCTTTCTTTATTGTTTCAAGAAAATTCAGATATTCTAATTTATTTTCAGTTAATTAGAAAGCTAAACAGAACTCAATGGGGGAGCCATGCTAAGTCCACAAAAAATATTTTTAAATTCCTAAGTGATGCTATAGAGCACTGGAACGTAATTAGAATAATTTATACATGGTAGTGTTATGGCTCCAAAGAACATAGGATCTGGGGAGTTCTCAAGAGTGTTGAATTACAAAAATGTATATTAAAGTGGCCCTGTCATCAGAAAGTTATTTTCCACTGTGATACTCTGAAAAAACTGGTGTTGATCATTTTCCAACCAGTTCAGCATTTTTCTGTTAAAATTATATATTTTATATAGATGATTGCTAACAAACCTGTACTTTGTTTTTAGACATTATGGGCATCCTACGTAATTTGCTCTCACCTGTACAGTGCAATGCTGGGAGGTAATTAGTGTAACTCAACACATGGCTGCTGATAGCAGCTTTTATATTTGTATTTATTTATTTTATGTATTTATTTATTCAATAAATTATTTTTTTAAAGCAGCTGTCATCCAGGAAGGAATCTTAGGGTTTAAAAATGGTGATGCAATGCAAAAATGTCATTTCTATATTGAAAAATATCATCAATAAAGCTACATTTACTTTGACTAGTTTGAACAAAAATAATTACCGGTATATTATGTATTTGTTTAGCAGCCATGTGCACCATTCAAGTTACATGTTATTTAACATTAGTAACTCGATCTCAATCAATCAGCTATGATGTCCACTGACAAGATTGGCACATGCCAACTCCTTCTAAGATATGAAATACCATTTTACTAGTTATCTTTTCTAAATTAAGCCTGGTTAAAAAAATTTAGACTGCAACAACAGCGCAAGTTTGTTAATAGTTAGATTCTGGGCATTTTCTATTCTAGACACCGTTTTTTTTTACATGCAATTCCATACTGGACCACATAGAGGTGCTGTAGTTAGTTGAAGTCAGGTTTTTTAGACACAATTTAAAACTGGCTGTAGCTTTCTGTGCTCCGTCTATGGACAGTTCAGTACTGTGATTAATGAACTTAGCTCCATAATGTTTGGTGGTATTGTGTATACCAGTGTGTCCCTGCTGAAACCTCTGTAGACATATTGTGTATATGTACACCTGACTAGATATGATAATATATCATATAACTAGACAATTACACTAAATATCCATTGTTCCTATAAATCAGATAAATAGGTTTTTTGAAAATGTTAGTGTCTCTTTAAAGCAACTAATTATGTACAGTAACATAACTTCTCTATAGTATGGCATACAAAGTCCTCTTCATCTATTTCTGTGTGTATGTATGTCTATGGAAAGACAGACAGACAAACAGATACAGAAAGAGAGAAAAAGAGAGAGAGAGATTGAGAGAAAGACAGACTCTAGTCTAGATATATATATTTGTTACCTGATATATTATTTCTGGTATGGCATTTTCAAATAAAAACCACAAATGTGGTTTAAATATTTGTTTTAAAAGACGTGAGATGTGAGAAATCTATCACTCACAAAGGTCTAATATCCTCTTGGATAGAAAACGCTAGCATACAGCCTGCCACATAAAACTGCTTTTGATTAATATTTCCTGATTTCATTTTTGCTAGTTAAATAGAGGTTTGCCTCCTCATTTTTTATGAGCTGAGGTATTGACATGTAGGTCTATTTAATAGAAATGGAACCGCACTTTGACTGTGCTCACACCACAGTAAGAGAGCTGTAAAGTTTATAACCTTCCCTAATTGGGGTGTCATTTGTGGTGGCAAAACTCAATGCTTTGAGGGCAAACCTGGGGTGAAAGTCAAACATAGAATTTATGCATGTTTGGATGGGAGCCCCATTAAGCAAAATAGATTTTGTACACAAGTCATTTAAACAAAGTCAGTCAGTAATCACAGATTATAATAATAACAATAATAACAGAGTATAATGGACTATTTTTTTTTTTAAATGTGGCCAATATGATTACATTTTTGTTGTTTTTGTATGAGTCTGGTGTAGATGAGTAGAAATGGTGTTATTATATTGCTAGATCCTCCATTTCATTCCTGGTACATATACGTTCTCCCCAGAAGTTAGTAGAAATAATGTATTGCCAGAGTGGAGTATATTATCTAATCGTGGTAGTTTGCAATGGCACCCACTCCTTAATGAACTTCATTGGAGGTACAGTAAAGAAGTAAAGAGGTAATGTCCACTGAAAAAGGACTGATGAGGCATCCCACATCAGTGTTGTTCAAATAAGAGTTGTGTTTCAGTTCACAATATTAGCAACTTCTCCCATCACATCATATTTATATTTGCCATTTTAGAAGCCACAGGATGTGCTCAACCATCCAACAATCGCTGCAACAATGATTTGGATACTGGCATACAGGTCACAGGACAGATACAGGTATCCAACTTTCCAATTTACAATAAGAATATACATAACTAAAGCCTGTATCATTACAATATCCTGCAACATCTGCTCAGAGCTAAACAAAAGAATATTAATACAGAATGGACAATTAATTTGACTGTATATCTGTATGTTTTTGTACAGGTTTTGCAACATCCATTAATTGTCCAAGATTATAATGTAATTTAAAAATGTAACTAGATATTCAGACATTAGTGGGAACTCTGATTCAACCACTATATAGACAGTGATTTTTACTGTCCATCCACATGACACTCAGAGGGTAGGGTTTTTGTACAGGTTTTTTTTTTTCATTTAAGATTTCATCCCACCTACTTGCGCTTGGCACCTTAGAGGTAGGAGAGAGAAGTTAGGGACATTTATTTAAGGGGGACAGCCCCATGGCTACAAGGGGAGGGGGTGAAGGCAATTTTGTCATCTCCAGCCCCAGTATTCAAAGTTCTTTTTCTTTTAATGTTTTCTTTTATTGTCCACTAAGAGGGTGATTTGTACATCAAAGACCAACTCGACTTCCAAGTCGAACTCCGTCACTTTTTAATGAATAGTAATATTTTGCATTCAATGAAGTCTGAGTTAGAATAGAGAGTTCGAGTTGGACTTTGTTAAGGAGTGAGGACATATGAGTTTGTTTTAGTGTATAGCTCAAGGTGGTCACGTTGGGGGGTCGAATTTAATTTTTAAACTAAGTCAGATTCAATCACCCAACTCGACCACCTTGAGATAAGTGTGTTCTCTTGTTGTGCTAGTTTTCTTTGTTTACATATACTCTTTTACCATATTGATTCCCTTTATGAATTTAAATGTTTCTGTCACATCCACTCTGTCCCGTCTTTCTTCCAAGCTATATGTGTTAAGATCTATTAACCTTTCCTGGGAAGTTTTATCCTGCTATTCATAAACCAGTTTACTCGCCCTTCTCTGAACTTTCTCCAAAGTATCAATATACTTCTGTAACTACAGTCTCCAGTACTTCATACAGCACTCCAAGTGAGGTCTCACCAGTGCTCTAACTACAACACTTCCATCTTTCTACTGCTAATACCTCTCCCTATACAACAAAGCATTCTGATAGAATCTCATGCAGCTGTACTCCATTGTCTGCCTACCTTTAAGTACATCCCTTTCCTCAGATGTTGAGATTAGGACTGTATCAAATATTCTATATTCTGCCCTTGGGTTATTAAGCCCAAGGTGCATTATCTTGCACCTATCCACATTAAATGCCCATTGCCACAGTGTTGACGATTTTTCTCTTTATCATACCTATTCTCATATTAGTGTACATACTCTGAAAACGCTTTTCAAAAAGAATGCTATGTCAATCATGATTGAGATTATAAAATATAATTTAAATGTTGTAGGATTCTAACAGGTGTAGCTTTATATCCATTGGTGTTTACTAGACTGAAGAGAAGAGGATATTTGCAATTGTGTATGTCTTCTTGAATTGATATTTAGGGAACTTACTGTTGTCCAATTGTCTGCATAAGTTACAGACTCCCTTGCACATCTGGTATGTAGATCAGTGATGCTCTACTAACTAAAAGTACCTTTAATAAATTGCATTTCCATGGGAACCTGTTAATGAGCCACTACATTTTTTCCTACACTAGTGCTTCAAATATAGAAGCACAAGTGAAATCTCACTGGTCTTAGTATGGCAGTTTACCCAGTGACAGGGCAGCCATGATGCTTCTATGGGAAGACTCATGCTGCTAATTCAGTGAAGCAAACATTAAAAGAAACAGTAAGTGCCACTTTAAGATGGTTTACATTATAAATATCTGTGATATCTGTATTAAATAACACAATATAATTGAGACCAGGATACCACGCATCAAACTTGTTTAATCAAACAGAAAACAAATTTTAAACAAAAAAAAAAAACGTTTGCCAACCTTAACACTACCTTTGTGCTATAAACATTTTTTCTAACACAGCTTATCTTTTCTCACATCAATTCATATTCATTATTCACCTATTCTAAAAAAAAATTAAAGAAATCGGAGGACTGATGCATGATGAAATCCCTGGTCTGAGAATGGCATCTGATTGTCTGACTGTCAGCTAATCAGATGCCTTTAATCCCAGTTTCCTCTATTGGCTTTTTTTCAAAACCCAGCCATTTTGGAACTGAACGGTGCATGTTGAGTAGACCTTTTAGTTATTACTCCTTCTGTTCAACTTATGCTGTGGGAGCAATGAATGTCTGAGAAAATCTAATAAAATATTTCAAAACAGGATAAGGTGCATTATATTATATCCCAATGCATAATTATCTTTTTGTTTTGAAGGAAACGGGTATGGACCTGCGCCAGTGGGCTAGAGCAAAAAAGGTAAAGTAAAGAAAAGAAAAAGTAAAATAGCAGCTTATCAACACCTAGAGGGTCATGTTAAACAAACTTGTACCTAAATTCAAATTAGGTGTTAGATTTCAGAGAGAAAGCAGGTCCAAATACTGGAACACAATATAAAACAATTTAATGAACACCTCTTCGATCAGGAGGATTAAACATCTTTTAATCTACCATTTGTTGTATTGAATATTTATTTTATATGTACCATTACATTATTTTACATTGTGTTCCGGTATTTGGTCGTACTTTCTCTCTGAGCGCTAGCACATGATTTGTATTTTGTAACTATTTGTTTTGGCCTATTGTGAGAGATCTTGTTCCAAATGAATGTGTATTAAATGTATCTGTGGTGTCTCCTATTTGTTACATTACCTGTGTCAGTGAAATATGTGGAATTTGTACATCAAACCAGAAGGTGAAGTCATAAACAGGAGATACCACAGACACTTATAAAGCAAATATTTCTCTTAATCTATGCATTTTCTTGATATTCTGCTAACACAATGAAGAGACTATTTCTTACCATTTTCTATTTTGTACATACACAGTATAAATAATGTTTAGGTCCTCTTAAACCCTGTTTAGTAGTTGAAAAGGAATCCTGAATTACATTTAGTTAAAGTAGTAGTACCGTATTAGCCATGGAAAAACAGAAACAAGTCGGGTTACAATTATACTATTTAATGGCTAGCTTGATTGCAAGTTTTTATGACCAAGTTGCTAGGGTCTCTTCATCAGGCATAAATGAAGCAAAAACCAAATTCCTAATTTCAAAACATTCTTAACAGCTTTGAAAAAAGGGCAAGAAAAACACAGGGTATTGAAGAATGTTCTGAGCAGTAAATCAGCCAGTACTACAGAGATCCAACTGATAAAACCAGTTTGGTCAGAGCATCTTTGATCACTCCACTCCCTGGTCAGAGAGGCAATAAAATCATTAGACACATGCCAGATCCATGAAGGTGTCAAATGTTTGTAGTTTGAAATAAGCCCACTGCAGAATTATATATAAATACTATTCTTCTATAATTGCATAATTTCACTGCTACTCTCACCCAAGTACTTGTTATCTGATTTACACTTCCCTCTCATGTCATCACTTCTTTCCGTTTTTCTTTCTCTCCCCATGTCATCACCCCTCAGCCAAATAACCATCATTCCCATACTTTCCTTGTTCCTGCATTTCCTCCGTCACTATCCATCTCATGATCATATCCTGTTATTTTTTCAGCAATACAGAGTTTACACAAACTGTAAAGGTGGACAGTGGACTGTCCCTCAGCTTCTTTTATTTATGAGTTTAGGCAACTAGCTTTCTAAAGTACATTTTATTTTATGTCTGTCATTCTTACTATTTTTTGAATTGATTCACAAGTCACATATGTTGCCAGAGTGAATATTTGGAATAAATTGCAGATAACTGTACAGTCAGCATTTGTAACCTAACTGTATCCTCTGGCCCTGGAGTCTCCAAATGTTTCAGTATGGGGGCCACAATGTATATTTTGCACATTTTTGAACCAAAGAATAAAAAAATCTGTATTATATAAAACTTATGTTTTGTCAATTTGTACAAACACATTTAATAGTTCTACTTCACAAGTCCTGAGTGGGCCTCTAAAATGAATGCTATTTGCTTGCTGGCTAGGATTGCATCAGGAGTTGGCTTTCCATGTTTGACAATAAATATGTAAAAATGTACAGTATTTATTGAAACCATATATAATAAATATTTATTATCATATATATGTATATATATATATATATATATATATATATATATATATATATATATATATATATATAAATTAAAAGTCCACGAGGGAAGCACTCACCAAAGCAAGCATTTATAATCAGTGGGTGCTGCTGAAGACCAAATAGTTACCCAGTCCAAAGGGATCAGCGCACTCACATCAAACAAGTAACACACTCTCAAAGCTAGTTAAAAAACACATTTCTAAGATAACAAAATTAGAGATTTAGTCACGTTATATGGCCATATTATGCTTAGCCCACCACCACGTCAAAGTACTCCAATTTAGGTGGGTCCTAACTCCAAATACTTTTGTTTACATGGGGCTTAAGCTCCTCAAATGTATAACTTACCAGGAACCAAAGGGACTTCCTAGTGTACAACACAGAGACAGGAGTACAATAAACCAGAAGATACAGCACTGAATTTAAGTAATAATAGTGAATACATTAAAACACAAACCCTTTTGAGGCAAGTATACACAACTTAGAAATAGTAAGTAATAATAGTGAGAAGTGTCTTATCCTGAAAAGCTAGTGCCCAAAAAACTGTGGTGTATTTCCTAAAGTGGATTCAAATAGGAGAGGAATACAAACATACTTATTTAGTCTATCTGGGCACTGGAGAGGCAAAGAAAAAATATATTAAAAAGTGGAGAGCGATCAAAATGTAAATGTATAAATTACACAAATGCACAAGTGAAATGTAAGAAATATAGAAAGGAAAAGTCAGAGTCTTTTAGCCAAGCTGGAATTTCTCTGTCAAGCGTGACTGTTTTCAGCTCTTTACATTTTTACTTTGAGTTATGAGTTAATTATGTGTTAAGATGAAATGTATGGACAGTGGGGATGGGAAACAGGATATTATGACATCACTGGTGATGTAGAACAATGACAGCACATGAGATTTCTATCCTGAAGACCTAAAGGTTTGAAAGGTTCTAAGGGTGGCATTTCTAGGTGAACACAAGTATTTTCGGCTCTCTATATCATTCCTTCCCAAGTCATGAGTTAGTTAAGTGTTGACTTGGAACGTGACTTACAGAACAATGATTGCAATTTGCTACAAGACGGAGCAACGGGACTGCTGAGGAAACAAAGGTGCAACTTGCCGAACAATGATGGCGAAGGGCTACAAGACTGAGCAATGAGACTGCCAAAGAGATGAGCAAGCATTGTACCAGTAGTGTTTCTCTCCAGAGCAGAACACAACATTGGTACACAACTTGTGCCAACATTACAACCATGTGATAGGGGGACTTACCACAACCACTACCCACTTTGCATCCACAGGACATGCCCCATCACCCACACTGCACACCCAGGTCATGCCCCATCACCCACACTGAACACACAGGTCATGCCCCATCACTCACACTGAACACCCAGGTCATGCCCCATCACCCACACTGAACACCCAGGACATGCCTCATCACTCATATTGCACACCCCATGACATGCTCCAGCATCCATATTAAGGATCTCCCAATACCCACATCGCACACCAAGGACATGCCTGATCACCCACATTGCACACCCAGGACATTCCCCATTGCCCATATTACACACCCAGGACTTACCCCAGAACCCCAGGACATGCCCCAGCACTTACATCTTACCCCTGTATTCCATGCATCCACTACCCTCTCAGTAATGTAATACTTTCATTAGTCCCTGGTCTTATATCTAGGATAGCCTTATACCTATCCCATGCATGCTTAAACTCCATTACTGTGTTAACATCTACCACTTCTACTGGAAAACTATTCCATGCATCCACTATGCGCACAGTAAAGTAATACTTTCTTTAGTGCCTGGCCTTATATCTAGGATAGCCTTATGCTTATCCCATGCATGCTTAAAGTCCTTCACTGTGTTTACCTCTACCACTTCTGCTGGAAGGCTATTCCATGCATCCACCACCCTCTCAGTAAAGTAATACGACGTTTCTGACCTCCACTGTACTAACCTCTACCATTTCTACTGAAAGGCTATTCCTTGCATCCTCTACCCTCTCAGAAAGTTATACAACCATTAATCCCTGGCCTCATCTTATATCTATCCTGGCAAATCTGGGAGAGTTGGCAACTATGACTCTGTCTCAGTGGTAGCAAGTGCTGTGTAATTTATTGGTGCTTTATAAATGAATGATAATCTAATGTAAACCTTTATCAGATGTTTTTTTAAGGTGTACCACAGGAGGCAAGTGAACATGACAAACCAGTAACACCATCCATTCACTTTTATGCCATAATCAGGCCTGTCAAAGGCTTATATTATTCTACCTATGTTCTACATGTGTCCCATATCCCATAACACCTAAATGTCTGTATTTAACTGTCTATTACAGTCATACATAAGTGTATCATTTGAATTAAATGTGGTCGTAACTATGGACTATCAAAAGCACATTATTTTCTAGATATGCTGCACAAAATGAAACTGGCTTAAATGTGCTAAGAACGTTCCTCAAGTCACAGTCATTCTGTACAGTACATCTTGTGCTACTAAGATGGTGTGAGTATTAGCACATATGTGTACATTACATTAACATTTAGTTATATAGCACCAACAATTTACATAGCACTAGGTACAGAGCATAGAAGCTTAGAACTACATACTAAGTTAGACAAACTAGAACAGACTGATACATATGTTAGAGAGCTTATAATCTGTGTAGAAAAAGATCTTACACCTTTAATGTAATTAAGGCTCACCTTCTCAGGAAGTAATGTTATGTGATGTATTTATTAAAATATTGTCAATAGACATTCATATATAATTTACTATACATAAATCCGATAAGTCATAGTAAAAAATTGTGGCCAAAACAAAGTATCCTGTAATTTCCTCTAGACTCTGAGCTGGGATAAATGTCATATAGTCACTTTATCTGGGGATTATATTTATTTTGCCTTAATAATTAAAGATGATGCTCATTTATTGTGGAAAAAAAACGCAACTGACCTGGAATAATAATTTACTAAACTATTTATAAAATAGATTTTTTCCATTTTGTTCCAAATTTTGTTTTCTAGAAGGCACAAGGCAATTCACATTGACTTTTTAGCCTCAATGAAGTGCTATGTTTTTTTGTTAAACTTGGTTATTTTTGTATCTTTTCAAAGAAACCCTCTTGGGGGTGGTTTATTGCATCAGAGGTTTCAATGAAAGTGACAAAATGAATTATTTCACAATGCACAGTTCAATAGTTTACAAAAATGTCAGAATGTCAATGAACATGGAATCCATCAATCTATTCAATGCTCAGCAGGAAAGCTTTTTTTATTTCAGCTCATAGCTGTTTGCCTTTTTGATTAGTATTTATGCAATTTTATGCCTTTGTTTTCTCATGCAAAAAGGAACACACTTATTTTATTTTATATATAAATGTTGTTTTCTTATAATGACTCCCTGAACTTTTCTGGAGAGTCTTGAATTGAAGGGTTGTATTTTATAGATGTGTAATGTCTGATTTGCAAATTCAATAATGAACTCGCTGTGACTACTGTCTATAAGAAAAGCAAGCAAAACAAATAAACACAAGAACAGCAACGATCAATAAATTTGATATACTTACTTGAACTTTAGTTCCTCGTCCTCAGTATTGTGCCTAGAGCCAATGGAGAGACAAGTCTGTGAGGGGCCCGAGTACAGATGTATTTCAGGGGCTCTCTACAACATAGTGACACTTTCACTGCAGTGGCCCCAACGATGGAACCTGCAGCGGATCCCCTCTGTCAAACGAGACCATTTTGAGTAGTCCTTCAGGAGCAAAGCAACATTCAGTGGGAAGAGGTTAAAAAAGAGTGAAGTAAGAGCGGCTGCAAACTCCGAGAAGCCCCTAGATTGCAAACCTCAACTATGCCACTACATCTGAGCTTTATACTTAATGAATGCAATGTAGTCAATATAGTAAAAGTACTATAAGTATGGATTACATTGATTTATTTATTATGTATTCATAAATATTTTACCAGGAAGATTTCTCTTGTTTTCAAGTATGTCGTGAGTCATATTACAAATACTAAGTATTAAAATACAAATATACAAATTGAATACTGAACACAAAAAGATAAACAAATTTATTTTACCATGGTTACAGGTGCATACTGTATTCAGGTATATTCACAGAGATCTCTTAAGGGATTTTAGATTTGTGGAAGATTTAATAGTGTCCGTGAGGTTATTCCATTACTGTGTTGTTGTGGATCTTTTTGTATTGTGGTAGAGTAAATAAGGTGATGGTACTGGATCAGTGATTATAGTAGGTGGGAACAGCTGGGGAGCTCTACTCAGGTAGGATGGAAACTTCCCATAATAGTTCTTAGAGACAAAACTGTAGAGGTGAAGGCTGTGTCTAGATTCCAGCGGTAGCCAAGTTAGCTCTTTTACAATGTCACAATGGTGTGTCATGTAATTACATTGTAGCACAAAGTGGCAGAATGAGTTAAACAGTGTAGTATGGAGGTGGGTTTGCGGGGATGGGACACTTCATCGCGGCTGCTTCCGCGCAGCCTTTTCCCCGCCGACTCTACAGCACAAGAAAGATCGTCGCTGGAGATTTCATCGCGGGACATTTCATCGCTAAAGGTAAGTATTTTACCGATTTTAGTTGGTTTAGAATTAGTTTTTAGGGGGTTAGAATTAGGTTTAGTGTTTAGTGTTAGGGGTTAATTTTACTATTAGGGGTCGGGGTTAGTATTAGGGTTAGTATTAGGGTTTAGGGGTTAACTTTAGTATTAGGGGTCGGGGGTTAGTATTAGGGTTAGTATTAGGGTCGGGGGTTAGTGTTAGGGTTAGTATTAGGGTTTAGGGGGTTAACTTTAGTATTAGGGGTCGGGGGTTAGTGTTAGGGTTAGTATTAGGGGTCGGGGTTAGTATTAGGGTTTAGGGGGTTAATTTTAGTATTGGGGATAATTTTAGTGTTAGTATTGGGGTTTAGTGTTACTATTGGGGGGGGAATCATTTATTAGGGGGGTTATTTTAGTTTTACTTTTAGATTTGTAAGAGCTGACAGTTCAGCGCTGAACTGTCAGCTCTTACATAGCTGCAGCTGCGGTGAAACGTCCGCGTTATACTTCATTGCTGACAGTTCAGCGTTCTAACTGCCGCTCTGAACTGTCAGCGATGAAAATGCAGCGAAGATGTGTCCTAGACCCGGGTTTGCGGCCTAGGTGCATACGCCTAATCCCCATATTCAATGACTGGCATTAGCATTTGTTGTACGATTTGTTTTCTTACTGTGGGGCGTAGGCAGGATTTGTTTCTGTAAAGGGCACCTAGTTTTTGATAAAGTTTTGATGAGAGTTTTTCAATGTGACCACCAAAAGATAGACTGGGGTAAAGCCACACCTGTTTGGTAAGCATCATTTTATACATTTATTTTTTTTGAGCCTGTGACTAGTTTAGCGCATCTACATTTTTCTTTTCTTCTTGCACATATTTGAGGTTGTTGGCTCCTCATTGTCTGGTTGCAGCTTGCTGTTATAGGGTTAATTGGGAGGAGGTTTAATTGCACCTCTTCCAACACATTAAAAATGTTTTGGTAGCAGTATACTGCTTTGCGTGCCCACTAGATAGGAGGTGAGGGTAGGTTCTCACCCTATTGAGAGTGTGCCGTGACGTGGCGGGTGAGCTTAATTATGCTTTGGCCAATTCATATAACCAAAACCTCTCATTTATTTTATATTTATATATTTGTTGCCAACTTTATTAGAGTGAGAAGCGCAGACAGTTTTTGTTTTTTGTATACATACCTATATATTTGAATGAACTGTATGCAGTCAGTGTGCTATTTAATTTTGTTCTAATGCATATAATTTTGTAATGAAGGTAATTTAGGTAATGTTCCAAAGAACACTGAGACAGTTTTGTCTGTGTTTAGGAAAAGTTTATCTACTTTTGTGAACTGGTCTTGGAGCACAGCCTCAAGCTGTGGTAGATTTGGTTTGCCAGTATAGATTATGGTGTTGTCTGCGTACATGTGTACAGTTGAGGCTTTGCAAATATGTTCGGCAAATTATTAATGAACTGCACATGACTAGGAGTGGCATGTCTGAAATAGAAACATATTGTGATTTAGCCGATACATATGTTTGGAGACAGATTTTTGCAATAAGATGCCATGGTCTAAAGTGTTAATGGCAAAATCAAGGAAAATAGCTCACCTTAGGTCTCCTTGTTCGATGCCAGTTTGGATGTCATTGCAAACTTTTAAGAGGGCAGTTAGTCTGATTGTTGATAATACTCACTTAATTGTGTGAGATTAGTCCAAGATTTTTGACAATACAGGGAGCAATGATATTGGATGGTAGTTAGATTTCTCTTTATGATTGGCAATAGGATGTCTTAGCTTTAAGGGAAGTGGAGTGCCATCATTAATTATAGAATTACTGACTCCAGCTATGTGGACTACTTTTCCAATTATGCTTGCCTAACAGCAAAGGGTAAAGAAGCTACTTCACTGGTGGTTCTTCAAGGGAGCAATCACTTGGACCCCTCAGAAGACTGCTCTATCTATCTTATTGCTGTGATTGACAGCATGCGCCGAATGTGATGTTATACACTATAAGCACTATATACACAACTATACAGCATGCAGGAAGTTAACAAGATAACTCATTACCAAAGCTCCTCTGTACAGTGTCTCAAATACAGTGCTGCAATGCTCCTAGGGATTTAGTTGCCCCCACTGCAACTTGTATTTTAAGAAGTTGAGTACTGCATACTGAGATTTCAATATAGAAACTGAACAGGTCTCACAGAGCAGTCCAAAGATGAATAATTAATATAATACGATTTTATAGTGCTATTTTGTCTGGTAGGGTCTTTTATGTTCCATGGTTCCTTTATAAAAGTTCTTCTAATGTATACTTTGTGTATTATTTTTAAACATGTTATTGTTATCGTTTAACTCATGCAGCTGTGAATTATAGGTCAGAACATTAAAAAACCCTGTATAAATACAATGAACAGATGCAAATCTTCTGGAAAAAGACAATGGGTTCTCTGTTGCCAATGGTATGTGGCACACTTCATCATAGGAATGTACAGGAAATGAACAAATATAACAATGTAGTTACAGGTAATCACTGAGCAACAGTTCCAGATTTGTTGGAAACGTTACATGTCAGTCCCTAGACTCTGTTGTAATGGCATTGGTCCCAGCTTTCAAACCTGTGTATGTGTTTAAATAGCTAATTAGCTATAGATATCTGAGCAATTGCTCAATATTGTTGATTTGTTACATTTTTATATGAGTTTTAGCAGCATTGAATTATAGTTATAGATCTTTGTGCAAAAATGTTCCCTCTCTATTGTACTACATGTTCTTACAATTTCCACTAAAATTATCCAAAAACATTCTTAGATAAGTACAGCATCCTGTAAAGTAAAGAAGAAGAAACAAATCTGCCTTAGTATTAGTGCTGTTTCTATAACAAGAGTCCTGCCTGCTTGTGGTACATCACATCACACAAAGCTGCCTGAAACCCTGTCCCCCAGCATTCCACGCACTGAAACAGTGAGGGAGATGTTGATTCCACAGCAAAGGCTAATGACTAGTGTTGAGCAAATCCGAACAGCACTGTTCGGGTTCGTACCGAACATTACGGTTTTTGGACCCCAGGCTCGAACAAGGACATTCTACTGCATGTTCGTGTTGGAGTTCGGGGTTCGACGATTACATTGTATGTAATGCTATTGGTTTTCTATAAACCGAAATAGAGTCACCATTCATAAGAATTTCTTATGTATGGGGACTCTATTTCGGTTTATAGAAAGCCAATAGCATTACATGTATTCCATAAGCCGAAAGTCTATAAACCTAATGACATTCGGTTTATAGACTTTCGGTTTATAGAATAGCAATAGCATTACATGTATTCTATAAACCGAAAGTCTATAAACCGAATGTCTTTCGGTTTATAGACTTTCGGTTTATGGAATACATGTAATGCTATTGCTATTCTATAAACCGAAATAGAGTCCCCATTCATATGAATAGGTCAATTGACCTATTCACATGAATGGGGACTCTATTTTGGTTTATAGAATAGCAAAAGCATTACATGTATTACATCTGAGAGTCAAATAGAACAGTCAAATACTGTGCTTTCAGCGCACTTTGAAAAATTCTAATAGTTTTGCGTGGTAAATAGTACATTTGCGTCTTGCGGTGCACTTCATATCTGAGAGTCAAATAGAACCGTCAAATACTGTGCTTACAGCGCACTTTGAAAAATTCTAATAGTTTTGGGTGGTAAATAGTACATTTGCATCTTGCGGTGCACTTCATATCTGAGAGTCAAATATAACAGTCCAATACTGTGCTTACAGCACACTTTGAAAAATTCTAATTGTTTTGGGTGTAAATAGAGTTGAGCGGACACCTGGATGTTCGGGTTTGGCGGGTTCGGCCGAACTTCGGAAAAAAGTCCGGGTTCGCGGTCGAACTTGACCCTGAACCAGAACCCCATTGAATTCAATGGGGACCCGAACTTTTGGCCACTAAAATGCCTCTAAAAAAGTCCTGGAAAGGGCTAGAGGGCTGCAAAATGAAGTAAAATGTGGGTGAGTGTCCCCATTCATACGAATAGGTCAATTGACCTATTCGTATGAATAGGGACTCTATTTCGTTTTATAGAAAGCCAATAGCCATGTAATGCTATTGGCTTTCTATAAACCGAAATAGAGTCCCCATTCATAAGAATAGGCCAATTGACCTATTCTTATGAATGGGGACTCTATTTCAGTTTATAGAATAGCAATAGCATTACATGTATTCCATAAACCGAAAGTTTAGACTTTCGTTTTATAGAATACATGTAATGCTATTGCTATTCTATAAAAAGAAAGTCTATAAACAGAATGTCATTCGGTTTATAGACTTTCAGCTTATGGAATACATGTAATACTATTGGCTTTCTATAAACCGAACTAGAGTCGAGAAATTCTTATGAATGGGGACTCTAGTTCGGTTTATAGAAAGCCAATAGCCATGTAATGCTATTGGCTTTCTATAAACCGAAATAGAGCCCCCATTCATAAGAATAGGCCAATTGACCTATACTTATGAATGGGGACTCTATTTCGGTTTAAAGAAACATAGAAACATAGAATGTGTCGGCAGATAAGAACCATTCAGTCCATCTAGTCTGCCCAATTTTTTTTGAGTTCTTTTATTAGTCCCCCGTTCACGTTAGCCTTGTGTCTATCCCACGCATGCTTAAAATCCTTGACTGTGTTTACCTCTACCACTTCTGCTGGCAGGCTATTCCATACATCCACTACCCTCTCAGTAAAGTAATACTTCCTGATATTACTTTTAAATCATTGCCCCTCTAATTTAAGACTATGTACTCTAGTTGTGGTAGTTTTTCTTCTTTTAAATATACTCTCTTCCTTTACTGCGTTGATTCCCTTTATGTATTTAAATGTTTCTATCATATCCCCCCTGTTACGTCTTTCCTCCAAGCTATACATGTTAAGATGCTTTAACCTTTCCTGGTAAGTTTAGACTTTCGTTTTATAGAATACATGTAATGCTATTGCTATTCTATAAAAAGAAAGTCTATAAACAGAATGTCGTTCGGTTTATAGACTTTCAGCTTATGGAATACATGTAATACTATTGGCTTTCTATAAACCGAACTAGAGTCCCCATTCATAAGAAATTCTTATGAATGGGGACTCTAGTTCGGTTTATAGAAAGCCAATAGTATTACATGTATTCCATAAGCCGAAAGTCTATAAACAAAATGACTTTCGGTTTATAGACTTTCGTTTATAGAATAGCAATAGCATTACATTTATTCTATTAACCGAAAGTCTATAAACCGAACGTCTTTCGGTTTATAGACTTTCGGCTTATGGAATACATGTAATACTATTGGCTTTCTATAAACCGAACTAGAGTCCCCATTCTATAAACCGAAAGTCTATAAACCGAATGTCTTTCGGTTTATAGAGTTTCGGTTTATAGCCGAACCCCGAACTCCAACACGAACATACAGTGGAATGTCCGTGTTCGGGTCCGGGGTTCGAACACCGTAATGTTCGGTACGAACCCGAACAGTGCGGTTCGGGTTCGCTCAACACTAGTGCTAAATAGTACATTTGCGTCTTGCGGTGCACTTCATATCTGAGAGTCAAATAGAACAGTCCAATACTGTGCTTACAGTGCATTTTGAAAAATTCTGGCTACCTCCTCCTCCTCCAGCGCCGCTTCCACCTACACCGCCACGGTCACCGCCTCCTCAACCTATGGGTCACTTAGTATAAACTGAAAGAGAATACCCTGCACTCCAACCCTCTCTCAAATGGATAATTCTGTTGATCCTCCTGGCAGCCATGCTTTAGATTTAGATTTATGTTCTTCCAAAACTAAAATTAAAGATTCCATCTAGTGCTATTTTATGGCTCAACTGTATTTTTAATTTGTATGTATTTTATGTTATTTGAAGTTATTTCCCTATCCATATTTGTTTGCAGGGCACTTGTCCTACTCTTACCCACATTTTACTTCCTTTTGCAGCCCTCTAGCCCTTTCCAGGACTTTTTAGAGGCATTTTAGAGCCCAAAAGTTCGGGTCCCCATTGACTTCAATGGGGTTCGGGTTCGGGGTCAAGTTTGGGGTCAAGTTCGAGCCTGAACCCGGACTTTTTTCCGAAGTTCGGCTGAACCCGCCGAACCCGAACATCCAGGTGTCCGCTCAACTCTACTAATGACAGCACTTTCTCAGAGGGGAGCATAAAAACGGTTGCAGAAGAAAGCTGCATGCCTCCTGTGTATTCTCTCTTATATAATGTCACTGAATTTAAAGGCCTCTGTGAAATCATGTTCTAAATATAACTACAGAAGAATCGTGACTTGTTTTAAAGTGGAAGTAATTGTACAACACACCTAAAGTCTGATAGGTGGAACTGCCCATTTAAAGGGGAAGTAAGCCGTTTTTTTTCCTATTATATGGTATAATTTTTCTTTCTTTTACTTTAGTGTTCTGACTGACTGAGCATCATTGGATTTGTAGTTCCCAAAGATCTGCAATGCCAATGTTAGTGGTCACTCCTCTAGGGTGTCTGCATTCTACACTATAGGTGTGGGGACACATTGGTGGTTATTTATATGTTTGCAAGAAAATAAGTGCAATTGATCCATAAATAACCCCTTCAGGACAGTGTTTTTTTTTTTAAATTATGTTAATTTGGGACAAGAGCTTTTTTACAACTTTACTAAATGGTGCACTACAATTGTTGTAATGCCCTTACCTGTGCGGGCATTGTCACCAGTGCATTGCACTGGGAGCACGTGCATGCACTGGCATTGTCATGAAGGAGTTAATTTGTGGATCCTTGTTGTGCCAATATAGAAAAGTGTAGAAACAAGTGAATGGTCAGCACACCCAGAACCGGCAAACATAATATAGAGTGCTACTGGAATTGCCAAAATAGATAGGATATTTAGTCACATCATGGCCATACAATGCTTAGCCCACCACTATGCCAAAGTGAATCTCAGATAACTTAGACACAATCTACAGAACACCTGTGAGTGGGTGAGAATAAAGTAGCACACTAGATTATGTAGTTCTTCTACTGTGTGCCCACCCACTCACATATATGCTGTTCCAGTGAAAATTTATAAATTAGATTTTAAATTAAATTATTCAGTTCCATATAAGTAATATATAAAGAGAAAGGACAATTTTGGAATACTTTTTCATAGTGGTGGGCCAAGCATGATATGGCCATATGATGTGGATAAATCTCCAATATTTCCATCTAAGGTGCTTTTAAAATATTTAAGATAAATTTGCATGGTCTGAAAACCTCCTATTTAAGTCTATGGAAGCATTCGAGGCTTCCATTTCAGTGGACTGAACGTTGATTTGCAGGCTAAAGGGCCATTCAGATCACTGAAGTGACCCAAAATGGGTGAAAAAAATGGGGGTCCAAATTTCCATTGGTATTCTGGAGCTACCTGGATAAGCCCTTAAATTTTTAGTTAAGCTACGCACAACTATGTGTATTTCTCTGGCACAATTTATATTTAAGGAAACTATGACTTAGATAAACTATGCAATGCAGCACCATTTGTAATATCTCTGGCACACTGTATGCTTCGGGAAGCTTTGCAGCATTATGTGTATGTTTCTGGCACACTGCATACTTAGGGAAGTTATGCAGCACCATTTGTGTGTCTCTGGCATACTGTATACTTAGGGCAACTATGCAGCACAATGTGTATGTCTCTGACGAGAAGCGTCACTAGGGTTGGTGTCACCCCCCTGGATTTCCTCCAATACCATGCCAAACAGATTCCTTAGTAATGCCAGTCAGATGGCCCATTAAATATGCCACATACAGGAGCCCCACAAATTATGTCACACGCACGAGCCCTTTAACTATGCCACATACAGGAGCCCCATAACTATGACACACAAGAGCCCCATAAATTATGCCACACCAGAGCCCCATTATTTATGCCTCACCTTGGAGCCCAATTAATTATGCCACACACAAGCGCCCCATAATTATCCCACACAAAAGAGCCCCTTAATTATGCCACACATGGGGCCCAATAAATATGCCACACATGGGACCACCATTAATTATGCGACACACAGGAGCCCCACAAGGTGATAATTGTACAATTGTGCAATACATATCTATAAACACAGACATCTCTCTATAACTAGTTGCATTTATACTTATTTGAATTATTTAATATTATTTTTTATAAAAATGTTATTGAAAAATTGCATTAATATTTTTTATTCCCTTCCTCTGCACCCACATTGCACCTAAAGGACTTAACACAGCACCATACAGTACCCACAGAACTTGCCATGCACCCATATTGCACCCACAGCACTTGGCTTGCACTCATATTGCACCTACACGATTTGGCATGCCACAGTGTCACTTTGCCCCACAGAACGATCCAATGTCACTTTACTCAAAGTACATGTTATTTTGACCCACAGACCATGCCACAGCATCACTTTGCCAATTAAAATATGCCAGTATTTAACCCCTCAATATGCCAGGATTTAGCCATTCAATATGCCAGGATTATTTTGCCACTCAATATGCCAGGATTATTTTGCCACTCAATATGCCATGATTTAACCCTTCAATATGCCAGGATTTAGCCACTCAATATGCCAGGATTTAGCCACTCTATATGCCAGGATTATTATGCCACTCAATTTGCCAGTATTTATTTATTTATTTTTTTTTTTTTTGATACCTCGAATGAGGCCAACATAAGACGTAAGACGACCAAAAAAAATATAACAATATACATCAACACAGACCATCTCCCAAGTTGTTACACATAAACATTCTGCAGTTGGGAGAGAAACATGTAGCACAAAAACAGAAAACAACTTACATATTAGACAATACATTTTACAAACTACACAATACACTATATGCTATAGCCGGGAAGGATCTTTGGAGTAAAAGTGGGGAGGGGAGGTAGGATTTAACCGTTTCTGCTATCTCCTTAACGTCCGTCTTTTATTCTCTTTCCCTTTTTATTTAATCCGGGACGTATAATATCCTATGTCTATGTCCTTCTGTGTCATTCAGGGTCTTATTTCATTTGTTTATCCATTTATATAATTTTTCCAATTCTCCCACGCCCTTTTTTGTATTGATTTCCCTCTATCTTCCATCTGAAGTTGGTATGTTATCTGATTTTTCAGTTGCTCCCAATTGGGGATTTCCATTTTTTTCCAATTTCTAGCAATTAGAATCTTAGTAGCAATTAATACATGTGTCACTATATATCTATTTTCTTTCCCGTTCGCAACCAGGTCCAAGTGCAGGAGAGCCATCTTTGCAGTTGGGATAGTGTCTATTTTGACCATATCCCTCAAAATTTCAAATGTTAAGTTCCATAATTTTTGAATTTTATTACATGTCCACCATATATGTAAGTAAGAACCTAAATGGTTTTTGCATCGCCAACAAAATGGGTCTTGATTGGGGTACATACTGCTAAGTTTTGATGGGACCAAGTAAGTTTTATTCATTAGTTTATATTGCATTTCAATGAGGTTCAGACAGTGTACACTTTCTTTGATATTTGGTATTATTTTTAGCCATTGAACTATTTCGATTTTATCCGCTAGGTCTTGCTCCCATCTTTTTAAGATTGGATTTAAGTCCTCGTATAACTCTCGTTTGGGGCCCCTGAAAAGTGGATTTTTTAAATATGTGCTTATTTTACAATTTTGGGTATACATTAATTTCAATCCTGTTATCTCCTCGTCAACTTTACTAGTCTTTATTTTGGCCATTATATAATTTTTGATTCTTAAATATTTGAAAATGTCTGCCGTTTTTAGATTGAACCTTTGGGCGAGTTCAGGGAAAGGTATAATATGTTTTTGGTCTGTCAGATCTAAGAATGTTCGAATTCCCTTTTTCTCCCACTCTGTTATATTCATATATTCCATGTTATATTCTAAGAGCTTTACTGGACCCTCGATTCGCAAGATATTGTCCCAGTCTAAATTGTAGTCACTTTTAAATTTCTCCCAAAATTCTAGAGATTCTTCTACTATTTTATTTCCTTTAATCTTAGTTTCTTTTCCCCTAGTTATCCTTTTTATCCAGGGTAATAAGGTGAGGTCTTTAATTTTGATCATATTACTTTCAATATTCCACCATCCTTCTGAGCGGTTTATCCCATTTAGCCACTTACTTAGATGTTTTAAAAGAAAAGCATCATGGTACTTTTTGACGTTAGGTAGGGCCACCCCTCCCTCATTTATATCCTGATAGAGTAATTTCCTTCTAATCCTGTTTCTTTTTTTTTTCCAAACAAAGTCCAAAAATAATTTTTGCAGGTCTCTCAATTGTGTCTTTGTGGCGTAACATGGAAAGGATTCAAAAATATACATTAATTTTGGCATAATGTAAGATTTGACTATATTTATACGACCCCACCATGAGATTTCAAGTTTTCCCCAAGAGTTGAAAAGGTCTCGTGCCTGTATCATCACTCTGTCCAAATTAATTTCTGCTATTTTGTTTATTTCCGGTGGAATTTGTATTCCTAGATGTTCTATCGATTTTATTGCCCATTTAAATTCATATTTATTACTAATTTGGTCTTTATCATTTTTTTCCAAATTTACCCCCATACAGATAGACTTGGAGACATTTAGTTTATAATTTGAGAGTTGTCCATATATGTCTATCTCCTCCATTAAGCTTTCCAGAGATTTTACTGGTTTTGTAATAGTTAATGTTGTGTCGTCCGCATATAACATTAGTTTATATTCCTTCTCTCCACTCTCAATCCCAGATATGTCTTTATTTATTCGAATTCGTTGGGCTAATGGTTCCAGAGCCATAACATACAAAAGTGGGGATAGAGGGCAGCCCTGCCTGGTACCATTACCAATGGGAAACCAGGCAGACCTGATCCCCCCCCCCCACTATGTTGGCGGATGGGGCCGTATATAATATTTTTATAGCTGTTTCCATCCAACTTCCTAGACCCAGAGATCTTAGCACACTAAACATAAAGTTCCAATTAACCCGGTCAAAGGCTTTTTCTGCGTCTAAGGATAAGATAATTGTTGGATTTTTATTTCTAATGGTCAAGTCTATAAGATTAATTAACGTTCTTATATTATTTGCGGCTTTCCTCCCAGGGATAAAGCCGGTTTGTTGATTGTGAATTATAGATGGAATACAGGCCCCAATCCTATCGGCCAATATCGCCGAGAAGATTTTTATATCCTCATTTATCAGCGATATTGGGCGATAGTTCTCAATCAAAGTTGGATTTTTGTTTGGCTTTAGAATCGGGATAATATTTGCTTTAAATGTTTCTGGGTCATTATTACCATTGTCCACTAGGTTATTAAACCAGGCAGTCATATATTTGCTAATGTAAGGCTTCATGATTTTATAGAAACTGCCTGTAAAACCGTCTGGACCTGGGGACTTATTTGGCTTTATTTTATCAATTGCTTGAATTATTTCTTTTTCAGAGAAGGGTTGATTTAAGCCAACCCTTTGCTGTTGTGTTGTCTTAGGGAGGAGACACGTGTCCAAGTAACTTTGTATTTGTTGATCTTTATTTCCAGTTTGTAAGTTGTACATGGATCGATAAAAATCTGCAAAGGCTTTAGCTATCTCGTCGAGATCATACATCGTCTTGTTTTTATATATAATCTTAAATATTCTTTGAGCGGCAGTCTTATTCTTTAATTTAGCCGTAAGGATTTTATCTGCCCTATTACCTTTTGAATAGTAATGTTGATTCAATTTACTTAGGTTATCCTTCACTGTTTCTATTAATTTTTTGTTTATTAAGTTTTTGATTTCTTTTATTTTTATAATTAAACTTGTTGTGGGAGAATCTTTATTTTTATCTGTAAGATTTTCCAATTCCATGTATAGATCTGCCAAGTGTAGTCCTTCTGCTTTTTTTTTTTCTACGCCAAGTTTAATTAAGTGTCCTCTAATAACACATTTATAGGCTGCCCAAATTTTGTCCATTGTTATATCTATAGTCATGTTTTCTTTAAAGAAACATTCGGTCATTTCTTGTAAATAATTCAAGTTTTCCTCTGTTTCCAATAATTTGTTATTTAATCTCCAAGATGTCCGAGCGCCACCATCCCCATGTTCTTGAGTTTCCCATTTAACTGCGTTATGATCGGACCATGGTAGTTCTATTATCATAATTTTTTTAATCCTTTTCAACATTAATCGGTCTCCTAAAACCAAGTCTATTCTTGAGTAAGAGTTATGGATTTGAGACCAATGCGTGAAATCTTTAAGGTCGGGGTGGAAGGTGCGCCAGATGTCGTGGAGTGAGTTTTTTTTTATAAATGTTTTAAAATTTTGTGCCTGTTTAATTAAGGATTTTGAGAGTGTGTTGCCCTTTGGGATACTTTTATCCATTTCTGGGTCAATTATTAGATTAAAATCCCCTGCCCAAATAAGTAGTCCCTTTTTGATCATATCAATCCTGTCTATTATTGTGTTGAGGGTCGCCATTTGGTTTTTATTCGGAGCATACATATTAATTATGGTATATGTTATAAGGTTGATCTTACAAATTAAGATGTTATATCTCGCTTCTTTATCATTTAGTGACCACATTACGTCAATTGCTAAATTATTTGAAACTATTATTGCAGTGCCTCTCTTTTTTTCCGTTTCTAAATCAGCGCTGGAAATAATATTATATCCCTGAAATCTCATTTTTTTTACGTCACTCGTTTTCCAATGGGTTTCCTGCAGTAAACATAGATCTATACTCTCTTGCTTCAGAAACTTGCTCAATAATGCTCTTTTATTTGGGGAATTCAGACCCTGAATATTTAATGACACAGATCTAACCATAGTTCCAAACGGTCCTCCTCCTCCCTCTCCACTTATCCCGCCGATCCCTCCGGGCTACATAAAACACATATACATAAAAATAACAATATATAACATTAAAAAACTGCAATCGGAGGGTATTTCCCCCCTCCAAATTGCTTACCCATATGCTATACCCCCCCTGGGGAATGCATATTATCATAGACGTTAGGTCTTTGACCTGAAGCTTGCTGGCTCGGAGAGGGATTTTCTCTAATAAATATAACTTATTTATCCCTTATATTTGTTTATCAAACTATTGTAATATCCACTTAACTAATTCCCATAGGGGGATGAGAGTTCAGTATCTAAGTATCTTCTTTATTTATTTATTTATTTGTTTATTTTCTTTCAGAATATTACCTACTCCAGAAGGTGTATGTAGAGGGGAAAGCATATTGTAATGTTCCATGGGGTTTTCTTATCTTCCCTTGGTTTCTTTTTTTTTTTTTTTTTCTTTTCCTTTCCTTATATATATATGGAGTATTAATTTTATTTCTATGGATTGTGTTAAATTATTCCTTCTATTTCCCTTATGTCTGATTAATATAATACGTGTTTTATTAAATAACAGATCGCCATGTATACATAAGTGGGTCATATAACTTAATAAATAAAAAATATGCTTGTGATAGTGCTTCGTGAAGTTTTATTTATTTTCTTTCTCTTGGCTTATATTTAACACATTGAGTATTATTCCTATGGGGAGTACTAACTTATACCTTCTATTTTCCCTGTGTCTGCGTGATATTAACCATATTGTGTTCTAATTTCTAATAATGAGTTACGTCGCTTTGAAATATTAAGTAGTGGATCTCTGTGATTTCTAAGGTGAATCATATATCTTAGTATATACTTATAAAAGTGTTTATAATGACTCCATTGTTAGTTAAGAATACTTGGATTCTCTCCTTCCTTTTTCCCTTTTCCCATACTTTTCCCTTCCCCCTCCCTTCCTCCTCCCTGTACTCACTCTCTTCACATCCTGTAATTCCCTAGGGACCCCCAATTCTAACCCACCCGTCTCTCATGATCCTAAAATCTACCCAATCCTCCATATCTCTATTTATTTTAATTATTCCGTATTCCCTCTACCCTTTGAAATTTTCCAACCATTTTGTTGCCTCTTCTTTAGTTTTTAATACATGTTTAAGTCCCTCTATGTAAATGATCAAGCAAGGTGGGAACCCCCATGAGTATTTTATACCTTTTTCTCTAAGGGACATAGTTGCCTGAGCAAAGTTTTTCCTTGCTGTTCTAGTATGGTAGGAAAAATCCTGGAAAATGTTAATCCTTTCATATTCCTTAGGTTTATCTTTCCATTGTGTAAATGCAGATATGATTTTCCTTTTTATTTTATATGATGTTAGGGCCACTATTACATCCCGGGGTGTTTCCTCCGGAATCGATCTCGGTCTAGCTAATCGATGGCAACTCTCTATGGAGTCTGAGGTGGGTTCGGATGCTCCCATTAAGTCAAATAGGCTCAGTAGGTAATTTTCCAATTTATCCTGGTTCTCAGTTTCAGGGATATTTCGAAAACGTAGGTTATTCCTACGTGACCTATCTTCTAGATCTGCTAATTTCCCTTGTAGAATTTCAACTTTTTTTGAGAGAGCTTCCTGTTTTTCTTGGGTGTTTATCTCATTGATTTTAATCATTTCCATCTTTTCCTCCATGTCCTTAACTCTGTTGCCTAATGCTTTAATGTCATTTTTTATCTCTATCTTTGTATCTCTTGCATTTTGTTGAATTTCTGTTTTTATTAATTCCCATTGGGCTTCTAATGATGATTTCAATAACTCTGGGGTGAGCGTCTGCTCTTGTTCTCCTGAGGAGTCTAAGGTCCGTGGCACTCTTGTTTTCCCCGACATAGTGAGTGCAATATTTGGGGAGGAAGAGCTAGATTCTGAGGTGCTTAACTTTTTCTGTTGAGTTGGGGTAAATACTTCTCTGGTATATTTATCTTTTGGAGCGACCGTTATTCTCTCTCTTCTGGGGGGTATTTTAGTTTTATCTTTGTTCACCATTTTATTTTATTTTTTTTTTGTTTTTTTTTTGTTTTTTTTTTTTTTTGTTTTTTTTTTGTTTTTTTTTATTTTTTTTTTTCCCTTTTCTTCCCCCTACTCTTCCCTTCTTCTTCTTCCTTCCCCTCTCTTAGCCCCTAATGCTATTGTTTCAGTTTTTTTTAAGCGACTTATATCTCCCCGTTGGGTTTGACACTCAAGTGTGAATTCAGACTAAATTATCAAAAATAGTTGTGGTGGGGGTTTATGTCTGCTGCGAATTAACCCCTTTGTAACTATCAGTAGTGAGATGGTTTGTGAATAAATTTCTCCCGTTTTTTTAAGTTACCTGTGGGTTTGCCCCCTTAATTGATTTTAACAAGTTCCCCTTTAAGTCAATGGGGTATTTACTATATACTATATTTGTAGATATTAATTGCCACGGTTCAATTTCCACCCTTTCAAAGATACGATAATGTTATAAGACCTATGATCGACTTGGAAGCCGTGAGCCTCCACCCGAATGCAAAATTCAAGAGTAATTTGAGACAGTAACCAGATGCTGCAGTTGAATTACCCTTGAAACTGTGTCTATACCATTCCCCCCGAATGCTACATGCACATATAAACACAGTTTCAAATGGTTACAGACCTATATACAGACCACTGAATTTGTCAAGTATTTTTGGTTTGATTAGATAGGTTTGACTGAATCCCTTTTGGGCAATTTTCTGTTTGTATTGTGCGTTCATTCAACAAGCAGTTATAAGCTCATCTAACACCAATCATAACCTCATTGTGTAATGGTTTGGAGCTGAAAGAAATGTTTTCTTTTTTTTTTTTTTCTTTCCTTTCTTCCTTTCCCTGTTTTTTTTCTTTAAATTTTAGAGCACCTCGGAATTTTTTTTTTTTTTTTTTTAAATATATCTTTAGGGATTTTCACTTAGATTGCAAGATTGCCATCTAATACCACAATGTAGTTATAACACGCTAACTGATTTAAGCTGAGGGAACTTAATATGGAAAGCTTCAGTTTAGAGATTTTTGCAGATAAAGCTGACAGTCCTACAACAGAATAAGGATACAATGTTATTAAGTTTCCATTGACATTCACGAGTCTTCCTTGTCTATAGATAGGGATTTTGTCCCAGTTAAGACATTTTAGGACAAATTGTGATTCAATATGAAGAGGGGCAGAGAGTTCCAGGACCCTAAGAGTCTCCAAGGTTATATTACATAGGGTGGATCTAGTCAAAACATCCCTCGATTTGGTTAGCAATGAAATATTCACTTCCCGTATGCGCAGAACAAGCACATGTCATCGGTAGAAAATAGGGTTTTACTTATCATGACCGCAACTTCATCATGAGGTGACCGGTTTCGGGGACCACTCCACGCTTCCGCGGCGGCTCCGTTATCCGGATCTTCTCCACACGTGTTTTCTTGCGTTGTTATATTTCCGATGACCAGCGGCTTAGTAGATTATGCTGCATAGGGTTGCACTCAGCCGGCTTAACTTCAAGGCGGTCACGCCGATTTTCCCTTTCAGGGTCCTTCGGTCGATCGGTCGTCGTCCTGGCAGCGCGTCTGGAGGATCCTCCGCCCCTCCGTCAGCGATGTCGAGACGATTCCCCCAGGCTGCTTGAAGTGCTTGTCAATAGGTCCTTGATGGTCCTTTACGGCAGCGGATCTGCGGCTTGAGACTCTGGGTCGTTTCCTATAACGGGATAGCGGTTACTCGGGATACAAATTTTCTTGTCCGCCTCTCCTAGCGCCAGCAAGCAGAGCGTGCGTGATCACGTCATCACGTCATCACGTCATCGCCCCCCCCCCTCGGTGCCAATTTGCCAGTATTTAACCCCTCAGTATGCCAGGATTATTTTGCCACTCAATATGCCAGGATTTAGCCATTCAATATGCCAGGATTTTGCACCTCAATATGCCATTTAATATGCCAGGATTTTGCCTCTCAATGTGCCATATATGCCATTTAATATGCCAGGATTTTGCCCCCCAATATGCCATTTAATATGCAGGGTTTTGCCCCCCGATATGCCAAGATTTTGCCCCTCCAATATGCCATTTATTATGCCAGTATTTTGCCCCTCAATATGCCAGGAGTTTGCCCCCCCAACATGCCATTTAATATGCCAGGATCCCCCCCCCCCCCAATATGCCATTTAATATGCCAGGATTCCCCCCCCCCCCCCCAATACGCCATTTAATATGCCAGGATTTTGCCCCTCAATATGCCAGGATTTTGGCCCCCAATATGCCATTCTTTAGCCATTTAATGTGCCAGGATTTAGCCATTCAATATGCCAGGATTATTTTGCCACTCAATATGCCAGGATTTTGCCCCCCAATATGCCATTCTTTAGCCATTTAATGTGCCAGGATTTAGCCATTCAATATGCCAGGATTATTTTGCCACTCAATATGCCAGGATTATTTTGCCACTCAATATGCCATGATTTAACCCTTCAATATGCCAGGATTTAGCCACTCAATATGCCAGGATTTAGCCACTCTATATGCCAGGATTATTATGCCACTCAATATGCCAGTATTTAACCCCTCAGTATGCCAGGATTATTTTGCCACTCAATATGCCAGGATTTAGCCATTCAATATGCCAGGATTTTGCACCTCACTATGCCATTTAATATGCCAGGATTTTGCCTCTCAATGTGCCATATATGCCATTTAATATGCCAGGATTTTGCCCCCCAATATGCCATTTAATATGCATGGTTTTGCCCCTCGATATGCCAAGATTTTGCCCCTCCAATATGCCATTTATTATGCCAGGATTTTGCCCCTCAATATGCCAGGAGTTTGCCCCCCCAACATGCCATTTAATATGCCAGGATCCCCCCCCCCCCCAATATGCCATTTAATATGCCAGGATTCCCCCCCCCCCCAATATGCCATTTAATATGCCAGGATTTTGCCCCTCAATATGCCAGGATTTTGCCCCCCAATATGCCATTTAATATGCTAGTATTTTGCTCTCAATATGCCAGGATTTTGCCCCCCAATATGCCATTCTTTAGCCATTTAATGTGCCATGATTTTGCCCCCCAAATATGCCATTTAATATGCCATGATTTTGCCCCTCAATATGCCATGCTTTAGCCATTTAATGTGCCAGGATTTTGCCACTCAAAATGCCAGGATTTTGCCCCTCAATATGCCATTTAATATGCCAGGATTTTGCCACTCAATATCCCAGAATTTTGCCCCCCAATATGCCATTTAATATGCCATGATTTTGCCCCTCAATATGCAATTCTTTAGCCATTTAATGTGCCCGGATTTTGCCCCTCAATGTGCCAGGAGTCGTCCCCCCCCCCCCCCCCCAATTATGCCATTTAATATGCCAGTATTTTGCTCTCTGTATGCCAGGATTTTGCCCCCCAATATGCCATTTAATATGCCAGTATTTTGCCCCCATATATGCCATTTAATATGCCAGGATTTTGCCCCTCAATATGCCAGGATTCTGCCCCTCAATATGCCAGGATTTTCCCACCCTTTTTCCTTGCTGCTCTGTCTCCCGGTGCTCTGCAGGTCCGCGGCTGTGAGGGAAGCCTTGTGAGCTCCCCTCCAGCCGTGCGGCTTCAATAAAGTTTGTTTATTGCACCACCATTTGTGTGTCTCTGGCATACTGTATACTTAGGGAAGCTATGCAGCACCATGTGTATATCTCTGGCATACTGTATACTTAGGGAAGCTATTTAGCACCATGTGTATGTCTCTGGCACACTGTATGCTTAGGGAAGTTATGCAGCACCATGTGTATGTCTCTGGCACATTGTATGCTTAGGGAAGCTATGCAGCACCTTGTGTATTTTGTGGCAAACTTTACAAACTATAATCTACTTTTGGATATTATTTTACATAATTATAAAAGTCTTTATTTTGTTTCTCAATCATTACTATATAATTCTGACTTAACGATGGATTAACAAATATCCAAATGTGGTAAATTAAAAAATCTATTTTGTTGTGAAAAATGTGTATGATTTGCCATTGATCAAACACAGTGAAAACATTTAAATTGTATTTGTCCAAAGGTGTCAGATTTCTTTTTATGTGTATGTGTATTAATAATATATGGACATTGAATGAGATTTCGTCCAGCTGTTCTGCACAATAGTGAGAACTAACTGAAAAGTCAATGGAGCTTTTAAGCTTTGAACCCTCTGCTTTGTCAGCTACTTGAAGATGCACTAGGACAATGGGATCTTCACAAACTCCCACTGGTTGCAGACACAGCTCTAGTGCTTTGTTCTCTGCAGTCAAGAGGAGAAAATGGTTAAACAATTCTTCAACATCATACTCACTCCCACCACTTCCATCACCCATCTCTTCTGATTAGTCAGTCTCATGTTATTTGTTTTGTTGATGTAGTTCTACTGAGTAATAAACTCCACCACTTTGGGGGCATGGGCTAAAGGTTGTCAAAAGCTCGCTCTGTGTGGGGGATTTATAATTGAGGCACATATAAAAGTGCTGGAACAGTAAAAATAAAAGTGCAATTAAAGTGATTATATGGATAACAGGCACTCCACGTGCCCTTATTTTAATAAATAGATTGTGTTGGTGCAAAGGGCAGAGGCACAAGTCGGAGGGTCAGGAGTGTATAGTGCCATCTCTTATCAAGAGTCAGCATTAAATATTGGCACACACAGAGATTGTGCCACTTTTAGATTCTGTTGCTACATATGTTACATTTATAATTCTCCCTTGACCTGCACAACATATCATTACATGATACCACCAGTGCAATACTGGATATGATGCCATTTACAGTGTGCTGGATCATTGAGACACAGGCAGGTAAAGCGTGTGAGAGAGATCATCCAGTCTCTGCAGCTTGTGGCTTAAATCGGGTGCCCAGGGGTTTCCTAGGCACCCTAGGGTGGCAGGCCCAGTTGCAATGACAAACCCTGTTACCATGATTTTTACTGTATATAGGTATACTATATGTATTTATATGTTCATATACATAGGTAGATGTACACAGAGACTTTTTTGTTTCTTTTGATTGTGTTTATGTATTACGGATTTAAAAGAAACAAAACATGTACATGTCATGAGTGTACTTTAATTCAGATTTTGAGTTACACTGTCTAAGTGTTGTTTCAGCTGGATAAATAATACATTAAATAAAAGTTACCAGAGAGGTTATTGCCCTTTTCACAAGGTGGATTTTCATAGTAATCAGTGGTAAGGCCCCAAAACCCAACATACACTGAAAGAGGCAATTCATTTAAAGTGAGCGGAGTCTGTTTCTTTAAGACAAGCTCATAAATCGTGAAAGATCACCACTTCTTTTCAAAAGACTCTCCACGGTCTGAATTTCCCTTCTGGGTCAGTAAAGGCATTGAAGTTTTAATGGCATGCCATGGCAGATTACACGATACAGCTGTCCCGGCACCGTGAAAATTAAGTTATGCCCCGTGTCAGCAAGATTTTTTTCTTCTTTTCTCTCTCTCTTTTTGGATCTGTCTCCTTCCTTTAGTCTCCATGATTCTCTCCACTAAGCTCCTGAGAAGTGCACATCCAAAGGGGGCTGCAGGGGGGATGGGATCCAGAGGGGGTAGCAATCTCTGTAGAGGTTAACATTGTATGTATAGGGATCTGATGAGGAAACTAAAATCAATAAAACAGGAGCAATGCATCAATTGCTTGAAAAACATGCCTACAGGCATAAAACTTTCTCTGTTTAACTGAACAGGCTGCAGCAAATGATCATGACAATTTGATATTGATTTACACCTTTATATGACCCTATAACTTCCACTTTAACCAAAAGCCAAAATAACATACTTACTATTTACCATTTACATTAATATTTATTCAGTTTATTTAGGGCTAAATACAGACTTTAAAGGGTATTACAAACTCTACTAGACAAACTGATACATGAGAGCCCAGATTTATTTGATATTATAAGAAAATGTTATACACCTTACAGTTCCATAATATAGTTCACACAATTAGAATCACACAGTGACCACCAGTAAACCTTGTGTCTGCTTAAGTGAGTAATTATTTCCCTTTATAGCACCTGTAAATAAACACACAAGGATAAATGTGAAACCTGGATGAATTGTTTTTAACAATTAACAAATAGGAATGGCAGTGCCCAGTGGAACTCTGGGAAACATTTCAAACAGGTAAGATTCTGTTTTCCACTACCCCATTTTTATTTACTTCAACCCACCCTCCAAAATTAACAAAGGTTAACATCTAGCAGAAGAGCCAAACTGTCATTCACCATCTTAATCTCCAGTCACCCTTCAGTTCTATTTCATTTTAGAACACTCAAATAGTTCACTGTCCCACACTTTACAATATTCAACAATATTCAGAGTCCACCAAAGATCTTTTTAGATTGAAATCAATTTTTTATAATTACATGATATGGATGTGTGTGCTGCAAAGCTTTTTAGGTAACATATTTTGCAGAGTCAGATACTCAAGTGGCTGACATAGGACTGACCTTTAGGGTGATTTTCCACTGTGTTGCAATTTTAAGACTCAGTTCATGAGTGAGTCTGAGTGGGTGGAGCTCTGGCCACATAGCCCAATAAAATTGCAGATTTACAAAGTCAGTTAATTTATGTGAAACGGACAGGCAAGACCCTTGTTCTTGTACAGGACAGCTGCGCTCCATCGATATCATATAGCAGAATGTATGCATTTTCAGGGATAGATTGCATGTATCTATCCCAACAGCCTCCAGCTCTAAAGCCCTGCTGCTTACATCAAGTTATGCTTCCCCAAACTTCCCTAGAAACAACAATAATAATAACAATAATAACAAAGTAATTAAGCAGCAACGATATATTGATGACACATGGAGAGTTGGGCCACAGTACATTCTTTGAGAGTAGGCCAAGATTAACGTAAAGGTAGTGTTTTACATAGAGTTTTTTTTTGTACCCTGACAGTGCTATTAAGGGTTTCACCTAAATATGTTTGCCTATTACAATACCGAATAAACTTCACTCAAAAAGTAACAATTATATCTTCACCTAAAAGTCACTTACAATATTTTAGTCTTTTCGTGTTTGAAGAGGGACTAAACCCTTTTTTAATGAGGCAGATGACTACTTAATTAAAACTGTCATGTGAATGGTGCACCATTCAAAAGGCCTTAAGTCCTATCCTTACAGAGCATTGCTCAATGGCAGAAGTGAGAGACGGTCCAGTCATTGCTGTGTGCACATATTAATCATGCTCCACATAGCCTATACTGAGTTGGAGATGAGCATCTCCTACCCCACAGGATGTATGTTTCGTGTAGCAGTAAAGAAAACATGGGAACTCAACACTCCATTCAAAGGGATTTATTCTGGGAAAATCGACATTTCAGCTCAGTGATGAGCTTTTTTCAAGTCTAGTGACGTGAATCATAACCTCAAATATGTAGGATATACTAAAGTGACGTCAAAACATTGGGTGTGGAGTCAAAAAGACAGCCCATTTCGTGTAACAAATACTGTGATACAAATGTGAAAAAATCACAACAATCACAACAAGTATCCAAATAATTAACACAGCCAGTGGCGTCCCGAGGGGGGTGCGGGGGGTGCGGACCGCACCGGGTGACACCTCCAGCAGGCTGGTATAAATATTCCTGGTGTCTGAATGGCACAATATCACTGGCATCTGAATGGCACAATATTATTGGGCTCTGAATGGCACAATATTACTGGCCTCTGAATGACACAATTACTGGGCTCTGAATGGCACAATATTACTGGTATCTGAATGACACAATATTACTGGCATCTGAATGGCAAAATATTACTGGCATCTGAATAGCACAATATTCCTGGTATCTGAATGGCACAATATTACTGGTATTTGAATGGCACAATATTACTGGTATCCAAATGGCACAATATTACTGGTATTTGAATGGGCACAATATTCTTGGTATCTGAATGGCACAATATTACTGGCATATGAATGGCACAATAATACTGGCATCTTAATGGCACAATGGTATTGGCATCTGGCACAATACTACTGGCATATTGATGGGCAAATTGGCTGTGGCTTATTAATGACAAAATGATACTGGCATATACCGTATTTGCTCGATTATAAGACAAGGTTTTTTTCAGAAATTGTTTTCTGAAAATTCCCCCTCGTCTTACATTCGAGGTCTTCTTATAATCTGACCTCAAATTGAGGTCAGATTATAAGACATGGATCCAGGTCCCCAGCAGAGCTGCAGGGGACCTGGATCCCCCTCTCTAACAGCAGGGAATGTCTGCGCGATGAGCGCAGACTCCCCTGCTTCCGCCCGGCACGACCGCCGGGGCTTCTGTGATGAAGCCGGGTACTTCCGCTTTCGTCACAGAAGTCCCGGCGAGCGTGCCGGGCGGCAGCAGGGGAGGTCTGCGCTCATTATGCAGACATCCCCCGGCTGCCCCCACTAGCCACCAGGGATCTTTTTACATGTTAGGGGTAGGGAGGGGGCAGGGAGACAGGGGGAGGGATGGGGGGCAGAGAGACAGGGGGAGGGATGGGGTGCAGAACAACAAGAGGGGGGAAGAGACAGAGCAACAAGAGGGGGAGAGACAGAGCAACAAGGGGAGGGGGCAGAGAGAAACAAGGGAGGGAGTCAAAGGGAGGGGGAGAGAGACACAGCTGGGGGCAAAGGAAAGAGAGAGGCAGCATTGGCACATAAAAAGGAAATAAAAACAAGAAATGCATTTTTTGATATAATTTTTTTATTAAAAAAGCAATTTACATGTGAATATATACAAATTTAACTTTTTCCTATAAGGTAGTCTTATATTCAGGCTTTTAGTTTTTTTCCTAAAGGAATATCCAAAGTTTGGGGTGTCGTCTTATAATCAGGGTCGTCTTATAATCGAGCAAATATGGTAATTGGGCAAATTGACTGTTATATATATATAGACAGAGATGTCTGTTTGTATAGATACGTATTGTTTTAGAATTGTACAATTGTCACCTCATGGGGCTCCTGTGTGTTGCATAATTAATGGTGGTCCCATGTGTGCATAATTATGGGGCGCCTGTGTGTGGCATATTTATTGGGCCCCATGTGTGGCATAATTAAGGGACTCTTTTGTGTGGCATAATTAACAGACTCTTTTGTGTGGCATAATTAACGGACTCTTTTGTGTGGCATAATTATGGTGCACCTGTGTGTGTGCATAATTAATTGGGCAGAGGTGTGGCATAAATAGTGGGGCTCTGGTATGGAATAAGTTATGGGGCTCTGGTGTGGTATAATTTATGGGGCTCTGGTGTGGCATAATTTATGGGGCTCTGGTGTGGCATAATTTATGGGGCTCCTGTGTGTGTCATAGTTATGGGGCTCCTGTGTGTGTCATAGTTATGGGGCTCCTGTGTGTGTCATAGTTACGGTGCTCCTGTGTGTGGCATAGTTAATAGGCCATCTAACTGGAATTACTAAGGAATCTGTTTGGCATTGTATAGGAGGAAATCCAGGGGGGTGTCACCATGAGTTTCTGCACCGGGTGACACCAACCCTAGTGACGCCCCTGAACACAGCAACAATGTAGTATAAGTATAGATTAAAAACACTGCAGATGCAACACAAGGATCACCTGATGTTAATGTTGCAGACTCCACCCACCAATCAGTGTTGCCAGATCAGGGACAATCAACTCCAACAAAGAGCAGTCTGGAAGTCTTGCAGAGACTTCCAAATTGATTTTAAATGGTGTGCCATAAGAGCATTGTTCAAAATCTATTTAATTCTTAGATTACTACAAAGGGACAACCTTTAAAGCCAATGAAAACAAAACATTTAATATAAAACTTATACTAACCACCATGAATTTCACATGAGAGAAAAACTAAACACCAACATGTGAACCACTTAACCGACTTTAAAATAAACTCGATTTGATACAAAAAAGTTTAATAATTATATGCAGTAAGTGAAATAAAGTAAATATATAGGAAAAATAGGGGCCCCAAAACAGATATCCCTGGACACAATGGAGCATCCCTTCATGTAATAGCACAAAGAGTAGAAATGCTAAATAAAATTTGTATGCAACTATGGAGGCAAGCTACCTCCAGAATACTAGAAAATAGAAAAATCCTTGATTAAAGTCTTTATATTGCCCTACTAGCTTGTAATTTTATCATGATTCCTGCCAAATTGCCACCCACCCCCTTCAGAATCATCTTGTAACATTGATTGTCTGGAAGGTGGGGGGAAAAATGTATATTTTAATGAAAGCAACATTAATGCAGGGAAATAATGAAATGCCTGATGCACATTTTGCATATAGGATTCATCAGGGGAAAAGAAGATATCTTCTGTCTGATTAACAGATCATCTGAAGGGTTTAGTGCCTCTTTCAGCACTGTGATAAATATGTTGTGCTCTTTACTTTTCCTTTTAGAAGCACCTAAACAAGTGCAAAGGGGCACTTTAACTGTGCTTTTAATTACTAAACTAACTGCTTGGTAAATTGGTACTACAAATAAGTATAAAATAAACATTTGAATGATTAATCATATGGTCATCCACAGCAAGTGGGTTTCATTGTATAACCCAAGTGAGTTGATTTCTTACATTGTTAATTTGGGTGAAAAAGGAAATGTAGTCTATTAAGTTCAACCCTTCCACACACTCATCTTTGTTGATCCACTACTAATGTCCTCTCAAAGAGAAAAAAAATCCTTCTTGACTCCAGTGCAGTCCAACTCACTCTGGAGCAACATACCTAATCTACTTTTACTTGTGATAACCCATTATACATCTCAAAAAACAGTCAACCATTTTTTGAATATATTGATTCAATCAGGCAAAACAACTTCAGATGTCTATTCCACAATTCCATAACCACCCTGACTGTAAAGAATCCTTCTCAATCTTTAATACGATGCCTCCAATCTTAAGGGATGCCTACATATTGGTTGTAAGTACAATTTATAAAGAGATCATTCTTGAACATTGTTTTGACACTTATTATGTCCCGTTTTGTACATTGAAAAAAAAACCCATCTTCAAGTAGTTATGTAAAATATTGCTAATTATGAAATAAACATGTTTTCCAGTAATTCTACTCAAACATTTGACTGATAGTGTATGTTTGCCATTCGCATTTCCATGATATCTTGGCTGTTGCAGGTTATAGCACAATGAATGGTCTCTGTGCATGTACATACTTACTGAGCATACATTTAAACATGCTATTTATATAGGACACAACCAGCATTAATAATGGTTACGTGTTGAAAAGTAAGCAATGCCCTCAGCCATATATTAAATCCTATTTTAGTATATCATGGGTAACGTTTACCATAATTCTCACTGAATCGACTAGTGTGGTCAGATTGTGGTTAGCGTGTAAACCTTTAGAGACTAGTGTTTATTTTTAGACCTGGCACTTTCATGGCATACACTGTAAATGTAGGTCACTAGATTTTTCACAAAATGTTCTGCATCAACTTATGGTTTGTATAAAAAGTCTAAAAATGAAAAATAAAATAATATGCTTAAAACAACATGTGGCTAACATTGTAACATGTATTATAAATAAATATTTCTATATGAACAAAATACATTAACAAAAACATATTTGGAACACATTGTCAACATATTCTCTTCTTACCCATGCTCTGGGTTTTTTTTTTGATCATTAGAATAAGTGGTAATTTCTCTGAGCCCATTGTAAGGTTTGCAACCAACGTTTTGTAACTTCACAGTAGCTTTTAATGATGGCAATACAAATTGCTATTGTTTCCAAAACCACAAAGGCTAATGCTTGTCGAGTTGCAATCAAGTTTTGCAAAACTGCAAGCAGGTGTATTATATTTTGTGGTAATGATTGTTTCTATGTCTCTATCTTACTTATAGTATGATATTTACATATAGATCAAGCACAGAATGTTGGATTGGAGAATAATATAAAAAAAGCTCAATGACTTTGAAACATCTAGTACTGAAATAAACACAGCAAAGCAGAAAAAAAAGAGTTCTTAAGAATACTTATTACAGATCTTTTCTTAATGATACTTATGATGATCATATTGCCCCTTTCAGTAACATAACAAATATGCATTCTGTAGATCCGCAATATTTTTATTGCAGCCCAGCCAAATAACGTTTGCATAAATATCCCCAGTTAAAGGTCATCATAACTATACTGTTATTTTATAATTATATATTATTTATGATGTGCATACAAACTTCCAGAGTTGTAGTGCTGACAAGAACTACAAAGCATATCCTGATTTCAACAATAGCCAATTTAGCAGTTTAAAAAAGCATTAAAAACTGGCAGCCAGCAGGCCAGATCTTTTGACCTATATCCAGGTTTTGTTTGACCTATATCCTGCCTAGAAAGTGCTAGGTTCTACTGTAAAAATGTTCAGTCCCTAAACGTAAACTTCTGAACAGCATGCCCGCCTTCTACGCAAAAGGCTGGACAACACTGCTGTGGCATAATGTACAATTCCAATGTGTTCCTCTCAAAAGTGCATCCGTTTCTTCATGACAGAAAATTATATATGTTCAATGTCTTCTAAAACGTTTGGTCTGAATTCTTGTGATCTAGGTGCCACAGACAGGTGAATCAGTTCCTTGATTTGCTCTGTGGAGATCTGACCAGCCCAACAAGGTGTATAACAGGAGGAGCAGGATCTTTGCCTCCAGTGTCAGTAAAGACTTCCTAATCTGTTTTGAAGTGTTGATACTTCTCTATGAGTCAGTGCACCCGGTTTCCTGTGACTTATACAGAACCACATGGGGCAGAGAGAAGGAGGTCGGTGTCCATGTATGAGGCCTCCACTGAACCAGCAAGAACTCCCTTCATCACCAGAAAAAGATAGAAAATCAGGGTAGAGGCTAAACATAACACTTTTTTTAATACTCTAAATCTTAATAAAGATTCAATACACCACTGATTTAAAAGAATATTTATATTTTATTATATTTAATCAAGACAAATATATCATACATAAAAGTATTTCATAAAATATAAAACTATATATAAAAAATAACTACAACTTATGTTTTCATATGCAAGAGGTATCTGTCCCTTCTTATGTAAAAGCTGAAGTAAAAATATGTGCAGCTTTCCTGTCCATGAATCTTTATACCTCACCTGATATATAAGAAAAGCTAGTTAAGCATTTACTGTCATGTCAGTGGACAGTGTGCAACTGAATATCAACCTCAGTTACACATCCCAAAACTAAATCAACTTATGTATTTACTGAACATGCATAAGCAAAGCATTCATTTTGCAGCTACATTTAAATAATTATTTTACAATGTGTTACTGATAGTAAAAGGGACTTTAGTTTGCAACAGCAAGTCTGAAAGAATGAGCAAATAATTGTGCATCTTATTCCCCTTATACATTATCATTCAATTGCACTGAAGCAATACACTTGCAACATTATGCAAATGTGCCTGCTTTACATGATTTTCTGACATAAATATTTGTGTACTAAGTGTCATTGGGTACCTTTATGTGGCAGTGTCTAAGATTTAGATCTCAATGCCACCTTCCACTAGACTACCAGGGATTGCAGAACATGAACTGCATAAGGACAGGTTTGCAGCAGGGACATTATGCAGTGTATCAATGTAATTTTTCAGTCATGTTTAGACTCAGAGTGCTCTAGTGCTTCGTCTTTTACTAGTGTCCAATCTAACATGGGTTTTCGTGACTTATCCTAGTTACAGTTTACCTTGAAATGGATTCCTTAATTATTTATTGTACTTTTAAGTGGCTTACCTTGGTTTCCTCACAACAAAGGAAGACAACAGCTACCTATGGCTTTTGTTGGACAGCAACATGCAGTGTCCCCTGGGAGTTGTGTCTCTTTGCTTTTCCAATGCACGCCCTTCCTCATCTAAACTCAGTTTCCTATCTTAAAACTATCAAATCCAACTCATTTAGAATTAATTTATTACGTATTCATGAGAAGAACCCTTGGATTCCTTAAAGGTTTGAATGCTGTCTGATCTGTATCAAACTGGCTTCACGCCCAGCTTTGCAAGTAAAATGTTTAGACAATAGACGCCATTTTGTCCTGCTAGGCCCGGACATGTGCCTCATTATTTTGTCATGGCCTTGTCTATTTGCCAAGAATCAAGACTTTAGTTTAATTATTTTTTTCTTGACTGACTGAGTTTTACCACAAAGTAAACCATAGTTACCTGTTTTAATGTATTATATGGTATTTTTCCTGCCCATAAATGACCAGAAGTAATGTTATCTAAAATCTATATAAACACAAATTATTACCGTATTTGCTCGATTATATAGATCAGAAAAAAAAATCTGAAATTTACCCCTCGTCTTATAATCGAGGTCGTTTTATAATCTGACCTTAAAGCAGAGCTGCAGGGGACCTGGATCCCCCTCTCTAACAGCAGGGGATGTCTGCGCAATGAGCGCAGACTCCCCTGCTGCCGCCCGACACGACTGCCGGGACTTCTGTGATGAAGCCGGGTACTTCCGGCTTCGTCACAGAAGTCCTGACGATCGTGCCGGGTGGCAGCAGTGGAGGTCTGCGCTCATCGCGCAGACATCCTCTGCTGCCCCACTAGCCACCAGGGAAAATCGGGCAGCTGGGGGATGTCTGCACGATACGTATATATACGCATTTTTTCATATAATTTTTTATTAAAAAAGCAATTTACATGTGAATATTTACAAGTTTAACTTTTTTTCCTATATGGTAGTCTTATATTCAGGCTTTTAGTTTTTTTCCTAAAGGAATATCCAAAGTTTGGGGGGTCGTCTTATAATTAGGTTCATCTTATAATCGAGCAAATACGGTAGTTAGTTGACACAGAATGAGGAGACTATGTTGTTGCAACTACATTAACACAAGAATGTAAACAATCAGGAGGGTGTGTGATTTTATTTTACTTATTTCAAGCATATACAGTTAACTTTATTTACTCTGCTTTTATTATAATGGATTATTTAGTTGTTTTTTATATTGTCTTTAGTTATTTATATTCAAGAAAATATTTTAAAAGACAAAAGGATATTGCTTCTAGCCAATTTTTATTGTATTCTCAATTATTTATAAATATAAATAGAGAAACCTGATGATCTATATAATATTGTTGTTAAAATATATTTGTATGGTTAGCCCTGCTAAATTCTAAGCAATCAAGACATTATAGACAGAAATAGGGTACCACAGCTGTTGCATCATAGGTCACCTACTTTATTTCTATTTATTTAAAGGGATTCTGTCAACCTCACTATTGCTTATCGTGTAGTGAAAAAAAATTGTATAAAATGGTATGACATTGTGTAAGCAAAATTGCAATGAAATGCATAAATTAAGAAGAGAATGGATCTTCAATGTGCCTCCGGTGTCTCCTTCTTATGACATCACCTTGTGGTATGATATGCAAATTACACATTTCCCATTGAAAAGTAGTTCATTTGCATATCAAGCCACAGGGAATGTTATAGACATGAGGTACGGCAGACATTTTTAAAATATAGGGTCAATATACACTGTTATGTTCTGAAATTGGATTCAGGTACACAGATAAATTTCACAAATCTCTGAAATTCAGCCACTCAATATCACTGAATTCAGGTCTGAATTGGCACTTCAAGCAGTTCAGATTGGGGCATTTTCTCCATGAAAACCATAGATTTTGGGTTACCCAACCTGCGCCTATCAACCCCAAAAGTTTCTCCGACTTGCTTGCATTTGCTTGCAATTTTGCAAATCCAAAGAATAGTTTGTTTTCAATCTTTGTTTTATCTTCCTTCATAATATAAGTAATGTTGAGGTTGAGTACCTTTAATATATCAAATTATCTGTGAAAATTATATTATTCATGTGCACCCCCACGGCCGTTGGAAGGATTTTTTGATACACAGGCAAAAGTGCTTTTTTGGTGCCCCCCAATCCCATGACTCTCCCCATATTCCTTATCTATCCTCCCTCTCCCCACATCTCTTCTCCCCCCTCATCTGTTTTCTCCACTCTTCTGTTCTCTCCCTCTCCCCCATCTGTTCTCGACCCCTCCAACCCCCATCTCTGTTCTCTCCCCCTCTTCCTCTGTTCTCTCCCCATCTCTGTTCTCTCCTCCTCTTCCTCTCCTCATTTCTTTTTTCTCCCCATCCTCTGTTCTCTCCCCTTCGACCCCATCTATGTTCTCTCCCCTTCCACCCTTCCCCTGTTCTCTTTCTCCCCCTCCCCTGTTCTCTTTCTCCCCCTCTCTCCTGTTCTCTTTCTCCCCCTCTCCTGTTCTCTTTCTTCCCCCCTCCCTTGTTCTCTTTCCCCCCTCCCCTGTTCTCTTTCTCAGCCCATTCTCTTTCTCTCCCCCTCCCCTGTTCTTTTTCTCCCCCCTCTCCTGTTCTCTTTTTTCCACTCTCCTGGTCTCCCTTCCCCTCTCCTGTTCTCTTTCTCCCCCCCTCCCCTGTTCTCTCTCTCTCCCCTCCCCTGATCTCTCTCTCCCCCCTGCCCCCAGACAGGGGGCGAGGTCCGCCCCCTTACCTTGAAGCAGAGCGGTGTCTGCTTCAGGGAGCCAAGCAGCATGAGCTCTGTGTGACAGAGCTCAGTAAGAATTGCTTGCGCTCCCCGTGTGGAATGATAATGCAGGGCGCCCTAAGGCGGCTGCCTGAGCAGCCTTACGGTGGCGCCGGCCCTGTGCACCCCCTTGCCACTACCATGTTTTTTTTTCTTTTAGCACAGCGAAAGGGGGAACATCTGTGCGGATTGCACAGACTGCAAGCTCCACCCCCTTGCACAACGCATTCTAGTGCCTGGTGTCACGGGACATCCCGGCACTTAGCAGGAAGCTGAATGATTTGGTTGCAGCAGAAATGTACCCATCCCTTGCAATGAGATAAAGCAGTAGCAATGTGTGGGTATGTTGTGTGTGGATATGTGGTGTGTGTGTATGTAACTGGCTGTGTGGTGTGTTTGTATACGTGATGTGAGTGGGGGGGTATGTGGTGTGTGCATATGTGATGTGTGTGTGCGTGTGTGTGTGTGTGTATGTAACTAGCTGTGTGTGTGTGCTCCTACATTTTTTTTAGCTGGCTTCTAAAACTAAATTAAATTTGTCAAGCCCTGCTTTACTCATCATACTAATAAGAATTTAATTCCATAAAATGCTTTTGTCCAAAGGTAGGGTAGAAAATACTTACATTTCTGTACATTGCATGCTCTGATAGTCTTAGCATTAACAACAAAACTGTCTACCATAAGCCTTTGTCCATCAGTCCTCAAAACACAACGGACTTCAGCACACAGAGAAAATACAAACAATATTCTGGAATGCTTTCCCTCATTGTGCTAAAGCAGTTTCCATGTTTGCAGAGTGGAATCATTCACGCTAACAATCTGAAACAATTTATTTTAAAGCTGTGCAAGAAGAACTATCCAAGGGAGCTCTTTGAGGAATACTAATCCTGCCACTCTCTGAAAACTCACAGAGTTAGAGCCCAGCTGGTCTAACTGGATTAGAAATCTTTTCTTTTTTTCAAAGGTTTGATCTCAACAAGGTTTGGGTGTGATGAAATCAAAGTGGCAGCTTGAGTTTTACAGCTATTTTGTATGTGACCTTCCTCATGGTTAAATCCAAGGTAATGCCTTAGTTCTTCTACTGTAAATGTCATTAAAGATGCCACGTAGCCTTCAGATTATAATAATAGTGTTTCATGAGAACCATACTAATGACTTTGTTCATCATACATTAACTAGATGAAACAGGCAGTGTCATGTTTTATATGGAAAATAGAGAAAATGCCATCAATTTAGCTTGTTTTTCCAAAAAAGGGAACACATCACAATTTAAATTATTATTGGAGTTGATTTTATTTTTGATGCCTATGATCCATAAAATGAAAAATGGACTTTACAAAAATTAAATCTTGTATCATGTGCGTCTCCTACATTTAACAAAAGAAAAAGACAAAGCCTACTACATGAAAAAGTGCAAAATTATGGAAAAGGAGCAGCACTCAGCTAGCACATCAATATATACAAACAACTTGCTTGATATGTGTGTAATCTGTCAGCGTTATAATGGTGCATCATTGTAAGGCTTTTTGGAACATATTGTCATGAAAAAAGACTTTTGGAATCCTTAACTGCCGTTCACTTTGCAAACATACAATAAGTCACTTCGCTTTATTCTGGGTTGAATAGCCGCAACACTTTATTTACAAATGTATACGAACAAGCTGGTGGATATATTACCAACTCTACCATAAGTCAATAACTGGTCCAGCCACCCATCCTGGATCTGTAGTGAGAGGGTATCAATACAGGGAGTGCAGAATTATTAGGCAAATGAGTATTTTGACCACATCATCCTCTTTATGCATGTTGTCTTACTCCAAGCTGTATAGGCTTGAAAGCCTACTACCAATTAAGCATATTAGGTGATGTGCATCTCTGTAATGAGAAGGGGTGTGGTCTAATGACATCAACACCCTATATCAGGTGTGCATAATTATTAGGCAACTTCCTTTCCTTTGGCAAAATGGGTCAAAAGAAGGACTTGACAGGCTCAGAAAAGTCAAAAATAGTGAGATATCTTGCAGAGGGATGCAGCACTCTTAAAATTGCAAAGCTTCTGAAGCGTGATCATCGAACAATCAAGCGTTTCATTCAAAATAGTCAACAGGGTCGCAAGAAGCGTGTGGAACAACCAAGGCGCAAAATAACTGCCCATGAACTGAGAAAAGTCAAGCGTGCAGCTGCCACGATGCCACTTGCCACCAGTTTGGCCATATTTCAGAGCTGCAACATCACTGGAGTGCCCAAAAGCACAAGGTGTGCAATACTCAGAGACATGGCCAAGGTAAGAAAGGCTGAAAGACGACCACCACTGAACAAGACACACAAGCTGAAACGTCAAGACTGGGCCAAGAAATATCTCAAGACTGATTTTTTTAAGGTTTTATGGACTGATGAAATGAGAGTGAGTCTTGATGGGCCAGATGGATGGGCCCGTGGCTGGATTGGTAAAGGGCAGAGAGCTCCAGTCCGACTGAGACGCCAGCAAGGTGGAGGTGGAGTACTGGTTTGGGCTGGTATCATCAAAGATGAGCTTGTGGGGCCTTTTCGGGTTGAGGATGGAGTCAAGCTCAACTCCCAGTCCTACTGCCAGTTCCTGGAAGACACCTTCTTCAAGCAGTGGTACAGGAAGAAGTCTGCATCCTTCAAGAAAAACATGATTTTCATGCAGGACAATGCTCCATCACACGCGTCCAAGTACTCCACAGCATGGCTGGCAAGAAAGGGTATAAAAGAAGAAAATCTAATGACATGGCCTCCTTGTTCACCTGATCTGAACCCCATTGAGAACCTGTGGTCCATCATCAAATGTGAGATTTACAAGGAGGGAAAACAGTACACCTCTCTGAACAGTGTCTGGGAGGCTGTGGTTGCTGCTGCACGCAATGTTGATGGTGAACAGATCAAAACACTGACAGAATCCATGGATGGCCGGCTTTTGAGTGTCCTTGCAAAGAAAGGTGGCTATATTGGTCACTGATTTGTTTTTGTTTTGTTTTTGAATGTCAGAAATGTATATTTGTGAATGTTGAGATGTTATATTGGTTTCACTGGTAAAAATAAATAATTGAAATGGGTATATATTTGTTTTTTGTTAAGTTGCCTAATAATTATGCACAGTAATAGTCACCTGCACACACAGATATCCCCCTAAAATAGCTAAAACTAAAAACAAACTAAAAACTACTTCCAAAAATATTCAGCTTTGATATTAATGAGTTTTTTTGGGTTAATTGAGAACATGGTTGTTGTTCAATAATAAAATTAATCCTCAAAAATACAACTTGCCTAATAATTCTGCACTCCCTGTATATGCTATAGTGCATGTATTGATGCATTGGCAGTAGTGACATCTCTCTCAATCAATTCACTGTATAGAAGCAGTTCAAATTCCCTTATGACTCCCAAGCCAGTAGGATTAAACTTAGCTTAGGAGAAAGCAAGATGCTATAAGAAAAAACAGACAAACCCCATAGAGTTACAGTATTATAATATTAAAATTAGGATGGATGTACCGGTGTTATATCCTACTCTAGTTAGGAACTCTGTTTGTTATTCTCTGTGACATCATTTCCCCTCTTTTGCTCTCGACTCTCTAATAATGTGCTGTTAACAGCTAGGATTTCTTTACACAGTGAAGTGAAAAAATCTCTATATAATAAGTTAGTAGCAAACATTATAACCAGGGCCAACCGGGATACCGGGAAAAATCCCAATACGCTGCCCTCCCCGGGGCCGCTGGATGCCGTTTCATTAGTTGATTAGAGAACCATGTGGATTAGTTAATTGATTTCCTTCTGTCACATATGACTTCTACATACAGCTAGGCAGCATGCAAATGTTATATATGTCTGGTAAAAGAAAAAATGACTGAGGGGCAACCCTAGGCCTGATATGCAAATTACATATTTCCCATGGAAAAGCAGTTCATTTGCATATCAGGTCATAGGTGATGTAATAACTGGAGATTTTGCTAGCATAATGTATAGATAATTTTTCAATCATTTTTTATCCTTTACATGCACAGTAAAAGCAATGTTTAGGTGATATAGTCCCTTTAAGTTTTTTTTAAGATGTTTGAATGCAGCAGTGCTGTAGGTAAAACATAGATTATATACTACATAGCATGCATGGACATGATCTCAACAAACTGCATTAACTAGCTTCATCAGGTGACTTGTTTACAAACTCTAATTACACAAAATTTACAGCCCCATTAAATTCCAGAACACACCCTTCTTACCTCTATGTATGGTTGCTTGCTATAGAGTGGGAGATTATTTTTCTTAGATTATTTATAATTATATAGGATCATGATCATTTTCACAAAATCTGACAAACTTGGACAAACATATAGTACGGTATATTTAAAACATTGGGTTCATTCTGTAAAATCAGAATGGACTAAACATTAGTGATGAAAATTCTTTAATTTGCCTGTCCATTAAAATACATCAGGGTTGCAAATCAGTATTCTCACCTGAATTACAGATATACATTCATCCCCATTTAGCATTTGCCAAAAGAAAGGCCAATGCAATAAATTGTATAACTGACCAGATATTTATTAACAATAGAATAAAGGATGAATGGATGACCATCCAGTGATCTGAACTTAATGAAGCTGTCCATAATAGAGTTTCAGTTCACTTGCTCCTAACCTCCCAAATAGTACTTCTTAGTTGTACATAGCTATAATAAAACAAGTTTTATATGTTGTTATGTGTCAGCAAATGATGCCTATAAAAAGGGAAGGAATTAAAGGACAACTGTAGCAAAATATAAGTTATGTTAAGGATTGCATCAAGTGTAGATATTTTAAATAGAAATGCTTGGTGAAAGAATACTAATAAAGTACCTTTTGAGCCCACTTTACTCTGTATATCAATCAGGATGCTGACATTGTTCAGAATCATGGGTCAGATCTTCCTTCATCTATCTAATATTAGCTCACTATTTTAATAGTTATCACATTTCCTGAACACAAACAAAAATAAACAGACATACAATTATTATTTGTATGTTTTATATTAATTTCCTTATCTAATGATCAAAAGCAGAAGCCTTTAGATAAAGACTGATTTCCCAGTTGCCATGACTACAGTCATGAGTTCAGTCTTAAATCTGCCATTCTTACTGGTTATAAAACACCACTGTATCTGAAGAAACACACTGACCCCAGATGAGAGAGCAGGAAATGACATTCAGTGGTGTAGAACTAACGTTGGCATACCAGCCAATGGATACATATTCAACACAATGGAAGTAGGCAGGACCACTCACTGGGCAATGTATAAATGCAAACTCCAGTTCTGAGAGAAAGCTGTATCTGAATTATTACAAATGAAATCATGGCAGCATGGCATTAACTGGCGAGAGGGATTGTAATAGTCATCGTCCTACGTATGCAAAATAATTTACTTAGCTAGCCATTGGATAGTCAGCTGTAGGTTTCTGGATCTGAAAAAAGGAGATTATTAGATCTATATGTTATGACCTCTAAAGCTACTGAGTTATTTGAGGCAATATTTTTTTTAAAAACTACTTTTTTTAAATCAAATGTGCTTTCTCTTTGCACCAATGATGATGTCATTACCGCCGATGAAATTGAACAGTGAAATGTGTCAGGTTTACTTTTGACACTTTTGTGAAGACACTACATCATTATGAATTTACTAAGAGTGTACACAACTGATACTGTATTCCTGCTCATGATGTTAGTATACTTACACTTCTAGAGAGATTTAAGGTGAATTTGTTATAGTCATGACAATGAATGGGTCCTTAACTTACTAAGCTTCATTATTTTAACCTCAAGTATTCACCATAAATTGGTTTAAACTGCTGGGAAGTAGGAGTTGCACTTTTAACATCATAAATAACACATGTTTCTTTCAACTTATTTTGTGTTTAATCATTTGGTCTGTCATTTTTTCCAAATTGATAGCCAGTATTCTAGTCTGTTCTTTTGTAACCCCAGAAGTACCATTGTATTACTCCCATCTGTACATAAAAAAATAACATTGAGTCATTTTATTGTGCAAATTCCATTTATATGAATTGTGCATTCCTTGAATCAAAGCCAGTTGCATTTTCTCTGTTATCCTAATAATATAAAACAAATGCTCTAAAGAAATAATGAGGAATAAATATGATGATAATATAACAATCTTACCAGATGTTCTGACCTTGAAAATAGTTTTGCAATTACCAGAACTTACAGGGCTGAATGTTACAAAAAAGTTCATATTTTTCTTATATGAAGACAAAAGAAAATGCATTTCTTTTATGCACTGGAAGGAGTCAAAAAGCTATACGTGTTAATATTTAAATATGTTTGCTTTATGGACTTTAGAAGTGATTATTTGTACATCAGTCTCTGACAGTCCATATGCACTCCCAAAAGTAAAATCAGTAATATGATGTTAGACTGTATATACCACCGAACAGAAACTGCCTCTAGCAGAAAGTCAAAGCATGTGAGCTCAGGACAATCCAAAAACACTGAACTTTTGTGATGACTTGATACCAATAAGCAAAGAAAAATTCCAAGAAGTCCAGCGCACCTTATGACTTCTTGTCATTTTCTTTGATTATCTAGGCATTGGTGAAGCCTTGTCCGGGCACCCCTCTTGTCGATATTACTTTTTTTTTATACCAATAATAACACACGACAGGCCAGGTTTGCCTTTACCAACATAATGTTAACTGTGCTAAGTATGATTTTAATGTTTTATACCAAATGCATTGGCATCTAAAGCCCCTGTTAGACATAAACCTATGGTTTTCTGCAAACCTTGATGATTCCACTTATATAAAGATTACCCACATCTTGGTATGTGGCTTGATATAATCTCTGTTTTCATAGGTGTCCAGAGGGTGGGGCAAAAGGGGGCACTTACCGGGGGCCCTTGGAAATTCAAACACTTTAGCAGCAGAAAGGGAGGCTGACTAGATGTAGGTTTACTAGATATAGAAAGCAGAAAAAACACCTGGCAGACAGGCAAGTGCAGAAAAAAACAGCTTTTATTTCATTCTAAACACCCCCTTGTCAGAGTGGTTTGGTCTGCTCTCTTCCTCTTGCTGCTCTCCTGCCCATTCACTCTAGCTGATGCTGTTTTCAGTGTATAGAGTTTCTACCTAGGCAGAGACACACGGGGCCGCCACCAGGAATTTCAGGGCCACTTACTGAACAAATTTTCAGCCCCCCCCCCCCCCCCCGACAATATCTCCCACTCGCCCCACCTACCCTTACAATATGCCATTCTTTTGCCATTTAATATGCCATTCTTTTGCCATTTAATATGCCATTCTTTTGCCATTTCATATGCCAGGATTTTGCCCCTCAATGTGCCATTCTTTTCCCATTTAATATGCCACCAATTTAATCCTCATTATGCCATTTAATATGCCAGTATTGTTCCACTCAATATGCCATTTAATATGCCGGTATTTTGCCCCTCAATATGCCATTGAATATGCCAGTATTTTGCCCCTCAATGTGCCATTTAATATGCCAGTATTTTGCCCCTCAATGTGCCATTTAATATGCCAGTAATTTGCCCATCAATGTGCCATTTAATATGCCAGTATTTTACCCCTCAATGTGCCATTTAATATGCCAGTATTTTGCCCCTCAATATGCTATTCTTTTGCCAATTAATATGCCAGTATTTTGCCCCTCAATGTGCCATTTAATATACCAGTATTTTGCCCCTCAATATGCCAGGAATTTGCCAATTAATATGCCAGGATTTTGCCCCTCAATATGCCAGGATATTGCCCCTCAATATGCCAGGATTTATCCATTTAATAGGCCAGGATTTAGCCCTTCAATATGCCAGGATTTTGCCCCTCAATATGCCAATTAATATGCCAGTATTTTGGCAATATGTCAGGGTTATGCCAATTAATATGCCAGGGTTTTGCCAATTAATATGCCAGGTTTATGCCAATTAATGTCAGGATTATGCCAATTAATATGTCAGGATTATGCCAATTAATATGCCAGGGTTATGCCAATTAATATGCCAGGATTTTGTCACTCAATATGCCAGGAATTTGCCAATTAATATGCCAGGATTTTGACCCTCAATATGCCAGGATTGTGGCCCTCAGTATGCTAGTTATATACCATAATATACCACCCACCTCCCCCCCTTCCCCAGTACTTACCTCCTTGCTACTCTGCCGGTCGACGGCTGAGAGGGAAGCGTTGTGCGCTCCTCTCCAGCCACGCGGATTCAATAGAGTTTGTTAAAAAAAAAAAAATGTTACTCTTACTTTTTTTTTTTTTTACCTGGCGTGACCCGGGCGCCAGTAGTGCCCGTCACCCCCTGATGGCGGGCCTGGAGACATATGGTATTGCTTGTACAGGGAACATGTTTTGCAGCTAGGATTAGTTAATAGGGTGCTGTTGAGAGTTAATTTCCCATGACTCTCAGACAGTCTGGTATGTTATGCATCATGGTGACTTGAGTACCCAACAACTGGACACAGGTGCACTATTATGCAATTATGTATTAGTACTGCAGCTGCTGTGAAATGCACATCTCATGATTCTCAGCCATCCATTTGGTTGGATGAACATCATAAGAAATGTAATAACAGCACCGGAAGTGCCAAAAGTTAGCCACCAATGCTGAATAACTACCAAGTGTCCTATTTTGGATCCAAGCCTTTATATTTTGTTGTTATACTTCACAATGTTTGCTGTGCATCAAACTGTTACACTACACTTACACAACATTAACTTTTGTTGACTGCAAACCATTATGTTTATCAGGCAACATTGCAATGGATGGAAATTATAAGGTAATTTCAAACTTAAGGCCAAAGTAGCCGAGTTGGAAAATGTTTTACAACTCGACTACTTTGGCCTTAAAGAGCCACCTAAAGAGCCAAGTTTTTTACTCGTGCTTGTAATATAGATAGAATAAATTAAGCAAAAGTTAGAAACAACGTTTAGGGTCACTTTAAATAATACAATTCCCTTTCATAAATAAAGCCCTAAGTCTACAATGCAAACACTAACTTTTGTTGACTACAATAATATGCAGCCAGTATTATTGCTAGCTGAACTTCATGGGAATTGTAGTTATAGACTGGGGTTGGGGTGGCTATGTATTACTACACACAAATTGTTTTTATTGTTGACTGCAGATCCTATGATATACAGTCAGCCATTTCCGGATGAGCACCATAGGAATTGCTGACTGTGGTAGTTGTGGCTAATTCTCACCACCTCAGCTATTGTAAATTAAATTTATCATGTTGTGCAGGTACATGCTGCTCTGTTAGCTACTACTACCACGGTCATATCATTTTTCCTATTAATGGATAACTAACATTTGTCTTCCACCAGGAAACCTCTCTCTCACCAGGAATTGTTACGCAGGCGCAGCCTATGTACAAAAAATCTGGAGCTGAAAAGTGCCTGATTACAGTCGGGGAACCTGCACCAAACGCAGTTTGATGGAGGTCCCTCTCTGCCACACTGCAAAATGTCAGGAGTTATAGAAATACCGTTATACATATCAAACGTTGACTGCGCTTTGTTATATAAGACTCCTGGCACTTTGCAGTGAGGACGTTTTTAAACACGTCCACCACTGTTTAACTGAAGTGTTGAGGGGTGCTGCATTACTTTTACTGTTCACAGGATAACTCCGGAAGAAGACTATGTTATGTAATTCTGACTTTGCATGATGTTACTGAATAACATGTACCGTTTTTTCCGGCGTATAAGACGACTGGGCGTATAAGACGACCCCCCAACTAAGTCGTCTTATAAGCCGAAAAAATCGCATCTATATTTTAACCTTTTAGGTTAAAATAAAGAGTTTCCCACCCTCCTCCCCCCTTCCCCAATCCTCAATCCCCAGTACTTACCTATTTTCTGCTCTGTCTCCCGCTGTTAAGCCGGTCTGTGGCTGTGAGGGAAGCGTTGTGAGCTCCCCTCAGGCCGCGCGGACAATAAAGTTTTGTTTAAAAAAAAAGTTTAAACAGACTTTATTGAAGCGGCGCGGCCTGAGGGGAGCTCACAACGCTTCCCTCACAGCCACGGACCGGCTTAACAGCGCGAGCTGAGACAGAGCAGAAAATAGGTGAGTAAATCCCAGTACCCGGCGTATAAGACGACCCCCCAACTTTTGAGAAGATTTTCAGGGGTTAAAAAGTCGTCTTATACGCCGGAAAATACGGTATAATTCATTATACTTTAAGCATTTTTTGGAACACATTTAAACTTTATGCTGCATGCTATCTTTCTGCACTGTGTTGCAAACATTTAAAAATTAGCAGCCAATTGGGAATAAGGGGTCAGATACATTCTGGGAATCATCTCTTTAGCACAAAAGGCAATAACAAAAGATAATAACAATGAACATATGTGTTTAAAATATCTTTCACATTGTCGAACAACATAAAGACGTTAGTGTAAGTGAATTTTTTTAAATCAGGTTTTTATCTAAAGAAAACATGGAAGTACTTTAAACTTTCACACATCGAATCACAGCAACTTTAGTTTAAGCTAAGAAATCATAAATGATGTCCTAAAATGTCCGGTCATTTTCAGTAAAAGAAAATAAACCTTGGGTGCTTTTTACAAGCAATTTGTAGAGCTATTTTTGGCCTGTTTGTGCTTTCTTAACAAAACCCAGGGAAGTCATGACTGCCACAAATAAACTAAAACATTTGTTTGTTTTAATGGGAACCAAAAATAGACTAGAAAGAGGGGTATGATAAAAACTTCAATAAGAAACAAAAAGGGGAAAGTATTTAATAGTGGAAGATCATGCAATTCACAATTCTAGTTCTTTTTAATATCTTCATGCTGTCTCAGGGTTGATGTGAGATGTCCATTTCCCTGTCCACCCCCCTTTTCTGCATATTAGCTCACATAGCAGATAGTGACGGCCAAAATAAACTGCCTGAAAAGATCTTATGAAATCATTTCTCTTTGCAAATCCATAAAATTGCCTTGGAGTCCTTATCAATAGAGCTGCTTGAAGTGGAGCAGAGGTTGTTGAGTTGTGATGTGCTTGGTTTAATGAAATTCCTCTCCTGCTGAGATGTTCCCTGCAGATTTTCCATATTTCAGCATGGGAAAAGGTTTGATGCTTTTCCTGTCGATGCCAAGAGTTAATTGAAAACATTTCAGGATAACTTCAGGTTGGGGGCCGGCTCTTTAAATCCCTCGTTATTCTTTAGAAAATAATAGGGTAGCAGTCCAATTATTAATAGATGTAGCTGTATCCTCTTAAAGTGACAGTGTGATTTTGCAGAATGGCCCTCTCATTCACTTCTCACCCTATGAAACAATTAGGAGAAGAATGAGGAGTGAAGAAAGGGCAGCATAATTTAGGCATTATACAGCTTTAGTGTTGGCCCCACTAACTGTTCAGCTTCAGTCAATAACACATATTTTTAAAGTACAGCTGAATATAAGTGTCAGCTTCATTATCAGACATAGGCATGTTTTTAACACAGTGATTTACCACTGAGTGGTTGGTTTTGTCTGTTTTTAATGTGGATAGCTTTAATAAAACAGTTATAATGCTAAAAGTGCATTGAATCAACTTTGAACTTTTGTCTTACCTTTACGAGCAATAATTTTTTTACTGTATTTGCTCAAATATAAGACAACCCTGATTATAAGACGACCCCCCAAACTTACATATTAATTTGGTTAAAAAAGAAAAAGCCTTTAGGAAAGAAAGTTTTACTAGTAAATATGAATTCCCATGTAAAAATGCATTTCTTGGTTTTAGTTACTTTTATTTGGTAATAGACCCCCAGACTTGCCAACCTACCCCCAGATTTGCCAATCTGCACTACAGGCTTTCAAATCTGCACCTCACACATGCCAAACTGCCCCCCACCCATGCCAATCTGCCCCCACAAATTCCAATTTACTGCCAACCTGCCCCCCCATACATGCCAATATGCTGCCAATCTGCCTCCTTGCTTGCCAATATGCTGCCATTGTGCCCCCCCACTTTCAATCTGTCTCTCTGACTCCCCACATATGCCAATTTGCCCCAACTTGCCAATCTGCTGCCTCTCTGCCCCCACACATGCCAATCTGCCCCCACTTGCAAATCTGCCCCTACACATGCAAATCTACCCCCAACACTTGCCATTCTGCTGCCATCTTCCCCCAGATTTGCTGATGCTCTTCCCGATTCCCTGATGTCTAGTGGGTCCGGCCAGAGGATGTCCTGCGTCTAGTGGGTCCAGCCAGAGGATGTCCTGCGTGCAGGCATCCTCTTCTGTCGGGGCTTCTATGATGGTATGCCGGGAGGTCACATGACCACGATCTTAGGCCAGTTCTTAGAAATACATTAGAATAATTTGTGAAACCCATTCATTGTTCTTGGTGCTATAGTTCAGCAATTTATTCCCTTGTATGTATACAGCTTGTTGCCAACAGCAACTACCACAGATATGTAATATATTTATAAATTTTCTGGTTTGCAGACTTCCCGTAAATGAAAATTCACTTTAGGTGCATTAAGGAAAAGTACTTTTAAAGCCAGCACTGCCTGTGAATGTATTTTGCAGAGAGAGCCAAAAACTACTGGGAAGGTATGAAAACATATTCATAGAAAACCAAAATGTTTTATGGTTACTTCGACTATGTACTCTTCATGTCAATAAATGGCCAATGAGCGAAAGCAACGTAAACAATATTTTATTATTGAACATTACCCTGATATAACAGTTGCAGGGTCAATATATTATCAAATTACTGTGCATAAGATGAAATGTACCTGTGATATCTTAATAACAGAAAGTTTATAGACTTGCAATATAAACATTTACTGTGTGAATTTTTTATTTGTATAATAAATTCTATAGCGTTTCTTTTTTTTTTTTTGATCACTGATTATAATTTAGTACATGCCTCTAATACATGTTAGTTTTTGGATTGCTGGGTAACATAAACTCTGAAGTTATAACCAGTTTTGCATGCAAAACTGAGCTGGTATTGCCACTAAGCTTGTATTTTACCAGCAGGCTGGTAAATATGTAACTTGAGGCCAATGACAAGTCCATGGAAGCAATAGCATGGCCAGTATCATTGTTTTGTAAAAGGTGGTGAATCTAAGGTGAAAAACATCTAGGTGACAATCAGTCATGCATGAGCACTATCACTGACACACAACATGCAATTCACTGGTTAATCGACTGAACATACCCAGTAACTCAGTAAGTCAGTCTGCTCATGCATCCCATTCTTTTTTTTTGGGGATATGCAGACCTTTTTATCCCTCCTGTATATTCGAGAGAGAGAGAGAGAGAGAGAGAGAGAGAGAGAGAGAGAGAGAGAGAGAGAGAGAGAGAGAGAGAGAGAGAGAGAGAGAGTTTGGGAACAGTGGACACCACAAAATATGGTAGCAGACACATGATGTTTACACAAAATTGAGTGAGGTTTCAGTTGAGGCCTTGTTCACTTTTTATTCGTTTATCAGAATACGTTTTTTAAATGTACTTTTGTGTAACTGAAACATGGGAAATTGTCTACAATGATTTAATCTAGACAAAAGGAAAAACAAATTTCACAAAACAAATCATACCAAAACAACTGGAATGTAAAAGGGCATGCACATCAATGTTTCCATGCTATACTGCATTTTATTTTACATGATGTGGTAATAATGCAAGTTTTGTATTCTGGTTCTTGTGTTACATCTGAAACTTAATGATGCATCTTTCACAACTATGATTTCAAGGTTATTTGTGTATATGTATTTGGCCAATATTGTGTTCCTGTTTTTAAGTTTTTTGTTTGTTTGTTTTTTAATATATATATATACTGTTGTAAAAAAGCTTAATTAATGTAAGCCAAGTTCTCAAATCTGTAACAACTCTTTAATACCGACAAATATCTATTTTACAACGTTCTAGTGAGGAGACATTGTAACAATTTTTGGTTCTGTATTTAAAACTAGATTTTCCCACCTGGAACACTACAGGGTCAATATCTCCATGTAGCAAATAGGAATAGTTGCTAAAATACAGCATTAAGTCTCACTATTTTATGTTCAAAATGCCCCATCATCCATATTTGCACTGCCTCTTATAGAATATGAACACTGTTTTATGCTGTATATTTACACTGTGTTATCCAATATTTTAACGCAGCTTTATATAGGATGTAACAATGTGACAATGCCTTTTTCAAACATAATTTCTCAGTTTGTAGTTGTCAAATTAGATCTTATCCTTTACTCACTGTATCTACTGCTGATAAATTGTTGCAGTATATATTATCCAAATGTATATTGCATATTGACACTATGTCAAAAGCAGAGCCATTTTAGGGCACCTAGGGGCCCTTGGCATAAATTTCAATAGTGGCCCCCTCTTTTCTCAATTACACCCATCTTTACAAAAATAATATAGCATTGTAAAAAGTAGCTATTGATATAAAAATCATTGTTAGTAACCCTCCTAACATTCCCTCTTTCCCTCCATTTTTCTGCAAATGAAGCTTTGGCAAGTTGCTCTCTTCACCCTAGCTAGTTCTGTGCCTAACCAGTAGTAAGGAAATATTGGTGAACTCTGTATGAACTGTGGCGGACAGACAACCAATTTTCAATATGCAGGACAAAATCCCTGAGTTTGAAAAAATACTTCCACTCAGCTATTTTGGCATGATTAGTGCAATTTGGTTGTGTTTTTGTTCACGTGCATTCCTATATTATTATAATATTTAATGTTTTTGTTAGCGTAAACACAGAGAAATATATTTAATTACGACTGTGTGAATATCATCTGGTGGCATTATTCTGTCCTTTAAGACTTATAAAGTTACACCTCAGTTGAACAGGAAGTAGTAACCAGTCTCCTATACACTGAGTTAAAGTTTCAGCAGTTAGCAATGCTTTCCCACATCCTTCCCTGCAGCTCCTCTCTAAGAGGTGTCAGCATGGCTGAAAGAATGAAGTGGCTCCACACATTGTTTGACTGAACTATTATATGCTTAACATTTCCATGACAAAAGTGCCACTCGACTTCTCACCGATTAATGCAGCTTGAGGGCTCTTGTCCTCCTTTAATAAAACATTGTTGAAATCATTTATTTAGAGCCCCTGGTTACTACGGTGAGAATAGCCATCTTTGTGCCAATATATAGTGTATACAGTCTACTATTTTGTACTAGATCATTTTTTAAGGAAAGAAGGACATTGATTAAATGAGTGTCCTTCAGGAATGTGTTGATGCAGAAGGCAAGCTGAGTCTCATGATTTAGCGTACCCTTTGGTGACCACCTGGGGGACAGAAATATAGGTGGCAAATGTAACAATTCCAACACAGGGTTACAGTCCTGGGGGTCTGATAACATACTAGCAAAAGCTAAGATAATCATTGTCTATGTTGTCTTTACTGTATATCAAAATAAGGACAGATTTAAATCACATTCCACCATTGTACATCAAACAGAACAAGCTTACTGAATGTGTTAACATAGTGTCTCTATTAACAAGAGGTTACCTTGATAAATGTGTGCCAAGTTATTTGGTATAATTTAATAATAATAATAATAATAGTCATCAGGTTTGTTATGCTTAAGTACTATACTTCTTGTCTGTTTACTAACTGTTCCTATATGAAAATATACCTGTCTTAAACGGAATGTTTGAGTATTAAAAGGATATAGCTCTCTAGCTTTATTAAGGTTAAATGCAGACTTGTTTTTATAATTTGGTTTGTAAAGAAGATTTTTCTTCAACACAAATAGGCACCTGATATACTCCAGCTGCTGTGGTATGCAACTCCCATCATGCTCAGCCATGATGAGAGTTGATGCAGTTTACCTCAGATGTTGCCAAACCAGATGGATCCTGATGGTACTCTATTAACACACAACATTATGAGATTTAACAAGTTTGGTGGGTTTACAATTGTATTATTAAAACATTTTAAACATATAAAATGGCACAAAAACGTTTTAAACAGCTGTTGCCATGGAAACAAACTTTCAACATGACAGCGCCATCTTCCTCTTCCAAATTGTGGCCTGCAGAAAATATTTTTAGGGGGAAATTGCTTTAATAATGATTTGATTATGAAATGCATTTTAAAAGGAAATGTCTGATAATGTAAATACAGCACATTAGTCAGTTTCTGTTATATGCGTGATATATACTGTGGCATACTAACATGATAATCATCCTCTGACCAATTGTATATATGCAATCAAGAGTTTATCTGTAAAAGCCACAGAATGACCAAGATAATTCAAGAGTGATGGCCTGGAGCAGAGCTTAGAATGAATCGCCAGAGGTCACTAGGGACCAGTGAAGCGTAGATTTTCTTTATCCAGCAGGATTTTTCCATAGTCTGTTCTTACGTTTCTTGCTGTTTGTCCGATTGTTTGTTATTCACAGTTACAATGCAGCCAAGCGTCTTTCTGATCCTGCCACTGGCTCTACCTTCAACTCATCCATATCAGATGGGGGTCGGAGACATGAGATAGTACTCCATGCAGAAGCACTCTATCTCACACTTCACACGAATACATCAGAATCAAAATGAACAAGGAATTTAAAACGCATTTAAAGGACTGTAACCTACATAGTGTTTGCAACAAAAAGCAGATCATTATTTAACAATTATTTATGATTATTGCAAAATACTGAAAATATAATGTATAAGGCATATTTGTTGTTGCTTTTAATAACATTTCCTCGTGCTATTATAAGCAAATAAAACACTGCAGTGGAGAAAAAAATAATCTGTTTGTGGCACCAACAGGGGATGGTATAAATTGGAGCCACCGCTGGTATTTCTTGCTTGATATTCAGCTAAACGCTCTGTATCTCTGTATTGCATTCCTACTGTACATTCTGTTTGACTGACTTCCTTTATGCAAAATTAATACACTTTTAATATTCCAATGGATGACCAAGGGGAGTACAATGCAATGCATTGCTATAGAAATATGCTATACAAATAACAGTTGAATTGTGTGTTTGTTCTCTAATTCACTTTACCACTGTTTATTAGTGTGTGACTGTGATAAACATTAAACACTTATCTGAAGCAATATGTGTATTTAAAACCTGAACATATGAACTTCAATTTATTCGCAGTGTTATATCATCAACATGGTGGTGACTGATATTTCTTTAATTTATAAATGCCTGTTGGCAACAAATTAGATGTTTCCTATAAATTGCAATTTGGGGACAAGGTTCTAAAAGGTGAGCAATCGGCAGCACCATTCCATTGGTCTCCATGGTGATTGCCCCACTTTTCGAACGTTTTCGTAGAATTACTCTTTTTACATACATAACCACCAATGTTCCATAAAAACAGAGACTCTTATGTTATGCCCATTGTAATTGTGTACAAAAGCGTTTGTGCTCGCTTGGTTGCCCAGTGAAGCCTGAATCTCGCTCTATTTACTGTATGGTCACTGTCAGTTCAATGAACTGCCTTCTTGTTCTCCACTATTGTCCTGCACTCCCTTAAACATTTGTCACTGCAGTGCCTCCCCAAGACAAATAAACTGTCACTGTGAATCCAGACTTTGCTAGTGGGAATTAAAAAGGGGGGAGGTAGGACACATTAGATAATTTTACATTAACTTAAACAGACCCGGATTCACTTGCAAAAATCAATCGAGATAATAAGTGATCCACAGTATGAGCTGAGTTTAGAATCCTAAAATATTTACTGGAGTTACATCCTGAATGTATATTGGGGGGGGGGGGGGGGGGGGGGGGGGTCTGACTTGACAAAACTGTAAATGACACAGATAATGACCTCCCACGAAAATGCTTATCGTCTAACCATTTGGTACAGGAAAAAGTCTGGTGCTCATAAGTGGATGCATTCACCCTAAGCCTCCCTGCTGCTGATTTATTTCAGGCAGATGCTTTTGACCAGAGCCTGTAAAATCAAGTCTTGAGTTTATTGTACTAGTTAATTATCAGTCCAGCTGCCAGCATGATCTCTTTTCTGGTGTTAATGTCTTTTTACTTTTAGAGAGAGGGGGTGGTGCATTTCCGTAGATAACAAACTGATATTTTATCACGTTTACTATTATATTTATTGCTAACAAACTCTACTGAATTGTAATACATGGAGATTTGTTGTAATTTAGTAAATTATATGTGCAACACGTCTACATAGACGAATTCTGAGCTAATCAGTGTGACAATTTTAACTCTGCTGGTCCCTTATGTTCTTAAACATGCAGTAAAAAAACAATACTCTAAGTAGTATGTCACGTACATCAATATAAAATAAGTGCATATTATAATATTGAAATTATGTATGTAAATAAATACACAAATGGATTATATCTCTATATCAGTAGTTCTATAGAAAGTTTATGTTTATATGTGTAATATATATTACATAGACAGACAAACATAACACATAAAACGCACACACACGTAAACATATAAGAGACAGTTGATTTGGTATTAAATAATAATGTTATTTTTGATGGTGTGGTTACCGTTGTATTTTCTGATCGCCAGCAAGAATGGAAATAAGTAAGAAAGAATATTAAACAAATAGCATCAGAAGAGGATAAATAAACGCTTGTGTGTTCTCGTGAGTGTCTAACTTGGCGCAGTGAAAGTTAAAATCCCCCAGAGGATTGAGCTCTCCCACTTTCCTTTGTGTTAAATGTTTGAACGATTTTCAAATGCCGGAGTTTATTCCTACTGCAAACATTTCTATTTACAAGGTCAAGTGTATCAGCACTCGACACAGCTTAAGAGTGTAATTATTTATCTAAGGGTGTTTGAGTGTAGATCAGTAGCTTTGGCAGGATACCAGCCTGCAGTCCACACCAAAACCATCCCTTAACAACAAAGTCAACCGCTTTTATTTGTGTACGTCCTACAACAAGCGTGAGTGCAACAGCTATGGACTCCATTTCCCATGACGTTCAGCCAGGTCAACAATTGGTAGAGCATCATGGGAAATGGAGTCCAAAACAGCTGTTTTGTCTCAAAGTGTCCGGCGACGAGCGTTTCACCATTATATATGACAAATGACACACAAATTCATTTTATCACATTTGTGATGATTAATAATAACAACTTTCTTAGCCTCCCTGATGGCAGCCTTCGGTGTACATTTGAATGAACTGAATGTTGTATGTGTGTTTGTCTATACTGAATGCAAGTGTATATTTATATTAAAAAAACTTAGACGACACAACTTTGATTCTTTGCAAAAATCATTTACTATAGAACACAGCAAAATGCAGTCAATATTTTGTTTTTAAAATAATGCTGTTATTCCATTTATAAAAGTACAAAACAAATAAGGCAGCATTTTAAAAGAAAAATTAGGTATGTAATTCTACAATGTCCCATAAATTCTCTGCAAAAATAGGATTCACTTCAAGAAATCTATAAAATACTCTGTACATTTGAAACACGTCAATTCATTTTATGTACCTTTTTTTTTAAAAGCGTAACATTGGCAAACGCATAGAATTCTCTATATTTTAAATAAATTATTCAGAGGATACAATTTATATAAAAAAAATATGTACAAATGTAAAGCCAATGAAAATGGAAAAAAAATAATTAAATACACTATTTATAAGTCTTACCAGACTGGATCACATTGATCCATCTAGGAGCAATATAAAAAAAATCTTGAATATGTTATTTACACATCATTAATAAAAGTGTCATTTAGGATGGCAGTGCAGAGCTTTCTGGACAAGTTGCATTGCAAAAGCAATCCACCAACTAGTGGGGAACTGGTAGAAATTTCCCCTGATGCTCAAAATAACTTTTTCTTTACAAGTCAAAATACAGCACCAAAAATATCCCTTCAAGGTGAAAACAACATCTCTGTTGATACTATAAAAGGCCTATTTGTGCTTGATAATATTGGCTTTCAGTTTGTCAAATAATGATAGTTATACCAATGAAAGGCATGGTACCTTTGGAGAAAAGCATACAAATACATTCCGGGGCACTGTTCTATAAGTGGAACCAATGAGGGAAAACATTCTACAGGTTTCCATGGTGATTGCTTCACTTTTAGAACATTGCAAGAGAATTGCTTTTGATATATAATCCTCCAATGGGCCCCTGGCTATGTTATACACAGTAAGGCATGCTTACAAAATTATTTATCCTTTGGCCAATCATTTGGACATGGAGGCACTCAAAAGGTTAATTAGTTATAGTAAAACAGTCAGTTTGGCAGCACCTTTGATAGTAGGCTGGTCACCATCATGTCACAGAAAAAGAGGTCATATAAGCAGCTTTCCACTAGCATGTTCTGCTTCAAAGGCATATCTGGTGGCTATATTAATTCCTAAAGTGTTTACAGTACTGCATAGTTGACATAGATATACTAAAACCAATATTACATATCATTACCTAGCTCACTTCCCCTCTTTTAACTTGATTTAGAGGTACATGTTGATACAGACAGAAACAGCTGATATGTGGGAAGGAATACATGAGAGATGGCTGAGCAGAACCACCTCCCCCAGCACTTTCTTTCTATGGGGAGGAGGGAAAAGTATAGGGCAAATAGCAACCTACATCCCTCCAGCTGTCATTGGGTTCCCAGCCCCATATACCATAGTACTAGGCTTGTTGACGTTTATGTGGGTTACATTAACATTGTAGTGAATCAACAGTTAGTGGACTGCAGACTGTCCAACAGTCAGGATATGTCTTGTGCCAGTGGCCCATTTCAAATGTTTGTAAGGCACAGCTTCAGCAAAAGGAATACAAAGCATGGCACTGTGACCAGACATGATATTGTCATGGTACTCAATGCAGTATCCTTTGTATGATACTCCAGTAGCCAGTAACATGAGAGACTTCTGGCTGGCTGGGCATTGTGAAAACTAATGTGTCACCTCCTTTGCTGTTAGCTACAGCAAAGTGGGCATGAGGCTGAGCCAGACAAACTGCCATAATACTGGTTGAGCATTGTGGCAATGTAGTCAACAGCAAGTGGAGAAACACACATTTGTTGTGAACTGCAGTTCTCATAATGCCCAGAAAAGCCAAAAGTGTTCCTACAACAATTAAATGGTGATGGCATCTGGCAAATTACAGTAACTATGGTGCCAAGTGTTTACCTTCACTAACTTTTGACACCCTCACTGATATTAACTTATTCCCATGATGCTAAGAGGAGTGATGTAACTGGCTAAGTATCATAGGGGCTGTAGACCACAGCAGCTATGACGCAAAAGAAATTGGTTTGGAAATGGATAAAGCAATAGCATTCATGGCTGATCTTTCACATTCCAGCTGCACGTAAAGGGACTCTATTGCTTTGAATGTAAAGAATTAGAAAAAAAATCTATACATTGTGTTAGCAGAATTGCAAGCAAATGCATAAATTAAGAGAAAATGTGTTTTAAATATGCCTGTAGTGTCTCCTGTTTATGACATCACCTGTGACTTCATATGCAAATTAACGACTTTCAGGGGAAAATTTATAATTTGCTTATCAAGCCACAAGGTAATGTCGTAAACAGGAGAGTCCACAGACACATTTAAAACAAGTTTCTCTTAATTTATGTATTTGTGTGCAATTCTGCTAACACAATGCATATTTTATGTTGGATCTTTTTTTATTCTCAACACTCACATTCTAAACAATATTTAGGTGACAGAATCCCTTTAACTGCAATTCCTATGATGCTCAGCCAGCATATAAATAACCATGTTTTCCTCCTACTACACACATGGCAAAACAGTGCTGGCCCAACCAGATAGGAGAACAAGATAACTATACTGTTTTCAACACTACTGTGAGGACTGCAGGGAAGCATCTATATGGCTTGCTGAGGATGAAGGGAAGTGTAGTACAGGACAGTAGTAGTGAAGAATCTAATAAAATAGTAAGGAGAGAGGGGTACAGACAGAATGACAGAGAGAGAGGCAGAGAGGGCTAGACAAGAGAGTGACAGAGAGAGGGGGGACGGATAAGAGAGAGGCAGATAATAGCTAGAGTGCTGCTACTAATACAAACTCAGAAATAGTGCTTAATATATATTTTGGATTAATGTGCTTAGCCAATCAGGAGAGTCTACAGACCACATGGGGTTAGACAGTTTGTCTGGGAACAACTACAATATAAGAGTTACATTAATTCCATTGTTAGGATGTAATAACAAACCACTGATAACATACATTCTGGTGATTAGGAGACGCATTATTAAACACCTCTACGAAAACTGTGCAGTGAAACTGCACTCTTTATAGCTGTGATATACTTTCTGCCTACAGAAAAAAAGTGCAGTTCCCACCCACATCAATGCAATTACCAATGCAGAGGGAGAGAGAGGGGAACAGCCAAGAATGTGACAGAGAAATAGAGTGCCAGGGATAGACAAGAGAGGGGTCCAAACAAAAGTTTCAAAGAGGGAGAGGGACACACTTTAGATTAACAGTAAAAAAAAAAAACATATTGACACAGAGGGAGAATCCAAGAGGAAAGAGAGATAGAAGTGAGGAAAAGAGACTGAGTTTAGTGTTACAGAGGACAAGAGACTACTTCTTGGATACCCAGGATGCTGTGAGGGAAGGAGAGGCTGGGGTTGTTCAGGGAACACTTGCTGGAAGAAGGGGAAGTAAATAAGAGGTTGAAGGGCAGAAAAGAAGGGGGTGGGGCTGGATGCCGACAATCTCCCTGCAGCTCTGATTGAATCTCTAAAACTCCCGCTGGACTCATGGTTGCTGGGCAAGATAAGGAGACTTCTCTATTTCTCTAAAAGTGCAGAGAGGTGGCTGGCAAAGCTAGCTATAAGGCACATTGCAATGCTGGGTGGAGGTGAGGCAATTGCCTTGTTACCCCCTGAATCTGCCACTTCTAAGAGTTAGCCACCACTGACCGAAAGAAATAGGCATGATGGTTGCAGCCAGATACTGAGTGACAGCTTGACACATCAGACATTTACCCACATGAATTGGTGAGTCCATAGATCCACATCATTGCAGCTATAGCAGGACCAGCAAAATGGATACAAAGATAGTCCATGCAGTGACAGCAAAATCTGGAGCACCTTTATTAGTACAGTCTGGATTTAAAACCTTGTTGTCCTGACCCTCCTCGTAAGACCCATCCGCCTTGTTGCCCCCAGTGTCATCGTCATATTCATCATCATACTCATAGTCTGACCCCCCACTGCTGCCGGGACCACCAATGCCCATCTCAACCCCAAAACACAGCCTGGCCATATTCTCCTTAATGGATTCACAGATGGGCCTCTCCAACCCATCACACACACAGTCATTCAGAAGGAGAGCCTTGGGCACCAGCATCATGTCCTCTATCACTGCTTTGCACTCCTCCGTGCAGCGGACTCCATTGAACAGCCTGCCACAGTGCCGCAGGTAGCGGTTCAGAGAGGAGCTACAGCGCCGGTCAGTCTCACACAATCTCCGGGCTTCCATGCAGCCCATCACAGGTCCACCTCCAGCTTCTGCTCCTCCTCCAGCTTCAGAACCACCTTTTGCCCCTCCCCCGTCCATGCTACTGCCACTGGTCCTGGGCATGCATGGCTCGATAGCCCGCTTGGTGGCTCTGCATACCTCGTCCATGGCACAATCGCAGTCCTCGAGCGCGGGACCCCGCTTGGTGTGGTTCAGCTGGATAAGGGCAGAGATGCAGTGACTTGGGCAACGTCGCCGGCTGGAACTATGAGACAAGGTGGCTTCCCCTTGCTTGGGTAGCACTGGGGCACAGGCCTCAATGTACTGGCTGTAGGCATACCTGCAGTCCATCTCTCCCTGGCACTGCATCATGGCCTGCCAACATATAAGCCTTCGACCCACCGACAAGCCGAGCAAGGAGCCCAGAAACAGCAGACTAATCACCCTCCATCCAGCCATGGCAGAGGCAGTGGACGTCACAGTACACAATAAAACAAGTGGAATTTTGTTTTGTTTCTCTTCAGTGCTGCTTTTCCAAAGCTGTAGTGGCAAAGTGTGTGCATAAGGTGCCTTTAAATATTCCAAGTCATCCAACAAGGTCCTGCGGTACGAAAAGTCACTGTGCTAAACAGATCTGTAGACACCCTGGTTGGGGACAGCAGACATCAGTGGAGCTGTTTAAAGTGACAATAGCAAGGGCTGATCAGTGCCCCACTGGAGCTCACACAGTTCATATTCTCATGCAGATCGCCTTCACTCACACAGAGAAGAAATCAGTGCTGCTTCTGCAGCCTCCCAAGAAAAGTCTTTTAAAGTAAGCGTCTGCAGCTGCTAGTCTCAGTCCTCTGCTTGTGTCAGTCCGATCCCATTCACAGCTCTTCTGGTGATCTGGAGTATTTTCACTTTCTCAGATAGGGGAGGAGAAAGAGAGGGAAAAAATTAGGGTCTGCAGAGACTGCTGCTGCTGCTGCTGCTTCAGTGATGCTTCTTCTGTCAATAAACGTAGGATCAGTCTGTGAAGTGCTCGCAGGCTTTAAATACACAAAGTGCACTCACAAAGTGCTTCCATTACATCTCATTATGCATGCATGGAAAAGCAAACAAACACGAAATAAAGAGATGCTGCTTCTCATCCAGGCTGGTCTCGCTCTCTGCTTTTCTCCTGATCCCCTCGCCCTTTGCTCAGCCCCTTTCCCGGGTCTCCTTCATGCTATTGGTCCAGAGGCTTGTTGTTGAAACTTTTTTTTGTGTGAGTGTGTGTGAGAGAGAGATCCTCAGAAGGGGGATGGTGATGGATGGAGCAGGGGTGGGGGCTTTAAGAGCAACTGCTTTAAAAAGGGTGACATATATCCCACCCATTTTTACAACCCCTCCTATTATTTTGTTCAGGCTGGTATAGCCCTGTGGGAGCACTGCTACGTTTACAAACTGCACAGATTGTACGAAGTATATACTGAACGAACTTCTAGGGGAAAATGAATTGAATTGCAAGGTTCTAAAAGTGGAGCAAACACCATGGAAACCAGGGGTCATGCTGAATGCTCTTCATTCAAAATCTTGCCCTATTTTTGTTCATTATAGGTAATTTATGGTTTTATTTCTAGAAGCAGTGCAAAAATAATTTCCACATAAAGGAGGTTATGATTTTCCCATAGTCTTTGCAGACAATAGACAATATTTGCTTTTACTATTAAATTATTAGTAATGTGTGGGCTATTCTAATAATCATGCTTTACTGCTCTAGTTTTTGAGTAATAAAATAAATTCAACTTGTTGGTATTATGAATAGAGCTGTTAAATGTATCTGATCACTTTACATCATCGATTTACAAATCTTATGTGTAAGCGGTGATCTATACAGTTGGGGATCTCTAATAGGGATACTTAACTTTATTCTCATCAAGGGTTAATAGTCAATAAAACTAGGAGCTTGCCTCCTATTATTCGTTCCTGTAAGCGATAAGTAAAATGGAAATGCCCATGATCACAAGGCATTATATATAAACATATATAGTAAGGAGAGTGATAACCAATGTGACTGCTACAGTACTTAGAAACATTTGGCCAGAGCACTGCAGAGTTAGACTGCAAATTCCTCTGGATCTAGGCTGCATGCCTAAGGCACTAGGAATACTCGGCTCAAATGTAAATTTTTTAGATGTGAGGAACAGCAAAGATGGTCCAAACAGCATGAGTGCAGTCATCTAGTCGCCACATTACAATCTTTAACAGGGTAGACGGAATCTGATACTCCAGTTGGTGTTGTCGTATTCCAATTCCCAATACCTTCATACAGTCTATTTCCCACATTAGAAAAGGAATACATATAGATAGTGATACACAAGCTTTTTATTTTTAAGAAAACCTCAAAATATAATGCATTATTATAAAATAGGCCGTCAGAACATACAGATTTTATTATTAGAAATATTTTTGTTATTATTATTATTATAGGAGAAATAAGCATCAGCCCAGGTTTTGTTGATATTTATCAGTTTGTGCACAAACAAATAACAAGATTAATGATTGTCTGTAGTTCAGTAACACCAGGTAAGATACATTATGCATTGTTATAGAGAAAATTGAGCTTGTAAGCATTCGGGGATTTTTAATAACCTTTTTGTTTTAATTTGTTTTTGTCATTCTTGTTTCTCAGAGGTAATGCTGCCCTTTAAGTAAGTTTTAATTGAAGGATCTCTAAAGCCCAAGGATGGTTAATGTGGTCGCTGTGGTAGCTGAGGTCTGCAAGATATTTGCTTTTCTTTAACTAACTTTCAATGTCACATTAATATCTACAGCAACTCAGGCGTTAACCACAAGAGGCAGTGGTGTCTGCAGAGTGCCAAAAAAACTGCAATTTCTCAAGCACAGTGAAACCAAAGTTAACTGGGGACAGGAATCCTTGTGTGGAATATCTATATTATTAAGCAATTCTTTTAAGACATCCAACTAGACAGTCATGTGGGGTAGTGAAAGTACTAGCCTTAGGTTTGCAGTTAGGAACATTTTGCATTAATGGGATGCATGCTGAGTATTTTATCAAACACAGATTGCTCTTACAATGGCTGCAAAATCCTCTGCTAATGAGCAGCATTAACATATATATATAAAAAAAACAATAAGTTTACACTATTGTGGAAGTGACTGAAAGAAAAGGTAAATTTTTATTATACTGATCTGTTATTTCCACCTTGACATATTCATGACTCATAAAGATGCAGTTTTTCTTTTACAGTCTGATATTAGAGATCTTAACATGCCATTCACAGCGGTCTATCTTCACATAAAATACAGCTTGTCTTGATACATACAGGAAGTCATCATCCTGGAGGCTATGTAGACCCATGGAGCAGCACATTGTGTAGCTTCATAAAACTGACAAAAGGAATAGCCCTGCAAAAGACCCTGACTACAACCCAGAAGAACAGTGATGTACATGTCATTTAGAATTGTTTGATAACCCAGGCCTGGGGCAATAGTTTGAGGTGTAAATTATTTTTATGGTAGGACACATGCCTGTGGAATCCATGTGACATTTACACAACATAACTATTTATTTTAAATTCACTGACCCATCTCTAGAAACATCTCAATTTGTCAGGTGAATGTTATTTTATGTAACTACCAATCAGAGTTTGGAACAAGGTTATCTAACATGTTTTCAGTGTGGTGGGCCATGTACCATGTAGAAGCTTAGGCTGGGGCAGACATTATTGTTTTTGTGAGGTGATGCAATAGAACCGATGGGCTTTTTAATCAGACCAGGTAAAAACAAATATATATTTGTTTAGAGGGATGATTCAAATTTTCTTGCTAAATTGCTCCACTCATCTGGTGTATGCTGTCTTGTAAAGATTTCAAGTACTACAGATGCCATGCAGATACCAAAACTATGACATGGTTTTAAATATGTATAGGACTTACACCTGTTGTGCTATAGTACACAAAGCAGGAATCATCACACAAGTTCAAAACACTAAAAATGTAAAAAACAAAACAAAAAAAAGCTATCTGAAAACAGTATTGTTTGCATTTTGTTTAATATGAAATTAATTCTAATAGTGATCTCAGTAATAATATTTACTTTTATCTATATATGTTCAAATAGAGCAATACAATGGGGTATTGGAGGTATAAGTTATAAGGTGTGGTAGGAACCTTGTACGTAACTTTTAGGTGTTTTCCTCGTGGATTTGGAGCATTTATGGCGAAGGAGACTTTAGTAGTCCATTGAGTCAGGGAAAGTTCAATAGAGGCATCAACCTCCCATAAATGAGTAAAGTATGGTTTTTGGGAGTGTTTTAGTTCAACTAGGTTTTTATGAATAGATGATGTTAGTTTACCAGGAGGTTCTTCTTAAAGGTATACAGATTCAAAAGGAGTGGTGGAGAGTGGAAATGTAGGTGTGTTCATTAGAGCCAGAAATAAGTGGGATAACTGGTGATAGAAGAAGATGTTTCTAACAGCATTAGTAGGATGTCCAGTCAGTTGTGGTAATGTCTTAAGCCAGTAGTCAACAAATCCCAGGCTCCAGGTTGCCATGGTGACCAGGAAATTATACCTGGCCTCCGGGTGCTGTTATCCACATGCAGCGAATATATGTATGGGTGTGTGACTGATGTGCCATTGTCTGGCTCATACATTTTTTTGCTGGCTCATTAAACTAAATAAAATTTGCCATTAATAAGTATGTGTTTTCGTCTTGGGGAAAAAAAGATAGGTCTAGGGAGAGGTTGCAAAACTGTAATGTGTGGAGACTTTGTTGAAAGTCAGAAATAGATATAGTAAGTTTCCATATCAGGGAGGCTTAGGCCCCCAAGTGTCTTATCCCTGTTTATGTATTGATAAGACAGTCTGATTGGTCTGGATTTCCATATGAACTGAGTGAACATCATTTTCAGATCACAAAATGATGTCAGGGGAACAGTTATGGGCAGAGCCTGGATCTTTCTTTTGGTTTTATATTTGCTTACAATCCTTGGAGGGGGCATCCCTGTTGTTGTCGCTTATATCCCTAGGCCAACAACAGTTTTGCTTCACATATGAAAACATTTTTCATTCCCCCCCCCCCTGAAAATATCACCATGTAATCTGTGTTCAGCATTAGACTGACAAAAGTCATGAACTAAATTTTGGCACCCATGAATTTACCTGTATGAATATCTGTCCTGCAGCACTATAAAATCTTGTTGTTTTACAATAGACATGTGCAAAACTAAAATTTTCGTTTAGTTTTCGTCCATTCGGACGAAAATGTTATTTATTTAGTCTAAAACGAATTTCGTTCATTACTGCATTCGTTTCAGACGAAATTCGTTCATTATTTTCGTTTCATTTAATTCGTTCGTACGAATCAATTGACCTACACATTCCATAAACCGAAAGTCTATAACCCGAACCGGTTTATAGACTTTTGGCTTATGGAATACATGTAATGCTATTGGCTTTCTATAAACCGAACTAGAGTCCCCATTCATAAGAAATTCTTATGAATGGGGACTCTAGTTAGGTTTATAGAAAGCCAATAGTATTATATGTATTCTATAAGCCGAAAGTCTATAAACCGAATGACGTTCGGTTTATAGACTTTCGGTTTATAGAATAGCAATAGCATTACATGTATTCTATAAACCGAAAGTCTATAAACCGAATGTCGTTCGGTTTATAGACTTTCGGCTTATGGAATACATGTAATGCTATTGGCTATCTATAAACTGAACTAGAGTCCCCATTCATACGAATAGGTCAATTGACCTATTCGTATGAATGGGGACTCGAGTTCGGTTTATAGAATAGCAATAGCATTACATGCATTCAATAAACCGAAAGTTGTTCATTATGTCGGTTTATGGAATGTATGTAATGCTATTGGTATTCTATAAACCGACTCTATTTCGGTTTATAGAATGCCAATAGCAGGAATGGACGAATGATTTTCGTTTATTAACCATTCGTTCATTCGGCTTTCGTTAGTTTAGCATTTTCATTATTCGTTTTTCAGACGAATGGACGAAAATGCATTAGTCCGAAAACGGATGCACATGTCTATTTTACAATATGACTGATGGTTACTACAAAAAGAATGCCACAATATGACTGATGGTTACTCCAACCTGAATGCATGCTTGTACACAATCCCCTTGTATCTGCAATGTTTCCTAATCCACTGCTCTCCCTGTTTTAATCCACTTTTAGGCCAATTAGTAGACAACAGATTTCTTGTTATATTTTTTTGATTAGTTTGCTACCAAGAGAACCACTATGCAAGCACACAACATAGATCTTAGAATGTAACTCTCACTGTTGTCCAGATGGGTAGGTTGTTGGTTTCAACTTCTGCCGTCTATATTGTGATTTCTGATGTGTTATTTTTATGGAACATATATTTGTAACTTCCTATATGTCTGCAATTTGTTTATGTATAAACATGTACATGTATGTGAGATTTTAAACTGCTAGAGGTATTTGTCCAGCTTAGGTCAGAAAGTAGTCAAACAGATATAGATCCTGTGGGGGTTATGTATAAATAGGGGTGCTAATCCTGATTCCTTTTGTCAGGTTTTTGCTATTACACTATGGTAAATAGTAAATATCATTCAAAATGGGGTTTATACATAAAATACAAAGCCTGTGACAACATTCTTAAACAATTTTTTAATTTTGGCGCAACTGAAATTTTTTAAAGTAAATCATTTTATACGTAGAGGTAGACAATAATTGTGGCACAAATGCACCACACTAATAACAGAGATGCTTTTATGCATAACCCCCATGAGTGTAATGTGACAGGAACTGGCGGAATACGGCCACAGCAACATGTGAAAGTAACAGGAAGAGCTTAAATGAAGCAGGGTCTGCATTACAATGCTATAAAATTTAGCTCATTATGTGCAATTCATGGGTCATTTGGAAAATGAATAAAGATCAAATGCAAATATTACACAGTCTCAGCTGTCTGGTTATTTGTAATAGCATGCTTTAGAAATGAATCAAATATATTTAAAGTATCTAAAATGCTACAAAATCTAGCAAATAATATTTCACTGACATACAAGAGCTGCTCATTCAGTGATTCAATGTACTGAAAACTCAAAAATCAAATTGTGCCTTAATTATTCCCTCTTTTTTATATTTAAATTATCTGAATTGGAGGAGCAAGAATATGGAGGTTATTTACTCAGCGCCATGCATAGATATAGTCCAAAAAATAGATAAATACTTGCGCAGAAGTACGTTTTAAAAAACCTTTTTTAATTCTTGAATGGCAACTTGATATTTAATTCCTGGAAATTGAATATAGTAAATATACAGCACTGTATGTATATATCTATATTGTATTGGGCATTTAGCATTTCTAAGTCACTCTCATGTTCATTGAATCTTTGTTTTATGATGTGTGTAAGAAGTATGCTTGTGAAAATAGAGACAGTTTGACTCTAAAAGGATCCACATGGACAGCTATTAAAGGGCCTAGTGTGTACTAATAAAATATTCCTCATACCATTATAACACCAGCAGCCTGTACTGTTGAGACAAGATTGGATAGTTTCATGTGGCCAAATTCTGATCTGCATGTCACAGTCAAAATCAAGATTTATTTATAAAAACAGCACCTGTGGTAATCGCTACGCTATCAGCACGTGAAGCTAAAAGTCAGAAGTTAGCATTATATCACACAGGATTAGCACAGCCCATATGAAAAAAAACAAGTGCAGAAAGGATCTTAGAAAAGTGGGGGTGAACCTCTATTGCTATACTAGCTGATTATTGCCAGGGATAGGCACAATGTCTATACAAGGAACCCAGCATTCCTGTCACTTTCTATGAAGGCCAAAAGAACTTTCTAAATTAGCCAATGGTCAACATAATCCTAAATATGTCCATCACAAACAATTTTAGTGACTACCACTGGTTGTTGCATAGTTCAAGCATCTTCCACATTCTAATGTTTGGCTGAGTAACTAATCCTCTTGACAGAACAGCATGATTTGTATATTAATTTGCATCTGCATTATTCGCTGTTTGGCTATTTGTTAAACAAGCAGGTGTACCCAAGTGACCTTTGATAGTGTACATACATGCAATATTAAACAAAGTAAAAAAAATATTTGGTTGTAGCTAGTGTGGACATTGAGTGAGATCTTCTCATTACCCCTTTTCAGTTCCCATTGCTCTAAATTAAAAATGTTGCAATTACATTCAGTTTATGTAAACCCTCATTGTAGTCACTATAGCAACAGTCTAGGAACTATGCCAAGCTGACAACAGTCTTTATTAGATGATTATGAAAATTAAGTTATTATACTATTTAACTTATTTTTTTAATAGTCAAAATTAAAAAATACCTCTACCCTCTAAGGTACAGTTGTAAATTAAGTGACCCATAAAGCAGGCTTTTGTGGCCTCTATTAGAGCACTTAACATTTTTTTACTCACACTTTGTAACCATATGAACAGTACAAATGAGGTAAATTACAAAACATTTTGGGCTTTTCCTCAATTTGGTTTGCTGTACTACCTCAGCATTATACAATGTTGCTTTGGGAGCCCAAAAGAGTGAATATGACCAATTTGGTGAAATAAACGTAATTAAAAAAATTATAAGGGGATTGTTAATGAAGAACATGTATAGTAGCAAGGAAAATAAATAGAAAGGAAATTGGATTGAGGTGCAAAACAGTACATTGCAAGAAAATTAGGGTTTAACAATAACAAGAGACGTTCCACCAAGGGCCGCCATCTGGGGGGGTACAACTATTACAGTTGTCATGGGCCCGGTGGTCCGGGGGGGCTTACCTGGGCACTGGGGGCATGTCTTGGGTGTACAATCTGGGCGTAGGGGCATGTCCTGGGTTGGAAGCTCAGTATATTTCCCCTCACTGATGTCAGAGCACCGGGTGACACATGACCTGCCTGCGCTCAGAAATCAGAGTGCGCGGGGAACACAAATGCAGCATTGTAAGATGTCTGTGCACTTGAGCACTAGACTCCAGGGAGATGTGGCTGTTGACTGGGGTAAGTCCTGGGTGTTCAATGTGGGTGGTGGGGCATGTACTAGGGTAAGTTCTGGTTGTGCAATACAGGTGATGGGGCATGCACTGGGGTTCTGGAGTAAGTCCTGGGTGTGCAGGGGATTATAACCCAGCAAGTCTCAGGGGCAGATTGGCAAGTCTGGGGGCAGAATGGCAAGTTTGGGGATGCGTTGGCAAGTCTAAAGGGCTAGTAAATCTGAGGGGCAGAAAAAAATAAAAACAATAAATGCATTTCAGTCATAGTTTTTACTAAATATGAAACATTTTTTACATGTGAATTCATATTTTTTTTTCTGTAGGGCAGTCTTATATTTAGGCTTTTTCTTTTTCTTTCTAAATTAATATCCAAAATGTAAACATTACTGCTGATTTTGCCATAATATGCCAAGTTCATACATTACTGACGATTCTGCCATGATATGCCAAGTTTCTACATTACTGCTGATTTTGCCATGTTATATCATATTTATACATTATTTGTTGTTATGCCATGATAAGCGTAGTTATACATTACTTATGATTTTGTCATGTTGGGCCATGTTTATACATAACTGCTGATTTTAACATGACATGCCAAGTGCAGTCTAAGTTCTGTGAGTGTAATTTAAGTACAGGAGCATTTGTAAATTTATTTAGGCCAATCTACTGAGCCTCTCAGTACCTGTTGCTCTGGAAAGACCAGTGAGTGCAATTTTGGTGCTCTCCGTCAAGAAATTTGGGTGTAATCTAGGTGCTCTGGGAAGATATGCGGGTGTAATATGGTTGCTGGTTTCAAGTGTCATGGGTGCTGCAAGGTGGTGCTATGCCAATTTATGTGAGTGCAATCAGTTCTCGTGGGTGCAGTGGTAAGAGATGTGGGTGCAAAATGAAAGGAGGGCAGGATAAATGCAATGGGGGGGGGCACACCATTTCATTATGGGTTAAGATGACTCTCTCCCTTTTATTAAAAAAATGTGTGGTTGAGCGCTAGAGATGCATGAAGATGCCCACTGCACATGCCTCTATAGTAAAGAGAATATCTAGGGCCCAAAATGCTTCTTCCACATTTTTATGCATATTAATATGCTTTCAAAGTACTTTAAAAACTTTAAAATGCATTTTGATATGCTTAAGGGGACACTACCACTTACATAAGAGGTAACTAGATTAACTGTGCATTTTAAACAAACACATATATAAGACATACTGCCACTGTTTTTTGTTCTTCTATGTTGAATTAATTGCATATAAAAGTAAAAATAAAATTAGATGTTTATCTCCTGCATCCATTTTGAGAATTGTATCCATGATGCAATATTCTCCAAAATCTTCCAGCAAGTCTCACTTTACAACTGTGTCCAAAGTCTGCATGATGATGTCATAAGATACACCCCTTCTCTCTCATTTGCTCCTCTGTATCACTAGTGGGCAGCACTAAGTGGCTGTGTACAACTTTTTTTTACCTGCCTTCCAACACAGAGAGAAGATTAACCTGATCAAACAGGATAATAACTCCACCCGTTGTGATGTAATTACCCTCATTACCCTTCCATTCAATGCAAGTCTATGATCAGAATTCTGACTTATAGACTGCATTTTGTGTTCCCAGCCCCAAAGTGAGAAATTTGTGATGTAGTCACTAGGGGGTGGCACCCAAAAACTCTATATTTCACAAGATGGTGGCGGTGCATCTTATGACATCATCATGCAGGCTTTGGCCACCGTTGTAAAGTGAGACTGGCTGAAAGATTTTGGATTTTGGATGATGTTGCATCATGGAAAATATTCACAAAATGGAGCTAGAAGATAAACACCTAAATGTATTTTTCCCGTCATATGCAAATAACTCAATCATATAAAAAACAGTGGCATATGATTTATATATGTGTTTGTTTCAAATGACCAGGTTATCTAGTTACATCTTATGTAAGTGGTAGTGTCCTTTTAAGAGTATTATTTATACATTATATGTTCTCTTTTTATGGAGGATGATAAATATGTATATATTTTTTATTACTTAAAGTACTATTTTTATATAAATACATAGTTGGGTTGTGTGTGGTTTTTTCCCTTTAGCACTGTCTATTGCACTAATCCATTTTTGTTATTATAGTGATATACCACTTCACTGTAAGACTAGCAGCTTTATTCTAATAATTCAGGAGTCCCTTTTTTGCCTGTTTTAAGTCATATTGCAACCAACTTAGAGTTTGTATTTTTTTACATTATTGTATCTTTAGTGGTGAAGATGACATTACTAAGCATTGTGTATTTAGTATATTATTTTTAAGTAATACTGTCTCTTTATGCCCAGATATACTATGAGAGATTTTTCTTTAATTTGTGTATTTAGGTTGGGTTACTGTTTCATTCAAACATTTGTGCATCATTAGCTTGTCAAGTACTTGAAGAGTTTGTGACTGAAAGCAAGTTGTGTCAAAGAATGTCTCTCTGGCTCTGGATAAGAAGAATGTGGGAGGAGAGAGCTGAACTTCAGTGTTAACTCAGTATAACTCAGAAGATCTGCATTACCATTTGTAATCACAACCATACAGACCTAATTATCCTGGGTAACAACAACCTCAAATGGCCTTCACTATATAGATTAGATCAAGGAATTAGTATTTTCTACAAATATCTTTTACCTGCTGCTTTGCAGTGTGTTAAATCCATATGTGACCAGATCAAAATCAATGAATTAATCAATGTGGTTCTGTGAAATATGATCCTAGTTAATTGATGTCCTTCTGGTCACACATGCATGCCTCCCAAGTGTCCTGCTTTGTGTGGTACAGAGGTAGAGCTCAGCAGGACTTTGGTCCACAATCCCATAGCAAAGATCTAATTCTCCAGTGTCTGGGACATTAGAGACTGTTACTGTGTAAGAATGTTTAAGAGATACAGTCCCTTTAATGACTGCCTCTTCCTAAGTATCATACAGGATTTTACCCTCTGTGTATGTGTTAAAAAGTAATCATGCTTCTGAAACCAACTTTTAGCCTGCTAAAAGGTCATAAACTCTCAATTAAATTACAGCTAGTAAACCAGTCACATTTATGGAGCACTAAAGGAAAATTGAAAAGTCTGCAGATCAGTTTAAATCAATTTATAGATCTGTCTTCAATATACCTTGTGTTCACCTCAATCTGGTTTACATTACCGCTCTTTGTACTGGTCTGGGGCTTGTGGAAAGTGTCATTCCAGAGCTGCATTTCAAAATTTACTGACTCTGAATAACATAACGATGCAATAAATAGTCATTCCATCCTTTGTGGCAGAACTGGAGAAATCTCTGATAAATGAGATCATTCTTTGATTGCTAAAAAAATGGATATAAACAAACACTGCCACCACAATTTAAAGAATTGCACAAGTAGTAGTCCTTCACATTTATTTATAGGGATATGTGACATACTGACCAATGTACTACAACTAGTAGGCATACTATATATATATATTTTAAATATATATATATATATATATATATATATATATATATATATATTTACTCTGCAATCTATTAACAGGATTTTTGTGTACAGTATCCCAATAGAGAAATGTCTAATTTATGGGTATATATACCTCAATCTCTGTTAAGTCATACCTGCTCTATAACTAGTTGTACACAGCATTATTTGTCTCCACTTGCAGATATAACAAAAAGGATTCCCATTTTTATGGCTGCAAGGGACCCTGGTAAAATCTGCTGGAGTTAGGCTGTACTGAAAATGTTAGTGGTTTATAATGGTTTATTTATGTGAATGCAAATGGCTATCTTATGCAGCAACTTTTACAAAGCTCAGTGAAACCTTTAAGATCGTCACATATTTCACATTTGCAAACCTAAATAGCAATACTAAATAAAACTCTAAACAAATGGCATACAACATATGCCTATGATTAAGTGCTATCAGCCACAAAACGCATAAGGCGATGGTAGTTCCGTATCTGTGGTCTGCAGTCGTTAAATGTTTAGTTAATGAACACCATTGTAATACTTTGGAAATTAAATGGTCTCCCTGCCATTTTTCTCTTTTCTATGTTATTGTCGGGGCTTGGAATGCCCGGTATATGAGGGAAAACAAGAAGTAGTAGACTGGTACAACTTATGCATTTCAGAATACATAACAGCCCTATGCCTGTTGTAACAATTGACATCTTTACACTATACTAGTACATAACAACAAATAACTTTTCACATTTCCTTTTTATAGTTGTATAATATTTTTACTGGACAATTGTGTTGCTATTTAGAAAGCAAACAAAGCTTATTGGATTTTCAAATTTCTGGCTTTTGTTGTTGTATATCGAATGATTGTTCCTATCCTGCCTCTATAATTCTTTTCATCATGAAGTTGCCACATTGTTGTACTGCCAGTCACATGTACAATTATTGGCTGCTAACGCATCATTGAGCACATTTAATACCTTAGGCATGTTGCCCTGTATGATTGAATTCTCAATAAAGTTATAAGGTTTGATCAAACAATGCCTACCAATAAAGCATTGCTGCACCTACTACACTATTTTGTGGTTCAAACGTTAATTTTAGTAAGAGAGCATTAACATAGTCATTGTTTAAAATCCTTAATGGGTTATGCTAACAGGTTCCTGTGTAAACATTCAAAGACTCACCATAAAACAGTAAGTATTTTATTTACTAACTATGTAAATATAGCTACCAGCAGGTTTTTACACTGAATAGTTTGTTTAATAAAGACAATGGGGGTTATTTAGCTCTCTATTCTGGAGTAAAGTTCTAAAAGTAGTCTAACAAGCATTCCATTGGTTTACATGGTGACTGCCCATCTTTGGCTCAGAGGTGACTTTTATAAATACCCCCCGGCATCTTTAAACCATAATTTACATTATTAGTTGCTTTTGTTAAATTAGTAATACAGACATAATAACTGCACACATGTGATATTATACAGGTTACCAAGTTCCATTTTTAAAAGTATGATACAGATCTTAAAATCAGATAGTTTGGATGTTAATTAAATTCATTTGCCACATAAGGAAAAAAAAGTCTAGTTTTCTATTTGGAGATGGAACTGATAGAAGCAGATATATTAAGGGCGTTGATGGAAAAGAAGCTGTGTTAAAAAGGAAACAGATGTCTTTAATGTAACATGATACTTTTAGCTTATTCAAGAAATGTCCCAGATTGAAAGATTATTTTGTTATGTGCTTTGGGAATCTTTTCTTGTTATTAAAAAAATATTTAATCAACTAATAGCTCACAGAGTAAAAAGAAAAGATCAGAATATTAGCCCTACGGTGATTGTGCATGGTGGTCATCATGTCTCTGTGACCTATTCCTATGATCTGAACACTAGCTAGCCGCGCACTTAATAATTGTATGTCTTTTATAGTTTTACCTAAAATAGTGACAGAATAGACTTGCTCGATGTTGGTGGGCTATGCTGATTTGGGACTGAGTTCCTACAACCCTGTGCTGCCTTAGAGATAAAACTTTAATTATTCAAAACTTTCCCGATGTTGGTGGGCTATGCTGATTTGGGACTGAGTTCCTACAACCCTGTGCTGCCTTAGAGACAAAAACTTTATTCAAAACTTTTTTTTAAAAAATTCAACTTCTTGCATGTTTTCATGGCACCAAACTGACATGACAGTGTGTGTGAATTGGTGCATAGTAGTGTTGAGCGAACCCGGACCGCACTATTCGGGTTTGTACCGGAACGACCTTCGGTTTATAGACTTTCGACTTATAGAATACGTGTAATACTAAAACTGAACTAGAGCCCCATTCATAAGAAATTCTTATGAATGGGGTCCCCACGTTCGGTTTATAGACTTTCGGCTAAACAATTGTGCAATAAAAAATAATAATATACCGGTATATTATTATTTTTTATTGCACAATTGTTTAATATATATTTGCGTATTACCTTATTTGCTCGATTATAAGACAAGGTTTTTTTCAGAAAAAAATGGGATTCAGGTCCCCCACAGAGCTGCAGGGGACCTGGATCCTCCTCTCTAACAGCAGGTGGATGTCTGCGCGATGAGCGCAGACTCCCCCTGCTGCCGCCCGGCACGACCGCCGGGACTTCTATGATGAAGCCGGGTACTTCCGGCTTCATCATAAAAGTCCCGGCGGTCGTACCGGGCGGCAGCGGGGTAGGTCTGCGCTCATCACGCAGACATCCTCCGCTGCCCCGCTAGCCACCAGGAGAATCGGGCAGCCGGGGGATGTCCGTCATAATAGACGGCAGTGTCAGGCAGCATGGAGAATGTCTGCACTATCGTGCAGACATCACACGGCTGCCCGATTCTCCTGGTGGCTAGCGGGGCAGCGGAGGATGTCTGCGCGATGAGCGCAGACCTCCACTGCTGCCGCCCGGCACAACCGCCGGGACTTTTATGATGTAGAATACATGTAATACTATTGGCTGTCTATAAACTGAACTAGAGTCCCCATTCATAAGAAATTCTTATGAATGGGGACCCCATTCATAAGAAATTCTTATGAATGGGGACTCTAGTTCGGTTTATAGAAAGCCAATAGTATTACATGTATTCTATAAGCCGAAAGTCTATAAACCGAAGGTCGTTCGGTTTATAGACTTTCGGTTTATAGAATACATGTAATTCTATGCTATTCTATAAACCGAAAGTCTATAAACTGAACGACCTTCGGTTTATAGACTTTCGGCTTATAGAATACGTGTAATACTATTGGCTTTCTATAAACCGATCTAGAGTCCCCATTATTCATAAATAATTATGAATGGGGACTCTATTTCAGTTTATAGAAAGCCAATAGTACATGTATTCCATAAGCCGAACGTCGGGTCCCCATTGACTTCAATGGGGTTCAGGGTCAAGTTCGACCCTGAACCCGGACTTTTTTCCGAAGTTCAGTCGAACCTCTCGAACCCGAACATCCAGGTGTCCGCTCAACTCTAGTGCATAGCAAAAAGATACACATAACAACATGTCTAGTGAATTAGGGCAAATTAAACTCTTAAAGGAACCTCAACATTGCTCACACCCTTAAAGGAGCCTCAACATTGTTTATATTGTATAAATAGAAAAATGATCTATACATTGTGGTAGCAGATTAGAAGAACGAACATGTTTGTGGTTGTCTCATTTCTATGATATCACCTGTGGCTTGATATGCAAATGAACTACTTTTCAATGAGGAATGTGTGATTTGCAAATCAGGCCACAAGGTGATGTCATAAGCATGAGACACAACTGACAAACAGGTGAAATGTAAAAGGGGTTTACCATGAAAACAATGTATATCTTCTTTGAAATATGTCAAAGCTATATCTTGAGCTGTAAAAAAATTGGCTTGTTAAAAACACTGTAAAACTAAACATTGGCTGTACCGTAAATGTACAGGATAAAAAAATATTTAAAAAAGATCTATTAATTGTGTTAGAAAAATTGCATGCAAATACATCAAATAAGAGAAATATATGTTTAAAATATGTCTGCAGAGTCTCTTGCTTATTACATCACCCATTGAAAGTAGTTCACTTGCATATCAAGCCACAGATGATGTCATTAACAGGAGACATCACAGACACATTTAGAACAAATATTTCTCTTGTTTAATGTATTTTTATGCACATTGGCTATACAATATAGAGACCATTTTTCACTATTTATTAGTCTCTACAATCACGTTATAGACCCCAAATCTAAAATAAAAGGATGTATTTTTTTTTTATTATTATTGATGACACTGATTAGAAAATTTGAGGCCTGCTGAAAAATTATAACTTGTTTTTACATCAGGCTCATAAAGCTACACCATGCTCCAACACTAAGGTATACAAAAAAACTCAAACCCACAACTAAAAAAAGGATTCCCTATATTATAACAACAACGTGCAATAAATATTACTAGGTGGGGCCAGTGTCTGGAATTAGGGATTTTCATGCCTTTATAATTATGGGTGTAACATCTTAGCAACGGTCTACTTCAAAAATATGCAAAGTGCTTTAGGAAAAATATAGTTTAATGTGTTTCTTTTTTATTAGCTTTATTTTTCCTGCTGTGCTACATGTTCTGTATATATATTCCACAGTAATTAACTCCTACCTAATAGCAAAAAAAAAAAAAAGCACAGCATGGATAACATGTTTATGGTTAGCTGAACAGATAGTTGGGTGATATGTAAACCGTATAACTAATGATTTACAGCATTCACGCTCTTTCTTTAGGCATTCATGAGCTTGCAGGGCTTTGATAAGTGACAGCCCAATTTTATTAGATTAGCAACGTGTTGGTTTTGACATCAGCTGTAAATTGATCCTCTATTGCAAAATGTGCTTTGGGTTTTTTGACACATTAATTGTTGTGTTTGGGTTTTTCGCTGCCATATCTTTTTACATATATGTGAATGCATACAGTTTTAGCTCAGTATTTTTAGAAAAGTGATACCATGCAAGCTGTGACTTGAAAGGCGTCTTAGCTGTAATGGAGGTTACAGTGATACTAGGGAATGGGTGAGAAAGACAGCTTACAAAAGGACTTGTGTCCTAAACAGATTGCCAGGAATTTACCTTTAGGGCTATCCATTTAGTCTGCTGGGAAACAAATGCTCTGAAATCCAGTCATGGATGGGCAGGTTGAGAGCATTACTGCTCTCCTGACATTAAAATGTTGTGGTTTGATGGATGCTAAGAAATTTGACTCTTCCTCAGAGAGTCAGGTGGCACATTTAGGACAAAGCTTGCACACATTTTGTACTGGAAAACAAAAAACAACATTATTCTATTCATTTGCCAAAGAAACATAGCAGTATCCAGCTGCTCAATCTGAAAACTAAATTCAGGAATACAGAAATGGAAAAAAATGAAAGTTTTAAGTACGTAATACCCCATTTCATTGGCTGGCTTGCAGAAAATGGGTGAAATGAAACACTTTAGAATGACTTATCCAGCTCTGTGTATAAAATACACACCAGCGGAATTTATTAACAACAGGACACGTAGATGTAGGTTTGCCAGAGACTGTTCAGGCAAAACGTTTTTCTCTTTCAAGTTGTCAGTTTTTTAGAAATAAAGTGTTTTTTTTTTTTTATTAACATGAAGACTTTATTACACAGATTTTGAATTAAAGTGCTCCATAGGGGTACAAGTATTAGCAAAGAGAAGAGCATTTAACCTTCAGTAATGGGCCTACTTGCACTGACTTGCAGAGAAATAAGTTTCAAGCCCCTCTAGCTGTAGAGGAAATTAGTGTAAGTCAGGAGGTTTAATTAGTGCTAAAGTCATATAAATAAATCCTTGGCATCATGAATTCTGTTGCTTGCTAATAAAGCTGGCAAAATACACTGGTATATATGTTCAAAATATGTGGATTAATGGTTTTTATGGCAACTGTATCATATGTATCTTTCTTGCATCATATTTATTGTCATTTAGGGCCATTAAAGTGTGTTTTGTGGTATATATGTGCATATTTTAAGATGTAGATAAAAGAGGTCTATTAACTATTGAGATGAATTAACTTTTTTCCAACTTCAATATTTTGCAATTTGGTCAATTATCCACAATTTCTAGTTTTATTGATGGATGTTTTATAGCTCAACTAGTAAGTGTTATTGTAATTATTGTTCTTAGGAGTTTTGTAATAATTGTTTTATACCGTTTATACATTCAGCCTGCACTATTGTGGGTTTTTTTTTTCCGTTTTGTTTTTGCTTCCTCCATATGTCTAAAGGTTGACAGGTAATCATGCATTCATCTGATTGTGATTGATGATATTCCCTTAAAGAATGACTCCATGGTCCAGCTTTTGAAAAACTGAATAGTTATATATGAGATCATTATGGTGTTATGTTGTGCTATGTTGTTTTCTTCTCTTTTCCTTGTATATGATTGCCCTGCTTTACATCACATTTTTTTGCTGAATCTTGTCAATGTGCTGAAACCTGAAACAGCACTAAGCTTCAAACAATTGTACAAGGGAAAGGGCAAAGAAACAAAAGATTAGATGAATAGGTAAAGAAAGGTGATAGGATGGAAGCATGGAAGATTCAACAATGAGGTGAAAGGTTGGCTGCCATACAGATAGAATGGGAGAAAAGGGCAAGGAGTCAGAATATGAGAAAGCAAAGGAGTGCAGCATGCTAGAGGTGTGGCCCAAAACTGTTGGAAAGTTGGGGAAAGGAGTAAAATGTATAGCAAAGGAGAATTAGTAAATGGAGACAGGATGCAATTAAAAGAGAAGCACTTTGAAACATAAACGCCAACTACCCAATAAAAACAATAAATAACATTTTTACTTGTGCATCCTTTTTGCAGTTTCCAGTATCCCCTTGGAAGTCTCATCAATGCCTTATACTTTAGCTTCATCCAATTGACTGCATCAAAATTCATAACAACTCTGAACTCTGTTATTTATCATTTTATTGTTCAACAGGTTTTGTTGCTACTTCTAAATAATGTTACTTTTATATGCACCCAGGAGAAAATCACAAATACCTAAATTTAGTTTTTTATCAATTTGACTACTGCATCATTTCTTTTGTCCCACTGGCTCAATGTCAGTTTTATCAAAATGCTACTGTTAGACAAAATATAATCATTCTGCATCGACTGCTTTGTTTAGTAAAGTCCCCCACTGACTGCCCATTACCTTAAGAGTCAAATTTAAATCTTGCCATTGAGCTGCAGAGACCCGTCTAATTTACCTCATATGCATGCACATGAAAGTAAATATTCTCAGTGGAACACTCCACTGTTTCTTTCTTCTTCAACTTCTTAGCGTTTTCATGATGGAGTCAAGGCCCAAAGCCATGTTCACTGCACCACCCAACTGTTAAGTATCCTCTGGGTATCCAACTTAATTGCCTTTGAAGTATGTTTAAAATTTATATATAAATGTGATGTTGGTAGTTAGAAGCTGGTTATAGGATGTTTTCTAAGAACAAGTATTACTTTTTATGGGATCTTTTATAAAAAATATTTTTTTGTTATGTTTTATATTACTTTTAGTGAATTGTAAATTGTTTATGCTTTTTTTTTTAGCTTGTAACATATGTATGTTGTATAAGAAAACTAATATAAAGTTATAGAAGATACATTTTCCTGCACTAAATGCCATAATATGTGTGTGAGGGGGGAAGTTTCCACTGAAACAAAACAATTCTGTGCATTTTTATTAAAATTAGAATGATTGCATTGACAGACCTGCTATTGTTGATCAACTCATGTTCTCTTAAATGTCCAGAAGAATGCCAGAGGCACTGGGCTGTGACGAAAGAAAGGAAATTCTCTGGAGGTGATGTTCAGCAAAAGGAAGGATTTTGGTTATTAAATATAATGGAGTAATATAAAAATTTACTCCAGATGATTTTCACTGTGGCATTCATCAGAACTGATCAACATGAATTATGCATGACCACAGTTCTGTGCAGTGCAAGACACAATAATGCTTACAATGTGGACTTCTCTGATTCCAGTATGAGATGTTTGGCTCCAAAGGGATATATTAATGCAATTTTCCCTTCCATGTGCAAACCTCATTTTAAGCAATTTTCTCCAACAGGAAAGTGTTTTTTTTTTTTTTTATCTAATAGCAAAGTTACCTTGGTTTTTTTTTTTCATTTCACCTTAAACTATACATTTATTTCAAAGGTAAAAAGCTTTAAATGATCTTTAATTTTGAATTAAACAGCATGGTTTTATAGTTTTGGCATAATGGGGACTATGTTTAAAAACAAATAAACATAGAATGTGACTATAAATACAAATTAGATTTCTGTGGTAATTGTGTTTAGCTGTAATTTAAAGTAAAGTTTAATGTACCCACACGTATTATAAACTATATAATGTTCTGGGTCACTGAACATTGCATTGTTACAAAGTTACAAAAATCAATACAAAATATAATCAATCAACACTAGAGTTGCATTCTGTATTGAGATCTCTCAAGATATTAGTCAGTGAGATTATTTCACAGTTGCTGTGCTCTGTAGGAAAATATACCATTATTTTCATCTAATTATATAATTAAGTGTATTACTATAAATAAAATTATAAAATATGATGAAAAAAACACCTTTACTAGAGTTGAGCGGACACCTGGATGTTCGGGTTCAGCAGGTTCGGCCGAACTTCGAAAAAATGTCCGGGTCCGTGCTCGAACTTGACCCCGAACTTGACCCCGAACCACATTGAAGTCAATGGGGACACAAACTTTTGGCCACTAAAATGCCTCTAAAAAAGTCCTGGAAATGGCTAGAGGGCTTCAAAATGAAGTAAAATGTGGGTAAGAGTAGGACAAGTGCCCTGCAAGCAAATGTGGATAGGGAAATAACTTAAAATAACATAAAATACATACAAATTATAAATACAGCTGAGCCATAAAAAAGCACTAGATGGAATCTTTGATTTTAGTTTTGGAAGAACATAAATCTAAATCTAAAGCATGGCTGCCAGGAGGATCAACAGATTTATCCATTTGAGAGAGGGTTGGACTGCAGGGTATTCTCTTTCAGTTTATACTAAGTGGCCCATAGGTTGAGGAGGCGGTGACCGTGGAGGTGTAGGTGGAAGCGGCGCTGGAGGAGGAGGTAGCCAGAATTTTTCAAAGTGCGCTGTAAGCACAGTATTGGACTGTTCTATTTGACTCTCAGATATGAAGTGCACCGCAAGACGCAAATGTACTATTTACCACCCAAAACTATTAGAATTTTTCAAAGTGCGCTGTAAGCACAGTATTTGACGGTTCTATTTGACTTTCAGATATGAAGTCCAGGACACAAATGTAATATTTAACACCAACAAATTGCAGTATTTAAAAATGCCTAGATGTTGCCCACTGAGCTAACAGAACAGGATTAAAGTCATGTGCCTGGCAACATGCAGTTGCAAGTGCACTGCACTCTCTGTGGCACTGAGCTCAGGTCAGGGTACAAATATGTAGTATAGCACCCACTAAAATAATCACTGTAATTTGAATAATAGCTGTAGGATTATGCCCCTCAATATGCCAGGATTATGCCCCTCCATATGCCAGTTTTATGCCTCTCAATATGCCAGGACTTAGCCACCCAATATGCCAGGATTATTATGCCACTCAATATGCCAAGATTTTCCCACACAATTTGCCAGTATTATGCAACTCAATATGCCAGTATTATGCCTCTCAATGTGCCAGGACTTAGCCACCCAATATGCCAGGATTATTATGCCACTCAATATGCCAGGATTTTCCCACACAATATGCCAGGATTATGCCCCTCAATATGCCAGGATTATGCGCCTCAATATACCAGGATTATGCCTCTCAATATGCCAGGATTTAGCCACCCAATATGCCAGGATTATTATGCCACTCAATATGCCAGGATTTTCCCACACAATATGCCAGGATTATGCCCCTCAATATGCCAGGATTATGCCTCTCAATGTGCCAGGATTTAGCCACCCTCTTTCTCCCCCCTTCCCCCTTACTTACCTCCTCGCTGCTGCTCTGTCTCCTGGTGCTGCAGGTCCGTGGCTGTGAGGGAAGCGTTGTGCGGTTCGGGTTCGCTCAACACTTTACCCATATACAGATGGTAAAAAAAACACAAAATAGATCCTAATATTTGTCCTTAGTTTAGAAATAGACGATGTTTACATGTTTTCTGCTGTTCTTTGAAGTTATGAGGCAATAACCTATAAAGTAGGATTTTTTTCACCTAACAACAATTTTTTCATATAGTGATCCCCCTGGCAGGGGAACTTGGGGCAGCCCCTGGCCTCATGTATTTATCAAGGTGCATTTGGGCAGCCCCTGGTTCTGTGTATGAAATGCCAGTCACCTCCAAACACCTCAGTATGCACTAATCACCTCAAACAAGCTATGAATCTGCAAAACACACACAAAATTTGCACATATCAATTCTCCCGATTTTAGTTGGAGAATTGAATAGAAGAGTATAGAACAATTATGTAAACATATTTTAAACACAACGTTATCCATATACAATAAAAATATATTAATGTTATATATTATAATAGCATCTTTACATAAATATAAGCATTTCTCAATTGTATTAATTTTAATAAAAATAATATTTTAGATTGGCCTCACATCCCTGTCCACTGTATCATATATCCCCCACATCCATATCCACTGCCCTGTTTGCTCCCATATCTCTTTCCACTGCCCCATTTGCCCCCACATCCTTTCACTGCACCATATTGTTCTTTGGTGAGCTAATGGGGCAGCCTAGATGTCTATTTAGGCAACACAAGAAAGCTAGGAAATTGTACTGCTGCCTCTGCTATCGCTTCCTTCACACTGCTGCACCTCATCCAGTTTGCTGCCCTTGGCCTAGTTTGGCATAGGCTGTAAAACAACCCTGATAATATCGGGTGAAAGAGCAAAAAGAATTTGAGATTTTACAGCAGATCGAACTGTTGTATCGCTTGCATGTACTATGGTGAATATGTATAAAAATCCTGCACATTGAAATATCAGAAAGCAGAAAAAAAGGCCCCCAATACCAGCATCTTACATATAACAATGTGTGTGCATCCCTGAAGTGTGCAGACATTGTACAGCCATCACTTGTCCACCACTTTTAAGGTGCATTTTATTCTTTATACATGGGTTTCTCCATCACTTACTGCTCCAAAGCAATCTGGAAGTGCAGGGCCAGCATACTTAGCAATAGCTCTTGATATAATGTGTAGTATTTCCTTATACACCGGTTTTATATATGCCCTATGCTTCTAATTTGAGCTAGTGGCTTTTTTAGCCTTTAGTTCTTCTATAGATGACACCATTTGGGACATCATACACATTATTAATTATACTGATGGTTTGACAAACTTTTTACACAGGCCCTGTTAATAAGCGAATTGATCAAGCGAGATAAATATTTATAAAGCTAATCTATGTTATTTGTCAGAAAAGTATTTTTATGGCTCAGTGTATTCATGCCAATATAATGACTTATGCCATCAGGTTTAAATTTTGTAGCATGCCCTTAAATGGACAGCACAAATGTTTTGCTAGTCAAAACAGATGCTACTCTACCCTAAAGTAAACAATGAGTACAATGATTTAAATGTCAGTCTTAACACTACATCCTGCCCTGAACTGGACATATATCAGAATGCATAAAATAATCCGGCTGCAAGTGTGTGGCATGACTCAATCAGCTAGAACTGGATCACCATCTGTATATATATATCCCCCCCCCCCCCCCCACACACACAAAAAAAGGAGTTTTGTTAGTGATCAGTACTGAATCTAATGACTCTAACTTCTTATTATGTGAAACACAAATTACACAGAAAATATTATGATGCCCCAATCCTCTACACCATAGCACAGGCTAGATCCTTTCTGATTTTCCCAATTCCTCTACACTGCAACACGGGGTAGATCCTCTACGATGTACCAAAATCCTCTACACTGCAGCAAGGGGAAGATCCTCTACGATGTACCAAAATCCTCTACACTGCAGCACGGGGCAGATCCTCTTCGATGTACCAAAATCCTCTACACTACAGCAAGGGGCAGATCCTCTACGATGTACCAAAATCCTCTACACTGCAGCAAGGGGCAGATCCTCTACGATGTACCAAAATCCTCTACACTGCAGCAAGGGGCAGATCCTCTTCGATGTACCAAAATCCTCTACACTACAGCAAGGGGCAGATCCTCTTCGATGTACCAAAATCCTCTACACTGCAGCAAGGGGCAGATCCTCTTCGATGTACCAAAATCCTCTACACTGCAGCAAGGGGCAGATCCTCTTCGATGTACCAAAATCCTCTACACTACAGCAAGGGGCAGATCCTCTTCGATGTACCAAAATCCTCTACACTGCAGCAAGGGGCAGATCCTCTTCGATGTACCAAAATCTTCTACACTGCAGCATAGGGCAGATCCTCTTCGATGTACCAAAATCCTCTACACTGCAGCATAGGGCAGATCCTCTTCGATGTACCAAAATCCTCTACACTGCAGCATAGGGCAGATCCTCTACGATGTACCAAAATCCTCTACACTGCAGCATAGGGCAGATCCTCTTCAATGTACCTAAATCTTCTACACTGCAGCATGGGGTAGATCCTCTTCAATGTACTAAAATAAGCATAGCAAACGTTAAACCATATGCATTGTACATATATGAATGTAAGCATTCATATGTATCATGTCCCTGAATTTATGTTTCTTGCTGTAAGATTTGTCAGTCAGGAACCAGAATGCAGAGTACTAGTTGTCGACACAAACAGTGAAATTGGAACCAAATACCCTAGCAGGCATTTTCACTTTGACAGCCAGTAGCCCAATGTTGAGCCTGGGACACCAGCCACCTGGGGCTTGTGCAGCACCCAATATCTCTAGAAACCAGGAATCGGCTGAATGGAAGACCATTGGAGACTGCACAAGGACAAAACCAGAAACAAGCCAAGGTCATGATTGGTGAAGACCATAATAATAAACAGATTAGTCCAGACTAATCAAGTAGTAGTTGTGAAGCTAACCATGCAGTCAGGTGCTGTTATTTACGAGTTTTCACTGTGTAAACACAAACATCCAAAATAGAGCAAAGATACAGGCACACACAGTGGCTGCACAATTGTGGATGAAGTCCAGCACCATTCAAAAAGTAGGTTACGTTAACTTTATTGTAGAAAAAAAAAAAAAACAACAGAGAGCCAGTGTGATCAAGCCTTTTTAGGTGGAATGCGTGAGATGCCATGTCTCTGCTGTATTTGTTATTCTTTCTACAATAAAGTTAACAGAAGACAATAATAACCAGGAAGCTGAGCCGAAGTCAAGAATTCAGGAATCAAAACTAAAAGTGCAGGACATTTATAGCATGCAATGTAAATGTGTGAATGGAGGATTTAAATACACCCTACAATAATGTAACACACCTGCAGGATGGAGCAGTTAGGAGATTACACAGCCCAAGGGCACATTATGCAACTATCAGCACTTGAGCAATAAGTAAATGAGAATTTCTGGACGGGGAACCTTTTGGAGGGTGGTGTGTACTGATCTGTGTCCAAACATTAACACTGGAATACAAAATGTGGACAGTACTGTAAAGAATCGAACAGGTGTAGGCAAAGTGTACTGGACCACATGTTAACAGTGTTCATGGCCAGGTGCAGGCTGTCAAATGTTGGCCTGGGAGGGGGGCAAAAACTATTTATTTGCCATTGGTGCCACTTGAGTTCATCAGAGATAGACAAACATACCACTGCCAGTCAGATTTGCTGACAGATAAGGTATAAGCAAACAAGTCAATTAAATAGAAAGATCAAAAGAGTTACCAACCTGGGCATATAAAAGTGAAAATTGATGCAGCTCTAGCCCATTGAGAGAGACTAGAGAGCAGTACAGGGGGCAATAGCCCTCCTGCTCCCTGTGCCAATCCTCCCCTGTTCATGGCAAGCACTGTGAAGGTCCAGCAAACATCATTAAATCTGTCACAAATTCCAGTAAATGTCCAGCATGAACAATGTTCGTGCCGAACTCTGGTATGCAGGGGAAGTAAAGGGGCAGTGAAGGGACCCTAAATGTTTTTTTTAAATTGTGCTTCTAATATAGAAGCACAAGTGAAATGTCCATTGTCCCTAATATGAGGATGAACTGGCATGTACTTTTGATAGTACACGCCAGTTTATCGTCTGACCGACAGCTGCCAAAGCAGGCAGTCGTCTGGTCGGCGACCGTCTCTCTCTGCTAGTGCAGAGAGCCCCTTGTTTTTGCATCGGATCAGCAGGACGGACCCTCGCATTCGACTCACCCTGCTCTGATTGGCTGTGCGCGTGCTGATGTTTGTAAGAAATCCACAAATGTGAGACACATCAGTTAGTAAACCCGCGTGGATTAAGATACAAGTTGGGTTTACTTTCAAAGACCGGGACATGTTTTGTTTAACCCTTGCTTCCTTCACTTTATTTTTTTTTTTTTTTTTTTTTTTAATTCTTTTTTTTTATTTTCACATAAAGACAAAAATTTGATTACACCGGACCAGTGCTGTATTTACCGCGAGGCATCCTAGGCGGATGCCTAGGGCGGCAAATTTTGGGGGGCGGCAGCGCCCCCCAGCACTGAAAAAAAAAAAAAGTTGAAAAAAAATAAAAACGCGTCCCTTTAAAAAAAAAAAGACCGCGCTTGCAGGCAGAGACAGAGGTGAGAGGGGATCGGAAGATCCCCCCTCACCATCGCTCTGCCTGCCAGGCTGCACGGGGAGCCGAACAGGCAGCACAGAGAAACCTCCGTGCTGCCTGTTCGGCTCCCCATGCAGTGTGCCGACACGGAAGTGCCGACAGTCACGTGACGGGCGCGCTGACGTCATACGCGCGCCCAGTCACGTGACCTGTCGGCACAATCGCGGGGAAGCCGAACAGGCAGCATGGAGGGACCATGCTGCCTGCCACCAGGGAAAGGTAAGTGCTGATGGGAGAGTGTGTGTGTGTGTGGGTGTGTGTGTGTGTGACTGAGTGTGATGGGAGTCAGAGTGTGTGTGATGGGAGTCAGAGTGTGTGATGGGAGACAGTGTGTGTGATGGGAGTCAGAGTGTGTGTGATGGGAGACAGTGTGTGTGACTGAGTGTGATGGGAGTCGGAGTGTGTGATGGGAGACAGTGTGTGTGATGGGAGTCAGAGTGTGTGTGTCTGAGTGTGATGGGAGTAGGAGTGTGTGTGATGGGAGTCAGAGTGTGATGGGAGACAGTGTGTGTGACTGAGTGTGATGGGAGTCAGAGGGTGTGTGATGGGAGACAGTGTGTGTGACTGAGTGTGATGGGAGTCAGAGTGTGTGTGATGGGAGACAGTGTGTGTGACTGAGTGTGATGGGAGTCAGAGTGTGTGTGTGATGGGAGACAGTGTGTGTGACTGAGTGTGATGGGAGTCAGAGTGTGTGTGATGGGAGACAGTGTGTGTGACTGAGTGTGATGGGAGTCAGAGTGTGTGTGATGGGAGACAGTGTGTGTGACTGAGTGTGATGGGAGTCAGAGTGTGTGTGTGATGGGAGACAGTGTGTGTGACTGAGTGTGATGGGAGTCAGAGTGTGTGTGATGGGAGACAGTGTGTGTGACTGAGTGTGATGGGAGACAGTGTGTGTGACTGAGTGTGATGGGAGTCAGAGTGTGTGTGATGGGAGACAGTGTGTGTGACTGAGTGTGATGGGAGTCAGAGTGTGTGTGTGATGGGAGACAGTGTGTGTGACTGAGTGTGATGGGAGTCAGAGTGTGTGTGATGGGAGACAGTGTGTGTGACTGAGTGTGATGGGAGTCAGAGTGTGTGTGATGGGAGACAGTGTGTGTGACTGAGTGTGATGGGAGTCAGAGTGTGTGTGATGGGAGACAGTGTGTGTGACTGAGTGTGATGGGAGTCAGAGTGTGTGTGATGGGAGACAGTGTGTGTGACTGAGTGTGATGGGAGTAGGAGTGTGTGACTGAGCTTGATGTGAGTCTGAATGATGGGGCATGTCTTAGGTGTGTAACGTGGGTGTGCAGCTTGGGTAGGGGGGTGCCCGGATTTTGTCTGCCTAGGGCAGCACAAAATCAAGATACACCACTGCACCGGACATACACAGATGTCTACATAGTATAATAAAACAGTATATTTTGGTACCGATACCAATCGGCTCTTAATGAGTAAACATCTTAACATGGTTTATGACATAAAAGAAAAAGCAAATAAGACAACGTGGGTTATACATTTAAGAGAAAACGGTGGACAGTTGGGAACGTTTAGGATATATTTGGCTATATTCAAATAAGGGGGTTTCCGGGTGGGATGGAGGGGGCTGGATGCTGTACACCAGTTTCACCTCCGATCCAAGGTAGTTCGTATCTGAATTGAATTAATTTTATTTTATTATTTTAGTGTTATGTTTAATATTATATCTATAGTTATATCCATAATTGTGTCCAGGGTTTAACATTCGCCTTTTCCCTTATTCTCCCTTACCTTTTATGATCTTTCATCCACCTGGACCATGGGGCCCACTTTCCCTCAAATTTAGTGTTGTTATCGTTTTGAAAAGAGATACCCCTTTCCATCTTATATTGGAACTCAACCTGTGTTTCTACTTGCAGCCACTCTGGTTTCCTATCCTGTCTCCAGAGTCTGGCTAGAACTGTCTTTGTAGCTAGTAGAATCTGAATAATTAGATATCTCTTTCTGTGGGGAAAGTGTAATATGTTAAAGTGTAGTATTGTGGTAGACATTTCAGGAACAACTTGGCACTCCATTATATCCGAGATATTTAAGAAAACTTCCCGCCACAAAGGGTCTATGACCTTACAGTCCAACCATATGTGTTTAGACGTTCCCTCCTCTTGTTTACACCTCCAACACAAGCTCGAATTTTGTGGGTCCATTTTTTTCAGAATTTTTGGAACCAAATGCCAGCGATATAGGATCTTGTAGTGCATTTCTAAAGTATTTAAACAGTGGTTGACTTTTTTTACTTCGCTAATTGATTTAGCCCAAGTTTCTCTAGGAATCTCCTCTCCCATGTCCCTTTCCCAGTTCAACCAAGGTTTTGGTTTACAGTCTTTGTCTTGAAGACCCAGTACCTCTAGGCATCGGGATATTTTTATACACTTTAACCTTGGGTCAAAAAAGGCGAGCAATCTGGATGACCTAACGTCCCCTTCATCTCGAATCATTTGTGACTTTAAGTCGTTTTTCAATCTTAAATAGTTAAATATTTCTTTTGATGGCAAGTTCAACTCGTGCTGTATCTGTGGAAAGGGCTTAAGCCGATAGTTCTCCAGTATGGCTTCAATCGTGCAGGGTTGATGATTTTTTTTCCAATTGTCTAGTTTTAAATTCTCAATATTAAGTTCTATTATTTCCATTGAACAATATGGTGGTATTTTATCTAATATGTTATTCATCTTTTTAAAAAGAAGCCAGTCATTTAATAGGTCACCGAGATGTTTACAGGTAGTTTTTTCAATTATCTTTTTAGTAGCATTTTTACCAATCCATAGGACTTGGGCCATATCATCCAGATCCATGGCAGATAACTCAATATCATACCATGGCTCCGTTTTAACCGTAGGGTCCTGCCATCTCCGCATATGGAACAGACGGGAAGCCTGATAATATCTGATTACATTTGGAACAGCTAAACCTCCTTTACTAGATTGCTTCATCATATGTGACTTAGCTATTCGAGGTTTCTTTTGAGCCCAGATGTAATCTAGGAAAAGCTTTTGTAATGCTCTTAATTTGCAGATTAGAATCTTGAGTGGGACCATTCTAAATAAGTAGGACCACTTTGGTAATAGGTAGGATCTTATAATATTTATTCGTCCTAACCACGAGATACCTATTGCCTTCCAGTCTTTTAATAATAATAATAATTTCCCCTGAGAGTATTTATATAAAGTATCGAAATTTTTGGTCTCTAGATTTTCCATTTTTGGGGTGATAGATATACCTAAATATTCAAAACCCTCTTGAGACCATGCAAAAGGGTATTCTTTTGAAAGCTGTTTTATTATGGTATTATCGAGATTAATAGGCATTATGTGGGATTTTCCCATATTTAGTTTATAGTTTGAAACCTTACTGTATGCTGTAATCTCCGATATCAGAGCCTCTAGAGAATTTCTGGGATCCGATAATGTGAGAACAATATCGTCGGCGTAGAGACTGATCTTAAAACTACGTTGCCCCACTGTAATACCCTTTATCTGGGGATTGTTTCTAATTTTAGCTGCTAATGATTCCAAGGTCAAGATGTATAATATTGGGGCAAGGGGACAACCCTGCAGAGTGCCATTATAGAGTGAGAACCAATCTGCGGAGATGCCAGGACCCACAGTTCTGGCGGTTGGACCGTCGTATAGAGCCATAATTGCCGATTTTATTGGGCCCCTAAAACCAAATTTTTCTAGGGTCCCGTTCAAGAATCCCCAGCTGACCCTGTCAAAAGCCTTCTCGGCGTCCAGTGACAGGACCAGCTGGGGAGTCCGAACGGCCTCTGCATACCCCAGGAGATCAACCAACCTTCTCGTACAGCCAGCAATCGAACGTCCGGCAACAAAGCCCACCTGATCCTGATGGATAAGAGAAGGAATAACAGCCTTAAGCCGATTGGATATTATTGCAGAGTATATTTTTATATCGGTGTTAATCAATGAAATGGGCCTATAATTGGCTGGATCCGTTGGATCTTTTGATAATTTTAATATAGGGGATATTGTTGCCTGCAATAGTTCCAACGGCATTTTGCCTCTGTCCCTTATTTCGTTGAAGGTATCTGTAAGATGTTGAATCAGATCCATCTTACATTTTTTGTAAAACAAATTAGAGTATCCATCAGGACCAGGAGCTTTGTTGGGCTTTAAATGATCAATCACCTGCGAGATTTCTTCAAGATTGAAGGGTAAATTTAGTTTAACTTGCTGATCGGCAGACAAAGATGGCAGATCCACCCCCCTTAGATATTGACCTATGTCTGATTCCAAAGTGGACTCTGAGAGGCCATAAAGCTGAGAATAAAATTTATTAAAGGCTGCACCAATATCTTTTGGGCTTGTATTGCTTCGCCCATCCATTTTTATATTTATAACTCTAGCTTTAGCTTTCCTATTTTTCAGCCTATTAGATAACATTTTATCTGCCTTATTGCCCCTATGGTACCATTTCTGGTTTAATTTCATGAGGGCAAAATTTACCTTTTTAAGAAGGAGTTCATTTATTTCCTTTGTAACTTGATCTATTGCTAGTGCCTGGGATTTTGATGGAGATAGTTTATTGTCAAGCTTTAGTTTGTATAGGTCCAAATATAGTTGATTAATTGGGGCCCCTTGTCTTTTTTTAATCTCGGATCCTAATTTTATTAGATAGCCTCTGGCGACACTTTTAAATGCACACCAAACTGTTGAATTCGAAATTTCCTTAGTAATATTTTCTTTGAAATAGCACTTAAACATTGAAGAGAGAAAAGCCATATTTCTCTTGTCAGCTAGAATTCTTTCATGCTTCCTTCACTTTAAATAAGTTGGAATGTCCCTTTAAGTAATGAAGCATGGTAAATCCTTTGCTTTGTTAGAAATCAGGTTGTGAAATATGACCCAGGACAATTTCCCTTTATTTTATAATAATTCTGCATAAGGGAGAATTCTGACGAGGTGACATCCAAACCTATTCCATTATATGTCCATTTTACTGAAGTTATGAGCCAGGAAATCTATGCCCATTATTAGTAAGGTTTGTTCATTATCATTTGTATTTGTGTCTTAATTTTCAACACAGATGTGAAACAGTGTGTGTTTTCTCCCAAGAAATTTGATCATAAAGAAATACCGATCATTTAAGGAAATACAATGGAATGATTTACATGGCTTATGAAAAACAGATGTAAGTGCTTGACAAAAATAATGTACAAATATGAAATGTTTAAATGAGATTAAATTAAAGCTTTGTTAGCTTTATAAAATGTAGGCTCTAAAATGTGAACAATAAAAGCACTGTCTAAAAAAGTAAGTACTTAAAAACACATTGACATGGAATATCTTGAATAATATGTGGTTGTCCGGTATTCCTAAGGGCGTGTATAAATGTGGTCTATGTGCCTAACATATTAAAAGTTGTTTGTTAAAGGGACTGTATCACCAAAACATTGTTTTTACTGTGACTGTAGAGAATAAAATATTATTGAAAATGATCCATATATTGATTTAGCAAAATTGGAAGCAAATGCCTAAATTAGGAGAAAAAATTGTTTGAAATGTGTAGGTGGAGTCTCCGGTTCGTACACCTGTGGCTTGATATGACATTTTTTAATGGGAAATGTGTCATTTGTATAATAAGCCACAGGTGGTGTCAGAAATAGGAGTTATCACAGACACATTTAAAACAAAATTTTCTCCTAACTTAGGCATTTTCTTGCAATTCTGCTAATAAAATATATAGATTCATATTGAATCATTTTTTAATTCTCTACAGGCACAGTAAAAACAATGTTTATGTGATCTATTCCCTTAAAGTATATTTCTACTAATTGGCTGTTTTAGTACAGTGTTAATATGAGTGAAACATTTGTAATTGCCATGTTTCTATATCCTAATTGACTTTTGTGAGATACAATTGTATCTTTGAATTGAAATTAATATTAGCTATTCACTCAACACACGTTTGTTTAGTGTTGTGTTTTCCTGATATATGGCGCTCATATAGTTGATGAAATGATCAGTGGAAAATAGGTGAGGATTTCATAGCTGAGTAAGCAGGAATCAGACCCATGAATCTAGGCCCAATTTTAGTGTGAAATTGGCCTGCTAATTTTAATATTTAATAATACATTGGGCTCTGAGGACCGCATCATTGTAGAGAACAAGGTATGTAGAGGGAGGTATTAGAGTGGGTCATAAGTATGTGGCACTTAAATACAGACATGGTGTAAAATGGCAGATGCAGGCAGGTAGTATTATGAACATGGCTGACATAGAAGGAATTCCATTCTCTGATTTTACATTCATATTTGAAATCTGACATTCTACGTGGTAATGAATACATCTCTGTTTCCTGTTCTAATGGTTTGTAACATAACACCTATGTTAAAATACTGTCAATAGAGGATTGTTTGTAGTAAATAACTATGACCAACAATTTGTTGTTCCTATTGGAACAATCTTAGAATTAACCTCATCATATGCTTCAGTTTGTAATGATCACCATAATTTCTTGATTTTAGCCATGCATGAAATTCTTGTAAAAAATGAAATGAGAAAGATTAATCATTTTAAGATAAGTAATATTGTTGTGAATACTCACAAATATATAGTTATATAATTCAAATATATTTAAACATTGTAATTTTTGTGTGTGTTTTAGTGAAGGGGTGGGGGTGGGACACTAATGAATATACTAGAACTGATATTTTTTGAAACAGGGGGAGGACCATCCACAAAACGTTACTTGCTACATTAATCTTGGTAGTTAGTGAAGAATGCCCTATAATATTGATCTTAGTGGGTTGGTATTAAAAACAAACTGTATTATGAACCAATTGTTTATTGTACTCTAATATATGTTTTAGTATATGTTTATAACGGATCATTTATCAAGTTACATATATTCTGGTTAGTCCAAATGAAGCACTGAATGAAAAAATACCCACACTCCTATAGCATATACAATAAAACAGTAGGCTGACTTGAAGTTTACAAGTCTATATATATTATTTGTTATACATATATTAATTGTTTCATATAGAGGTGGGAGAATACACAAAGTAGCAGAGTAAATCACCTTATGTGTGTAAAACTACTAGGTAGCTCTAAGTCATAGACTCATATTGTAGATAGTCTCTTTACCAATTATTAGCTTTTTATTTATTTCTGTATTCTTGCTTTTATACTTCCCTCTTTCTACTGGCAATAATATGCACATGTGCTCTTTTCAGCCTCCGCCTCCATAATGAAAGCCATATAGAACTGATCTCCCAGTCTATTTGTGTGTCTAATAAAGTGCCAAACTGATGCTCAATGCCAGAAAAGCAGTATAGTTTGACAATGATTATTTACTTAGTTATAGAGGAGGAAAAGTGTGGTAAAGCTTGAAGAATATATGCCAGTTCCAATAGTCACTGTATTCTCAAAATAACTTGCAATAAAAGAACTAAAACAAACAGATTCATTCAGTGTTTAAAATATTTAACCCGTTCATGACCAGACTGTTTTTGGAATGTTGTGCGTTAGTGACCGAGGCTGTTTTAACACTTCTGAGGTGTTTGTGTTTAGCTTTAATTTTCTTCTTTGTCTGTTGCTGTACCCACACAAATAATATATTTTTTTTTTTCAGGACAAGAAGGGCTTTCTTTTCATGACATTATTTTGTTCATATCATTTATTGTATTGTGAAAAAAATATTAAAATATGGTGAAAATTGAAAAGAAAAACACTTTTCCTGACTTTTCTTTGTAAATTATTTTACTAAGCTCCAAAAGCTAATGAAAAAACCTGCTAAATAGATTCAACTATAGGTCCTGAGTTTAGAAATACCCAATGTTTATATGTTTTTTTGCTTTTTTTTTTGCATGTTTTAGGTAAATAAATACAAGTTTCAAAACCATTTTAAAACAAATTAGCGTTAGTGACACTGTAACACAGATATCGGTCATGAATCGTTGAATAACCCCCCACATGTACACATTTTTATAAAGTAGACATCCTAGGGCATTCAACTTGGGGTATTTGGACACTTTTCATTCTGTCATTTTACCACCAATCTTTGACAGGTTTTGGCGTAGTAATTTTGTGTGTGTTTTATTTTCACACACTTTGAAACATAGGTATGAATTTAAAGGGGTTGTTCTATTTTATTACCAAACAAAACCCCAATATATGTTCATCTACTTCCCCTGAGTATAGCGGTACCCCACATGTATAGGTTTGCTAGGGTTATGTGGCAGGTACAGGGCAAATTTTAGGATACGGTCATTGCAGTTTTTAAACGTGTATTTGTTTTGTAATGCTTGTGACTACATTTCCTATCATGCTCAGCCAGCCAAAAGCTACCGTAGCAGAATAGGAAATGTAGTCTATAGTAGGAAGCACAGATTTTTGCTATCCTGCGGCTGCATGGATCATATATCCAGCTGCTGTGGGCCCGTATCTACTGCTGGGGGTCAATGCAGACCACTGGCCCCACTAGCAGTCTTTTTTTTTTTCAATAAAATATCCCTAGAGGACCACAGACAGACATAACATGTCATTGGTCCTCTACGGAATAACTTCTTCTTTTTATATAATTTATTATTATTATTTTGAATTTTTTAATTTATTTTATTTATTTAACCCCTTAAGGACAGAGCCTTTGAAACATTTTTGTCCATTCTGGACAATGGCTATTTTAACATTTCTGTGCTGTTTGTGTTTAGCTGTAATTTTCTTCTTTGTCATTTGCTGTACCCACACATATTATATATTGTTTTTATCGGGACAAGAAGGGCTTTTCTTTATGATTCTTTTGATCATATCTTATAATATTATATAAAAATAAGAATGAAATATGGTAAAAAAAAAAACACAAATTTCCTGACTTTTATTTGAAACGTCTTCTCCTCATTGACAAAAGCGAACATAAAAAACTGCTAAATAGATTCTACTATTTCTCCTGAGTACAGGGATACCACCCATGCATAGGTTTGTTGGGTTGTTTGGGAACTAAAATGCCAAATTTGGGAGGTGCAGTTTTTGGTTTTCCAACTTGAGATTTTTACATGCAGACAGCCTGCACCCATGTCCCATTTGGGACATATTTGAAGCCAACCAGTGTATTTTACCACATCAACTCATATATTTTTTTAAAAGTAGACACCCAAGGCTATTTCAAATGGTGGTATTTTAACACTTTCCATGCACTAATTCTACCACCAGCCTTTGTCAAAATTTGTGGTAGTAATTGTTTTGTGGTTTTTTTCACAAACCTTGTACTTCATACATGAATTCACAGATTTTGTTATGTGTCACTGCCAAATAACACCCCAATATGTGCTCAGCAACATTTCTTGAGTACAGGGATACCACGCATGCATAGGTTTGTTGAGTTGTTTGGGGGGTAAAAGGCCAAATTTGGGAGGTGCAGTTTTTGGTTTCCCAACTTGAAATTTTGACAAGCAGACAGCCTGCACCCATGTCCCATTTGGGACATATTTGAAACCAGCAAGTGTATTTTACCGCATCAACCCATATATTTTTTTAAAGTAGACACCCTACGCTATTTCAAATGGTGGTTTTTTAACACTTTCCATGCACTAATTCTACCACCAGTGTTTTTTTTCCACAAATATTGTATTTCAGACATAAATTCACAGATTTTGGTATGTGTCACTGCCAAACAATAACCCAATATGTGTTCAACAACATATCCTGAGTACAGGGATACCACCCATGCATAGGTTTGTTGGGTTGTTTGGGGGCTAAAGGGCCACATTGTGAAGGTGCGCATTTTCAACTTGGAATATTGACGTGTAGTCAGCCTGAGCCCATCTTTCATTTGGGACTTTTTTTTAAGTAGGACAGTGTATTTTACCCCAAAAAGTATATATTTTGTAAAAGTAGACACCCTAGGCTATTTTAAATGGTGTGATGGGAGTCAGAGTGTGTGTGATGGGAGACAGTGTGTGTGACTGAGTGTGATGGGAGACAGTGTGTGTGACTGAGTGTAATGGGAGTCAGAGTGTGTGTGATGGGAGACAGTGTGTGTGACTGAGTGTGATGGGAGTCAGAGTGTGTGTGATGGGAGACAGTGTGTGTGACTGAGTGTGATGGGAGTCAGAGTGTGTGTGTGATGGGAGACAGTGTGTGTGACTTTGTGTGATGGGAGTCAGAGTGTGTGTGATGGGAGACAGTGTGTGTGACTGAGTGTGATGGGAGTCAGAGTGTGTGTGATGGGAGACAGTGTGTGTGACTGAGTGTGATGGGAGTCAGAGTGTGTGTGATGGGAGACAGTGTGTGTGACTGAGTGTGATGGGAGTCAGAGTGTGTGTGATGGGGGACAGTGTGTGTGACTGAGTGTGATGGGAGTAGGAGTGTGTGACTGAGCTTGATGTGAGTCTGAATGATGGGGCATGTCTTAGGTGTGTAACGTGGGTGTGCAGCTTGGGTAGGGGGGTGCCCGGATTTTGTCTGCCTAGGGCAGCACAAAATCAAGATACACCACTGAGCCAGTGTCATAATTTTATAAAAATTGTAAAGATAAAGAGATAAAGAGATTATTAGACATTAGGTCCCCTCAAGTTCAACTATAGATGAGTCGAAAAAAAGATAAATAACAGACTCAAAATAATACACACCTGTCAATTTAAAATATGAATTGTAATAACTAATTGGTTCTTTTATTTTGGAATACAAGTAAAGGGAACTAGGGTAACTAACTAATTAGTTAGTATTATTTTCTAATAATTGATTAATCATAAAAAATTATTATTAATAAAATCCTCTTGATATTTTACTAAAAATAGCTTTTTATTTTGAGTGCTATTTCTTTTTTAAAGATGTTTTTATTCCCTCCTAGAAACTCTATTCCTCATTTTAGCATCTCATTTGGATCATTTTGTGTTTGTTTTACACTCCCCTCTCTATAACTCTGGTATGTATAATTTACTATAGTTTGGTGGCAGGTACATGTATGGTTAGCCATGTGTATTTTTTATCTACATCTGTAGTCTATTTACTAAACAACATACTGTAGTGAATTGACAACTAAGTTTATAAAAGCAGGCCAAAAAACTTTAGAGGTACAAGACATAAATAAATACTTTTTTTTAGCATTATAGTCAATTGAAGGAAAGCAAAACAACCAACTAACAAATAAGGATTTTAAATATACTGTCCCGTTGTGAAAGCTAGGATGTGTATGTACTGCATGCAAAGTAAATTGAGTCTTAAATGCAAAAGACATTATGAGATGGCCAGAAATGTTATACTTGTCAACACACACTGGAGATTACTATAAACTTTCACTGCTCACAGCACTTTTTTCTGAACTGCTTGTTGAAAACAGCTGCAGCCCTGAAAGTTACTTCCCCCACAGCTGCCAATAATCATGCAGCCCTCTTAATAACATACAGGACCATGTGTAAAACGTTCAAGTGGGCACTCCTCAAATTTCTCAATGAAAACTGCTTAGCAGAAGAGGATGCATTAGAAAGACTAAGATCTTATTGGACTTTTGTATTAATATTATTCTGGCAAACAAAATAGCGTAGCTAGGTGGCGGCAGCTTGTCATGTGCTGTGCGGTAGATACCCTCTGTCAGATAGAGCCTCTGTGAGTGGCTTTAGTCTGACAAGGATAATGTTTCCAATGCTCAAAGTGAGTGTGAGTCACATTTAACTAAAACGGGGCATTCCAAAACTTCCGGGTTCAGACATGCCTCTGTGTCCCTATGATTAAGCTCAACAAGCACGAAACGCGTTAGGTGAGCGCTTTTTTTCACAGTTTTTTTGTCCCCCCGCTGTTTTTTTTTTATATTTTTCCAATAAAACAGAAAGTTTGTTCATCGTTGGTTGGTGTGGCGAGTATACTTTCAGTCTCCCGAGGAGTACGTTTGTTTACTACATGCCTCTGTGTAGCGACAGGTGACAAGGTCTTGCGATATTTCGGCAGGGACCCACAGGGTCTGTAAAGATGGTGATTGAGTCTCTGCCTATGTGTCCCTGGCTCCCAATCACTCAGGAGCAAAAATACATTGTTTGCCGCTATCCTCTAGATACATTTTTTTTTACCCATTCCCGTCGGATGCTGCTTTGGTCCAGCAGGGAGAGCTTGGAGAAGGTGTCGCATCTTAATCCTTCCATTCCCTTCCTTCCAACACAAAATGCGAGTTCTGTGAGTGCAATCTGGGTGCAACCTCTGAACCCCTTGATGTCCGAACACGTACATGTTTGGAATGTATTGCAGTTCCAGACACAAAACTATATGGTCTACTCAATAAGGAGAGTATTGCAGGGAACTAAGATGAGAATTTCAAACTTTAAGCCAATATAGCCAAGTTGAAAAAATTCTCTGATGCAACTGAATTGGAGAATTTTTCCAACTCAGTTACTTTGGCCTAAAATTTAAATTCCTGTCTTAATTACTTGCAATTATTTATTTATTGAGTAAACCCTTATGTGAAAGTGTGTGTGTGTATGTATCACACACACAATGCAGAAAACAAGATATGTCTTTCAGCTCCTGAAAAAGTTCTGCCGCCAAGCTGCCTCATCCATCATTAGTCAAAGGTTAGCTGAGCTGCAGAATATAAAGTGGATTATCAATTATGGATATAAACAATATGTCATTTGATCAGTGCTTTTTTTGTAGAGTGTACAGAGTGGAGGTGGGGTAGCTTGGGCTAAGGCAATTAAATATTTTAATTATATTTCAATATTATTATTAAATTCATATTTATGTGGAGGTAGGGGGGACTTGGGCTGAGGCAGTTATATACTTTTAAATATTATTAAAATATATAATGGCCACAGTCAGTCAAGCAGCCCCCCACCTACATTTCATACCCTCTACATAAATATTAATTTAATAATATAAAAATATATAATTAACATATATTATTGCCTTAGCTGAAGCCAATCACACCCACTTCATTAGCTCCACATAAATATAATAATATTAAAATCTTAACTATAAAACAGAATATGTCTGTTTGTTTTCTGAACTGCTAAAACCTCTAGAATGCTGAACTCTAGGATCATGAGATTTGTACAGCTTATTCATGTTGTAGTTTCTAGGTAAATGTGACTATTTTCAACTGTCTACGTTCTTTTCCCGAGTTATGATTTTAATTAAGGTTTTAGGTGAACCGTATGGACATTGGGCATGAGCAACAGCAGATTATGACATCACTTGTGATGTAGAACAATTACAACATATTTTTTAAGCTAATTGACCCAAAATTTGGGGTACATCGGGGTCATGACGGAAGCCTAATTTCAAGATGACCCCGAATATCCTCGCAATTCATGGCCAAATAAACGCTGCATGCTTTCAAAACTATAGTATCCATAGTGTGTTTCTGTCATGAACCGACCAATTGGAATAGGAATGTTCACAAGCACGTGAAGCAGACACAGCTCAACAAGCTGTTCAAAGAAGTAACGATACTGTTGAGAAAACATAGGCGCCACATGCAGAACAACTGGGAACTGCTACAAGGTGGAGCAACGAAAATGCTGAGGAAACAGAGGTGTGACTTGCTATGAACTGCTACAAAATGGAACAACAAGACTGCTGAAGAGACGAATGAGTGTTGAAAGTCTGATCACCTATGAGCTTTAAACTTTCATGAAAGCATCAATTTTTTTGGAGTCTAAATATAAGGGAATATTAGGAAATATGAAATTTAAATATACAAGAATCTAAATACTGGCCAAAGACACTTTCATATACATATGAATTTAATTAAATAAATTAAAACATATCATTGCCTCAGCCCAAGCATTCCCACCTCCACTTTATACCCTCCACATAAATATGAATTTAATAACAATACTAAAATATAAAATTCAAATATGTCATTGCCTCAGCTAAAGCTCCCCTCCTCCACTTCCTACCCTCCACGTAAATATAATATGAATTACATTTATGTGGAGGGTATGAATGGGACAATCGGGGCTTAGTCTCAGGCAATTATTTAATTTTTAATTATAATATGGGGGGGTTGGAAGTGGTCTTTGACATGCCAGTGTCATGAAATCTGCAGTCTGAGAACTGGCTTTTATCATGCCTGTGGCAGACAAACTGTACATTTTATTAACTTTAAATTGGGAAGTTCTCAAATTGGACAGATGTGATAAGTGGAGTACCTAGGGGTTCTGTACTGGGTACTCTTCTTTTTAATGATCTCCCAGAGGGCATAGGAAGTCATGTCTCAGTGTTTTGTCGATGACACAAAATTAAGTAGGGTAATATAGTCTGAACTAGATGTATCTTCACTGCAAGTGGATTTTGACAAATTGGGTTATTCAGCAGATAAATTGCAAATGCGATTCAATGTAGACAAGTGTAAAATTATGCATTTTGGGTACAAAAATTAAAATGCAACATATAGCTTAAATTGTGTTTCCTTGGGGAAATCTACTAATGAAATATATTTGAGAGTAGTTGTAGACAATAGACTTTGCAGCTGCCAGCTGACACTGTGCACTACTGCTAAGACCAATATGATATTTGGGTGTATTAAAAGGGGTATTGAAACACAGGAAGAATATATTATTCTGCCTCTTTATAGGTCCATTGTAAGACCTCACCTTGAATATGTGGTTCAAATCTGGGCGCCTTTTAAAAAAAAAAAAGATATTATGGAACTAGAGAGAGTGCAGAGGAGGGCAACATAACTAATACAGGGAATGGAAATTTTAGTAATGAAGAAAGGCTGGATAAGTTAAATCTGTACATGCTAGAGAAACAGCGGCTTAGAGGGGATATTATAATGTTATATAAAAATGTACAGGGCCCATACAAATGGCTTTCTAAAGGCCTGTTCATTAACAGAACAGTACAAAGGACAAGAGGTCACCCACTACAACTTGAAGAAAGGCTTTTATTTTCCTTCTTTTGGATCAACAGCGGTAAACATGGGATAGGAAAAGGGTTGAACTTGATGGTCACAAGTCTTTTTTCAACCTAAACTACTATGTAACTATGTAACTGAACGTTAATATGGTAACTGAAACGTTACTTTTTAACTGAACCTGTGGCTGGAAGGCTGTGTACTGATAACTGGCCTTTTCTGAAACTGCTTGTGTTTCCATATGTAAAGATCTTATTCTTTATTCTGACAATACTGATGGGTCTGAGCCATTTGCATGGGATAATGGTCTACTGTGATATTAGGCACAATGGGAATTATACATAAACAGCTTTTGTGAACTGTTCTTGCTGATTGCTCTACTTTTACAACTTTGGATGAGAATGTGCTCTTTATATATAAACCCATGTGCTTTTATATCTGTCTTTTATATAAACTACTGGATTTACTCACCGGTTTCGCCCAAGATTTAGATTCTTGTCGCTGCTCCTTGGTTTGGTGTATTTCAGTGTGCTTTCATTTTCACACATTTGGCGTGTATTTGTCCATGATGGCTGAATGGCAAAGTTATTTGGGGTCACATCGGGGCATACTGTGTAGCTTGAAATTCAGATTCCGATATGACCCTGATGTCCCCTGAATGTGATTAAACACCACATAGACTGTGGAGTTGATGGGTCAATGTTCCACATCACCAATGATGTCATAACCACCCTTGTCCATCTACATTGTCCATAGTGTCAGCATCCAGGTCAGTCATGATGATATCTATAAAAATCATTTCTGAAAATAGGCTCCTTTAATATTTCTACAAATGCAGTAGCACAACAGCAAATTAGATTTATATCCTGCAGACTTTATGTTATAGATATCAGAGGTTCTAAGGGTGGCATGGACAAAAGGAGATTATGACATCACTGGTGATGTAGAACAATGACCCATCAACTTCACAGACTATGTGGTGTTTAATCACTGCAAAGCATAATTAACTCATAACACTGCTTCAGACAAACAAAACACAGATTTTCTGTTTTATAGTTAAGATATATTCATCAAATGCACCTTAAAATGCATGTTTTTTCATTTAAAGAACAAAAAAATAATGATGTTATGGGGCTGCTATAATGATGTAATGGTATAGGGCTGGTATACCAACAATTGTTGGTTTTTATTCCCAGTCTGGGAACATTAACCATTCCCTGGATGCTAGGAATAGTAATATCCCCAGGATTTACTTAAAAGTGAGAACATCCTAGTGTAACCTTTGAGTTAAATACTTTCAATCAAATTATTAAAAAAAAAATACTTTGTGTAGTATGTAAAGGGCATTCAACCCTTAAATAGGTAAGCGTTTTGGAATGCAAAGCATTTAGATAAAAACATTTAAGAAATTTTAGGGCTGACTCTTGTATGTGTAACATGTGTTATATTATAGTTTCATTTGTTATTAACTATCTGGGGGGGAAATCAGCACCAAAGTCCGGCATTTACTCTAATACTTTATTTGTAAAGCTGAAACATATTCCACTATGCTGTATATTGTGGGGGACAATAGAAGGGAGAAGGGACAATCAATTAATTAATTATTAATTAATATTTGCAATTAAAGATATATATTTATTGTATAGTTTTGGAAATATTCAATATGTGACAATAAATGGCATGGTTAGTCTAAGGAACAGAGAACAGGTCAATAAATTATGCCAAGGAAAGTATAAATACAGAACTCAGGCAAATTACCAAAATTGCTCCAACATTCCTGTGCATTGGCTGTCTGGTTATAAATTGTACAGAGATGTCATGAATAAGTCCAAAGAAGGCAAGGCCTTGGCAAGCTCTAGGCATTTGATACATTCTTAAGGAGGCAGGCACAATGTGAAGCCACTTAACATGAACACAAATTGTATATGTTTGAAATGCAACATATCTGAGCCAACTCTGGCTTTGCGGGCTGTCTTACAATAACCAAATGACACAATGGTTTCTTTCTAAATAAACACACTGAAGCAGGCTGTTAATGTTCTTTTTAAGAACTTCATCAGATCAGCTGCTTCCTAGCACAGTCAGTCTTCTATATTTAGTCTGAAGGAGGGATTTAGCAAAAAAATATATCTGTCCTTTTTTTATATAAGCCCAGGCCCCATAATTGCATCTTATTCCTGAACATGGCAAAAATAATGAGTAAATCCTCTTGTTGCTCAGCAAAACACATGCTGAGGAAATGGCAAGAGGTGGGGTTTGTAACTACTGCAACAATTCTAACCAGATGAAGGGGGGGAAATGTTGTTTTTCAAAGTACAATATGGAATACAGGTTGTAATGTAATATGCTGTCACTATAACAACTATTAACAGAGAGTTCAAGGAAAGTAATGTTATGCCTTATTTAAATCAATCTCTTGTTATAATGAGGCCATTGTTTTTCATTCCTCTTTTAAATAGGACTTAAGCACTATGCAGTGATCGGCACATGTTAACCCTGCATGTTTCACTGGGGCATATAGTCTCATTCTGACCACAGAGTTAGATATGTATGTGTGGAAAAATTTACTGATATAATTTCCATTATTGAGTTTTGTTTTTTTGTTTGAAAAGACACTTTCACCAGCAAAGACATTTTTCCTGCTTCCTAGCAAAGTTATTGACAAAATCAAATTCTTAATAAAGGGGCCCTGTTATCAGGGGAAAGAAAAATGTTGGTGAGCTAAGCTAGTCACAGGCTTAAATGATATCAATGTATAAAATGAAACCTACCAAGGGATGCAGATAATACTTTATCTATGATTTGGCATTAGCATAATTTCAAGCAAATGCATGGATTCAAAAATATGTGTTCCCAAAGTTCATTTCCACAAGGTGATATTGAATAAATAATAAATGTATTTGCTAAATTCACATTGCCAGAATTTGTGGGTGATAGAATTCTTTTTTTTACTGATCTTTTGACAGATTACACTGCTTCTAATCCCACACTGCACTGTGTGCACACCCTTATCATCAGCATTATGGAATATTTCAATGTAGACTTAGAGGCGTACATTTAAAAAAAATGTGTAACTATGTTTTGACCTATGCCTTTGTTTGAAATTTAGGCAGCACACCGTATTGATCTAAATCACAACTTTTTTTTAAAGTGCACCTACAAGTTGTTGTTTTTTTACTTAAATCTGTTTTGGGTTTCCTTTACACATTGTAATATACAATGTTCTTAAATAGTGGTTTGTACAGTAATTGTTCAATACTAGAATGCACAATAATCAGTATAAGCGATCAGTCATTCACTAATGTGTGTTGTCATCAGTAGGCAGAACGTGAATGAAAAGATCATTGTGTGCCAACGATAAGACACTTTTTGGTGCACATTCCTGTCATGAATTGAATGTTTGTTCAACCTTTTCTGTCAAACAAAAAAAAAAATCTCTAATACAAAAAAGAAAAAATACTTCAAAATTAACTTCTGCCAACAGACTTTTAGTAAAATATTTGTAAATAAAATCTGGTATTCAAAGAATAAAGTTTGTTCAATGCTAAATATGGGGCACTATTTTGTTTTTAATTTACTCCAAATGTTATATTTATATGCATAACATTCTGCTAAATATGTATCCATTATGTTGATACATATGTTGTTTATCTCCAATAAAAGGCATGATGAGGATAATGAGAGTTGGAATTCAGCAGCAGCCAGAGGTTAAAATTGCCCAATTACAATCAAAAACATTGTGATGTTATTTTTCTAAAATAAATGTATTTCTAGCAAAATACACTGGCACCGAATGTGCTGTGCCACAAATAATTCACTGTCTTTAATTAGTTATAATTTCATCAAATATCTTAAATATAGTTTAAGGTTCTTAAATAATACACTCAACAATTTACAATACATGCAGTTATTTATTTAAGTTGACCATGTCTACCAAATTTATTTAATAAGAAATTGGGATAAATGGTTCTTATCCGCCTACACATTCGATGTTTCTATCTAAATTAAATCTGCAGAGTGTTATTAAGTGTTTCCCAAAGGCATTTCCCATCTCGTTATCTTTCTTTTTACACACATGGCAAATTTAAATGACTCACTGACACCTTCACAGTGATGTTATTATTTGTTTGTGGTCTTTTTTGTATACCAAAGCAGATAGTAAGTTGCTCTGGCCCAAATGCTCTGTTAATTGTTGGTGCTATAAAAACAATTGGTAATGTAAATGGAATGTAAATGCCTGTTATACTGTATGTACTATCTCTGCTTTCATCTTATATCATGGTTTGTTAAGTATTGTTAAAAAAATGGGATTCTTGTTCACACAATGCAACTTCAAATAAAACATAAGCAAACACTGGAAGGAGGTACAGTAGTCAACAGTCAATGGAAATGTTCACTCTGAATATAAAATTCAGATGATCATATATCAAGGCTAAAATGAAGCAAGGAGCCTTCTTTAGAGCAATTTCCAGCATTTTCACATTGGTTTCCATGGTGCTTTCAATTGCCCCAAAACAGCCAGCACCATGAGTTAAATACTAGATTTGATCATGAATGGAACATTTTTAACCATGTGGGTAGACACAGGCTCATATTTTGTTAACAAATCTCCTGGATTCTGCTCACAGAAACATTGAAAGATCTCTTGTTGAAAAGGTAGAATTGTTGTGAGGTTTTAAACCCATCCAACCTGCAGTAGATTTTTTTTGTCCCATTTTAACAACATCTAGAATGTATTAGCTCTAGAGCAAAATTGTTCCACTCATTGACTGCCCCCCAAAAAACACATGTTTTTCCTCTGTGCATTCAGTACTTTGTAGCCCTAAGTCATTAAGGCTAAGTCTTTTATGAATGGATGGAAGTCATTTTTCCAAATAATTTCCATGTGTACAGCTCTTCACAAAGACCTATGTACAGATGGATTTCGTTATCAGCTGGAGCCCAATTTTGAAGCCGGATCTGAAGTTCCCATAGTTTTCTCGAAGTCTGAAAAGATATTTTAAAATTATGTTGAACAACTAAAAAAAGTCACTGGCTGTAGTACATTTACTACAGTTTTGAATGTTGTGTAATTATTCCCAGCAATAGTATTTTTTTTATAATAATCTTAATAATATTGAACACAATTTGATTTTCCTTCTGTAATAAAAGATGAACGCATTATGCTTATTGCTGCTAGGATTATGTGAAATACCCCCAAGAACAGTATTTTACAAGCTTATTGTTACTTTGTGAAATTGCAATCATAGATTTGTGGTTAAGCTTTATGTGTAATCCATCAGTAATTGTCTCACTGATTTTTTAGTACAACCAAGATATCAATCCTCTAAGGCCCACAGGCCCAGAAAAGTATTAGACTACAAATTTGGGGGTCTATAACTATACACAATGGCTTAGGTCTACAAATTTTAGGGTTCCATCACTGTATTCATTGCTTGTCAATTTTTTGTTAATAAACTTATAGGTGCATATGGGAGGCTATTCACTAAAACTAACTGGTGAACTGTAAGTGAAAAACAGGTATAAATAGCAAACTTGGAAAAATTAAACTTGCCTATCTGTCCACCTATTAATGGCTAATTTTTTAGGGAACTGAGTTCAGTTGATTTTTTTTACCTGTTCACAGCTTTTTTTTTTTTTTTACCTATGTTTGTACATAAGGGACACTCCAGACATCAACATAACTTTATCTGATAGTGTTGGGTTTTGCATACAAATACATGCATGAAATCCTTGGGAATAACTTTCAGTTTTTTTTTTTTAATTGTGTGGGTGAGTGTAATTATGTTAAGCGAGTCTTTATTCATTTAGCTTTCTTGTGGAAAAATACCACTGACGGAAATATTTTAATAAATAACTATGTCTAGTTGTCTGTTGTTTTGGTTTTACTCGCGTAGATTATGTTTGTAACAATGAAATATAAGTTTTCATTTGGCGCACATGCAAACACTACAGTAAAATGTTTTTAATCAAAAATATTAGCTATTAATTTCTATTAATGTCATTGTTTTAACCTTTTGTAGTATGTTTACTAAAGACTGAAACCACACAATAAAAACAATATTAAACACAAAAATTAACACATGCAACCTCTTAGGCCTCCTGTGCCACAAAGTTACATAAGATTCAAGGGGGCAGTTGGTTCGAGGTATCTTCTGAAATAACAAATGTGTGGCATTTCTCTCTCAAGTCTACACACTTGGAAGGCTGATGTATTCATAAACATCCTTTCAAGTCTATTAATGTCAATGTAAAGGGAGTTGTTGCATCAGAGTTGTGACTTTTTGGTCACAAAACCCTTCCTTTCATCTTCCTATTAACTTACTCCACAGACTTTCCCTTAACATTGACAGACCACAGGAGCTTAGCATGCACAGACCACAGGAGTTTAAAGAACACAACAAAATAATGGTGAAAAATTATTGTTAAGCTAATTTAATCATTTTCAAATGTTAAGCAAATATTCTTCCTCTGAATGGAAGTTTTAATCAAGCATGCAAGTCTAGGACTAGATCCTAATGCTAAAGTTTCACATTTATAATAAACATTTGTTAAGCATTTTCTGCTCTCAGGCCTTGATTTACATTTACTTATTGATAGATTACCTGAGACGAGACTTCAGGAGAAATGCGATTAACTTGACTAAAGACATCTGGACAATCCATCTATAAGGGTAAAATTATGGCTGCTGTATAGTGGTTGAAATTAGATACAGTTACTTACCTCCCTATTTATTTAAAACCTTACACTCAGGACCTTATGATTTTAAAATATATACATGGTGGGCATCAGTAATAACATAAAATTAAGATATCTAAATAGGCCAAATTCATCCTTTGCTTTTTCTTTGGGATTACCATATTTGTAATGCTGAACAGTACCGGGCAGCACAAATTGGGCATTTCTATGCCTGACAAATGTGTTTCTTGGCAGCTGTGCTAATGGGTTGGCTAGTTATGTATGTCCCAGGGCTAAATGTTGCTATCATGCATTTGCATACCACTCCAGTAAATGTATAGGATGTATGCCTCTACAAAGACATTACTTATTCTAACTAGATGTACATTGTAGTAATAGGTCATGATCCAAGGCACCAATTATACCATATTTCAGATGAAGCAAGACATTTGAATGTCTTATTATTTATTTTTGACAATGGAAAAGCAAAAAATTATAATATTTATTAAATATGCACTGCCAATATATTTTTAAATATTTCGTATTTTTATTTTAACCTTATTATATATTTTGCTTGTATGTACTGTGCATGTTCTTTTTCCATGCTATGAAAATATCTAGACATACATTAAAAATATATCTTTAGTTAAAAGTGATTAAAGGCATGCTTTATTAACCATGATCAAATGAGGTGCTAATAAATCTATCTATAGTCTTTTTACAAATTCTACAATAAATAATTTGTGTTTCTTGCCATGCTTCCTCTTGATTTTTAATTTTTTGCTTCTGCGACACAGGACACTTGGATACCCATGGTATTGAACGACATAAACAAATTAGGAGTCCGCACATAAACAATAAAAACTTTTATATAAAATAATTAAATGATCATATTGACATAGCAGGTGTACTCAAACACCATGAGCTGAATCCCCTCATCCAGCCAAAAATCCAGTTAACCATTTAACCATTAAAGGACAACTATTGTCAAAAAAATACGTTATGCTTAATTGAAAGATTGCATTAAATGTAAGCATTTTAAATATAAATGCTTCAATGAAAGAATATACATCTGACCCAAGATTCTTAACAACATGGCTGCCCACTGATAGAGCTATACACATAACAAAGAGGACGCAATAAGATACTTTATTTGTATTCTTTCATTAACACATTTCTATTTAAAATGCTTACACTTATTTATTTATTTAGAAAGTGTTTTACCAGGAAGAATACATTGAGATTTCTCTTGTTTCCAAGTATGTCCTAGGGACCAAGTCCAGAATTGTATTACACATAGTTTCACGTTTAACAGTAGATACATACATACATTTAACAAAATACATTCATACATACTTGATGCAATCTTTCAATTACACATAACTTAATTTTTAGTGACAATCGTCCTTTATCATAAGAGTAACACTAGAATATGCAATATAACTAGTGTAAAAAACAGAATCTGTATTGTAAATATATTATGTACCACACTGCATCAAATAATTACTTTATATAAATAACACATGTACAACAAGACTCTATCACAAGGTGATCTATCATAAATACCTTCCTTGACAAAGGTTATCAGCTAAAACATTGAAGGTATTTTACCTGATCTGGTGTCTGTTAGCCTTGTGACAGAGTCTTGTTTTCTGAAAGGTTATTTTTGTAACGTTAATACAGCATAGGGTGATATATTTTGATACGATATAATACATTTATTCCCACTGCTTGTGTGGTGAATAGTAATGACTGGATACAAGAAATGTTGGTATCATTAACGTTGTATGGCATATTTATTTGCTGGAAAGGTGCACCTAAGGAGTTTTCGCTAACTGGAGCCATCCTTTACAGCTAATGCAGGCATTTCAAATGTTAAATAGTAAACAGACGACCAGAACTATTCATTGAATGTTAGTTGAAGGTGAGTTGAGGTGAGATGAACATTTCATCTCACTGACTTAACTATGCATTGTGCAGGGACAAACCTGGGGGTTTCTCCTACTACAAATGTTAAATTGGCCCTGCATAATGCATAGATAAATCTTTGAAATGTTCATCACACAAACTATTTTGTCCCCTAAACTTATCTCAAAAGCATTTAGACATTACTATCATTCATTGTATAATCTGCAAGAGGGGAAAGAATCTTAAATTGAACACAATGTCTCTCTATACAACACCACAAGCAAACATAGTGGGCCCAGGTCTGGATTCAGCATGGTTTGATGTTCAAAATGTAACCAGGCAGGGATAACCCCTAGCTCCAATGTTATATCTATTATCTATTGAACCCTTGTCAGTAATGATTAGAAAGTTGCCAGATATTTACGGTATCATAATAGCCAAACAGGTAATGAAAATATCACTCTTTAAAGAAGATATACTGATTACTATTAAAGATCCTGCAATCTGTCTGCCATCTAGAATGGAAACCATGTAAAAATACAGCAAATTATCTAACTTTAAATTAAATATAAATAAAACCCAAGTTCAGACAGCTAATTTAGATACATTTCAAATATAAAGATTTAGATATAAGATTTAGTCTACAGTACAACTGGAATTGGCATACAGAAGAAATATATTACCTAGGAATTAAATTGAGAATAGATGTGGACTCCTTGGTTCTGGCAAATTATCCACCTATGTTGACACACTTTAAAGATAGACTCTCCAAGTGGAAGGGTAAAGAGATATTATGGATGGGAAGACTGAATGTAGTGAACGCTTATTTAATCCCTAAATTGCTATATCTCTTTAGATGTATTCCACTTCAGGTTCCACAAAAAATCTTGACTTTTTAAGATAGATTTTAAATCTATAATAATGGGGTATTTATGGAATAATAGAAAACCTAGAATCTCCTACAATTCAATGATTAGGAAACCTAAATATGGTGGTCTTTTTTTCCCCAACATCGAATCCTTACATCAAATATCTGTGTTGTTCCATTATCTGAAATGGAATAGGAAGTCATCCCTTAATACATACTGGTATCTGATCGAAAAGGGAGGATTGTGGAGGATTTAACCACTTTCACCTTTTTTGGGTAGATAGCTATAGCTACTCGAACAAACAATTCTCAAACCCAATTCTACAGGAAGTCATTGTCACTCTGAGAAAGTTGAAAAAAGTATTTTGAATTCCTAAAGGGATCCTTCAAGCATCTCCTCTTGACACCATGCCCTTGTATATATAGGATATTAGTCTTAAAAGTTAGGAATCAAGAGGAATCCTCAGAATAGCACATAATTTTCCAGAGGACTCTCTACTCCCATTTTCTGACATAAAAGTAAAAAATAATCTACCTCAATCTGAAATGTATACATAGTTAAGAGTTCAAACCTGCTAAAGCAGGGGTCCTCAAACTACGGCCCGCGGGCCACATGCGGCCCGCCGAGCACATTTATCCGGCCCGCGGGGGGTGCTGCCGGCACCCCCTGTTCCCCGCTGTTTACCTTTTTTTTTTTCTTGCAGCCGCAGAAGATGCGGCTGCAGGAAAACGAAAAAAAAAAAAAATCACCGCGACCGGATGTGACGTTTCGTCACATCCGGATCCGGTAACTGTTTCCCTCCTCCGTGCAGGGAGGAGGGAACACTGCGCTAGATGTCCGACCGGGGACACAGCAGCTGGAGGTAAGTGATGGGGAAGGGGGGGGAGGAGGGAGGTATAACGAGCACTGTACTATTCCTGGGCATCTGAATGGCATAATATTCCTGGGCATCTGAATGGCACACTATTCCTGGGCATCTGACTGGCATAATTTTCTTGGGCTCTGACTGGCATAATATTCCTGGGCATCTGACTGGCATAATATTCCTGGGCTCTTACTGGCACTCTATTCCTGGGCATCTGACTGGCACACTATTCCTGGGCATCTGACTGGCACACTATTCCTGGGCATCTGAATGGCATAATATTCCTGGACATATGAATGGCATAATATTCCTGGGCATCTGACAGGCACACTATTCCTGGGCATCTGACTGGCACACTATTCCTGGGCATCTGACTGGCATAATATGCCTGGGCTCTTACTGGCACTCTATTCCTGGGCATCTGACTGGCACACTATTCCTGGGCATCTGAATGGCATAATATTCCTGGACATATGAATGGCATAATATTCCTGGGCATCTGACAGGCACACTATTCCTGGGCATCTGACTGGCACACTATTCCTGGGCATCTGACTGGCATAATATTCCTGGGCTCTTACTGGCACTCTATTCCTGTGCATCTGAATGGCATAATATTCCTGGGCATCTGACTGGCACACTATTCCTGGGCATCTGACTGGCATAATATTCCTGGGCATCTGACTGGCACACTATTCCTGGGCTCTGACTGGCACACTATTCCTGGGCATCTGAATGGCATAATATTCCTGGGCATCTGACTGGCACACTATTCCTGGGCATCTGAATGGCACACTATTCCTGGGCATCTGACTGGCATAATTTTCTTGGGCTCTGACTGGCATAATATTCCTGGGCATCTGACTGGCATAATATTCCTGGGCATCTGACTGGCATAATATTCCTGGGCTCTTACTGGCACTCTATTCCTGGGCATCTGAATGGCATAATATTCCTGGGCTCTTACTGGCACTCTATTCCTGGGCATCTGAATGGCATAATATTCCTGGGCATCTGAATGGCATAATATTCCTGGGCATCTGACTGGCGTAATTTTCTTGGGCTCTGACTGGCATAATATTCCTGGGCATCTGACTGGCATAATATTCCTGGGCATCTGACTGGCATAATATTCCTGGGCTCTTACTGGCACTCTATTCCTGGGCATCTGAATGGCATAATATTCCTGGGCTCTGACTGGCACTCTATTCCTAGGCATCTGAATGGCATAATATTCCTGGGCATCTGACTGGCACACTATTCCTGGGCATCTGACTGGCACACTATTCCTGGGCATCTGAATGGCATAATATTCCTGGACATATGAATGGCATAATATTCCTAGGCATCTGACAGGCACACTATTCCTGGGCATCTGACTGGCACACTATTCCTGGGCATCTGACTGGCATAATATTCCTGGGCATCTGACTGGCACACTATTCCTGGGCTCTGACTGGCAAACTATTCCTGGGCATCTGAATGGCATAATATTCCTGGGCATCTGACTGGCATAATATTCCTGGGCTCTTACTGGCACTCTATTCCTGGGCATCTGAATGGCATAATATTCCTGGGCTCTTACTGGCACTCTATTCCTGGGCATCTGAATGGCATAATATTCCTGGGCTTCTGAATGGCATAATATTCCTGGGCATCTGACTTGCACACTATTCCTGGGCATCTGAATGGCATAATATTCCTGGGAATCTGAATGGCATAATATTCCTGGGCATCTGACAGGCACACTATTCCTGGGCATCTGACTGGCATAATATTCCTGGGCATCTGACTGGCACACTATTCCTGGGCTCTGACTGGCACACTATTCCTGGGCATCTGAATGGCATAATATTCCTGGGCATCTGACTGGCACACTATTCCTGGGCATCTGACTGGCACACTATTCCTGGGCATTAGAATGGCACACTATTCCTGGGCATCTGACTGGCATAATTTTATTGGGCTCTGACTGGTATAATATTCCTGGGCATCTGACTGGCACACTATTCCTGGGCTCTTACTGGCACTCTATTCCTGGGCATCTGAATGGCATAATATTCCTGGGCATCTGACTGGCACACTATTCCTGGGCATCTGAATGGCATAATATTCCTGGGCATCTGAATGGCATAATATTCCTGGGCATCTGACAGGCACACTATTCCTGGGCTCTGACTGGCATAATATTCCTGGGCATCTGACTGGCATAATATTCCTGGGCATCTGACTGGCACAATATTACTGGGCTGTGACTGGCATAATATTACTGGGCTCTGACTGGCATAATATTACTGGACTCTGACTGGCATAATATCCCTGGGCATCTGACTGGCACACTATTCCCATTGAAATACTGGTAAGTTTGTTGATTTAACTTTACTTCATTTTAAATATTGTATTTGTTCCCGTTTTGTTTCTTCAATGCAAAATAAGATATATGCAGTGTGCATACGAATTTGTTCATAGTTTTTGTTTTTACTATAGTCCGGCCCTCCAACGGTCTGAGGGACAGTGAACTGGCCCCCTGTTTAAAAAGTTTGAGGACCCCTGTGCTAAAGTCTAGGGGTGTTGTTGCATCCCAGGAAATAGAACATTTCCTTGAGCTTCACCATGGGAAGAGAGTTCTGGGAAAAATGTCAAAATATATTGATACCATGACAACGGTTGTAAGACTCAAAATGGATTAAATGGGAAAACAATCTGGGGAGTACATATACAGTGCATGATTGGTTGTTGGCACAGAGACTTATGAGGAAAAGTGATCACAACCTAACTTTGCATGAAACATATTACAAACTTATTTTTAGATGGTATATGACTTCACATAGAATGAGTAAATTTGTCCTACTACACTCCAAAATTTGCTGGAAATGCCAGATAGAAGAGGGTTCTATGTTACATGTGTGGTGGTCTTGTCCATCATTTAAACCTATATTGACAAATACCTACTCCTTGTTGAAACAATTGATCCCAAATATTGACTCCCTCACTCCAGAACTATTTATGTTTCATATAGACATACCAATCTGTGATAAGGAAGTTAAATATCTGATTATACATATTCTACTAGCTATTAAACTCTGTATAGTTAGGAAATTTAAATTAAACGACCCTGTGCATTGGCATGAGATAGTTACTCAGATAAAATACCAAAAATCTATGGAAGAAGGCATATATAAAACTAAGGGACAAAATGAATTCTTTATTAAGATATGGTCGAACTGGGAAAAAAATGCCCAGGACAACATTATAGATCCCTCCATTTCTCAACCTGCTACTGGAACCAGCCCCTGGTGCACTCGGCTGGAGCCAAAATGAAAACTAAGATTAAGTAATTAAATCTTTATTGTACTCCCATGATCCCTTCTCGGAAAGAGAATGTTAAGTATTGTTAAGTTTTGACATGTGTATTAAATGTTTTTATCTAAATGTATGTGGCCGTAAACAATTCTAAATCTAGCAATAATAGTAGACCACAGATTTTGTACTTTTTCTTTACTTTTGTTTGTTGAATAATTAAAAAAAAACTTCAACTTCCATGCATCTTACTTTGATTGAATAACTCCCATAGACTTCAGGAACCATCATTACTGGTGCAGGGTGTCCTGGTACCGAAAGGTCTACAAGGTCGGGAGCTACTTCAGCTAGGGATGCTGCTGCACCTTGACCTTACATCTTGGCATGCTAAACTAATGCTGTTGACCTTGAACTCATTGATTGACACACACTAGCTGAAATACATAGTTTCTCTAAACTAGCTAGGACGGCACCAGAGTAGTTACAGAGAGGTATAATCAAACATTTAACACATGAAATAGCAGAAACGGAGTAGTCAGTTTGGGAATGAGGTGAAATTAACCCTTGAATTTGCAAGGGGTCTAGAAAAAGATTACATTTTCCACAGGTTATTATAACGCTATTGCGTATGATTCCCCTATATTCTAAGAACCTTCTAAATCTTAAAAACATCAGTTTTGTAGAGCAAGACTGTTTAATAATAAGCCCACTGGCCAAAAATATCACACATGTGTTTTTTTTACAGCTTCCAGGTCACGTGAAATCTCTCTATCTATTTTTTAATGTACATTACATCATTTTATTTCAATCAAGCATGACTAATGCTTCCACCTGGTGTATGAATAAAACCCATAAATTATTGCTCAGTACAAATTAACATTATAACCTGGATTTGTACTTTTATTTTTTTAAATAGTGTCTATTATCGGGAGCACTTAAGAAAAAAACTAAAAAAATGTATCTTGTTCTAAAGCAGTTCTATAAAGAAAAATAATAATGTTTACTTTGGCAGTTACTTGCCATTTTTCAACTGCAGTCCTGTGGTTTGATATTGAGTTTTTGCACACATTCCTTACCAGCTGTAGCCAAATTCTAAATACTAACTATGGTTTATGTGCGCTGCAGTCTATGCTAGTGAATTTGATGGCTTTCTTGAAGAAGAACAGACCACTAATAAATTGTAGAGCCATTACCCTTTATGCATACTTGTTCTAATAGGTGTCACAGATTCCTGCCTCCTAATAAGGAAAGGAAGTAGATAAACATATAAATTCTCCCAAGGGAGTCAGACAGCCTGAAGCCATGTTTGACAGCTGTTAGTTTTGCCATAAGTAGCTACAACCAAACAAGGTTACTACAGTGATGCATTGCCAACAACCATGGCACAATCTTTTTTAACTATGCAATTTTTTTTTAGTTAACCGCACCAGTCTGTTACATTATAACCCAAACAAACTATATGATGACAATAGTAAATTAATTAAACAACATGACCTCACATTAGATGGACGCGTTCCAATATGTACAAAGACCCGTACAGCTGCCTCAACATAAACAAGCGGTAGCAACATTGTTTTACTTGTAGTAAAGTTTTGATAGTATACAACATTGAATAACTTATGTTTGTTTACTTTCTCGTGTTTATTTTCTAATTGGTACTACTGCTTGCAGTGCTGCACTATGCCTGAAAGCATTTGTAATGTGCACCTGTCATTTAAAAATCACATGCTTTCACAATAAAGAAAAATGTGTACATTGTGGTATCTAAGCTTCTAACAAATATATTGATAAAAAAAAATCCTAAATTGAAGTTTGAAGATATTGATGGCATACATGTAAAATCCAGCAACTCTGGCTGTGGGTTGGGGAATTTACACAGACAATCCCACCATGCTCAGTGCACAATATCAGAACGCCAAATCATATGCCTGTGACAATATGTATCGTAGGAGTGTGTGTTTACTTGTTTACCTCAGTGTAAAGCTTTAGGTGTAAACTTTATGAAATGGTTTAGGTCTTCAAACCATCATGTTTCATTTTACTATACTGATGCAAATGCTTTAGTTAATAAATACCACAACCGTATCAACAGAGTAAGGCTTTCATTCCTCACAAAGACATGACATGCCCAAGACAGGAAATCTGTATTTAACAGGAATGGATTTAATTTGTGTCATGAAAATTAGATTTGAAACTTGTAACCATTCTGTGATTGTTAAAACTGAAATACCAGTACCATGAGCCAAAACAATTTGGTGAAAATGCAATAGGCACTGTTTGCAAATGCATTCTTCTGTATTTTGGCGGCCGATGTACTAATGAGTGTCTTAATGTCATAAAGGGAATTGTTGCATCAGAATTGTGGCTTTTTGGTTACAAAACTTTTTATTTCATCTAAAATGTAACCGTCCCCAGCATATTTACACTGGTTAGTTACACCACAGAATTTACACTTAACAGACATAGACCACAGGAGTTTAAGACTCAAGAGAACACAACAAATTTATTTTGAGGCAACTCCCCACTAATTGAATTAGTTTAAAAAAAAATGTAAGCGCATATTCTTCCTCTAAATGTGAGTTTTAATCAAGCATACAAGTCTAGGGTTAGGTTCTAATGCTAAAGCTTTTTTCCACATTTATTATAAACATTTGTTAAGCATTTTCTGCTCTCTCTGAGATCAGGCCTTGATTTCCATTTATATCTTGATAAATTACCTGAGACTAGGCTTCAGAAGAAAAGTGATTAACTTGATTAAAGACATCTGGACAATCCATCTATTGGGGGAAATTTGTGGCTGTCGTATAGCGGTTGAAATTAGATACCATTACTTAGGTGCACTATTTATTTAAGACCTTGCACCAAGGACCTTAAGATTATTATATTTCCTACCAGCATTTCACAGATATGTAGCAGGTAGATGCAGTAAAAACATCTCATAAACAACCAGTTATACAACTTATGCCTTACTGAACCATAAAATAATTAGATTTTTTTTCCAATGACAAAGAAAAGTTGCAAAAATGTATTCCTTTCAGAGTAGTTTGTGCTCCTTCATCCCGAATAAACTATTTGATCTCAGGACCGCACTGAGAGGTCGACCAGCCTAGCCCTGCCAGAGGCGCAGACGAGGAAGACCCAAAATTATCTTCCAGAGTAAGCTGCACGCGTACATCAGTGCCCAAGATGTTGGGGGGGGGGGGGGGGGATCTCGATCATCTTGGGCGCTGACGTGTGCTTTGCACTTCAGAGCAGTTTAATCAGGAAGGGAATTTTGCTCCCCTCCCCAGCCCTGAAAGATCGTCCAGTCTCCTCCCCCTCTTTGTGGGAAGAATGCCAAATATAGGAATACATTGGTAAGTATGGGGGTAGAATGGCAAGTATAGGAGTTGAAGTGCAAGTCTGAGGATGCAATGATAAGTCTGAGGGGCATACTGGCAAGTCTGGGGGCAGAAAGGCAAGTCTGAGGATGCAATGATAAGTCTGAGAGGCAGATTGACAAGTCTGGGAATGCATTGGTAAGTCTGGTGGCAGAATGGTATGTCTGGGGAGGCATTGGTAAGTCTGAGGGGCAAAATGGCAAGTCTGGGAATACATTGGTAAGTCTGAGGGGCAGATTGGTTGTATTCTTTTAATGGCCATCTGTATGTGCATATTTGATGAGGTCCTATATGTAACTCATGGGCTCATGTATGTAGTATGAGGTAGAAATGGTGAAAGCACTTGAAGAAAGGCTCGTTTCCCATATCAGGGCTTCACCAATTTGACGTATTAGTTCATTTTTAATTATCGACTTTTTTTTGTTTTTACTATGGTTGTTTTGCATATTTTATTATATTAAATTGCCCAATTATTACATGTACTTACATTGTTGTGTCACAATCTTAGCACTATCCCCTTCCCTTTCTTCAAGCACTTTTGCCATTTCTACCTCATCCCTTTATATTGTTGGGGACCAACGGGAAGCACTCTCTTTTGGTGATTACAGCTGCTTCTTTTCCACTTTTTCTTCATCCTTTCCTTTCCTTTCTTCGGTGTACATCTTCCCTGTACTCATGCATGTGGTATATGTCATGGGCTCATGCATGTGGCATATTTATTAGGTTCCTGTATGTGGCATGTTTAATGGGCTCCCACATATGGCATAATTATTGGGCTCCCATATGTGGCATACTTAATGGGCTCCAGTATGTGGCATATATAAGGCTTTCCCTTATGTGAAATATTTATTGGGTTCTCATATGTGGCATATTTAATGAGCTCCTGTATGGTGAATAATTAATGGGCTCCACTATGGGGCATAATTAATGGGCTCATGTATGTGATACATTGAATGGGCTCATTTATGTGGCCTATTCATTAGGCTCATATATGTGGCATATAAAATGGGCTCCTGTATGTAGCATATTCAGGCCCGGGCGTCCCCGGCCCAGCGGGCCCAGGTCACGCCAGGATAAACAATATCCCTCATTTAAGCCGGTCCGAGGCTGTGAGGGAAGCATTGTGCTCTCCCCTCCAGCCGCACAGCTTCAATAAAGTTTGGAGTTACTCTGGTCGCATTTTTTTTTTAAACAAACTTTATTGAAGCCACGCGGCTGGAGGGGAGCGCACAACGCTTCCCTCACAGCCGCAGACCTGCACCGGGAGACAGACAGAGCAGGAAGGAGGTAAGTAGTGTGGAAGGGGGGAGGAGGGTGACAAACGAGCATAACGCTGGCACATTGAGGGACAAAATCCTGGCACATTGAGGGGCAGAATCCTGGCATATTGAGGGCAAAATAATGGCATATTGAGGAGCAGAATCCTGGCATATTGAGGTCAAAAGAATGGCAGATTGAGGGGCAAAATCCTGGCATACTGAGGGGCAAAATCCTGGCATATTAAATGGCAAAATCCTGGCACATTGAGGGGCAGAATACTGGCATTTTGAGGGGCAAAATCCAGGCACATTGAGGGGCAGAATCCTGGCATATTGAGGGCAGAATCCTGGCATATTGAGGGAAAATCCTGGTATATTGAGGGGAAAAAATGGCATATTAACTGGCAAAAGAATGGCAAATAGAGGGGGAAAATACTGGCATATTAAAAGGGGAAAGAATGGCATATTGAGGGACAAACTCCTGGCATACTGAGGGGCAAAATCCTGGCATATTGAAAGGCAATATCTTGGCATATTGAGGGGAAATATCCTGGCATATTGAGGGGCAGAATCCAGCATTATTAGCTGGCATATTGAGGGGCAAAATACTGGCATATTGAGGGGCAAAATACTGGCATATTAAATGGCAAAAGAATGGCATATTGAGGGGCAAAATACTGGCATATTAAATGGCAAAATAATGGCATATTGAATGGCTAAAGAATAGCATATTGAGGGGCAAAATACTGGCATATTAAATGGCAAAAGAATGGCATATTGAATGGCTAAATACTGGCATACTGAGTGGCAAAATACTGGCATATTGAGTGGGAAAATATTACTGGCATATAACCCAACTGCCTCCATATTACACTAGACCAGGATAACATGCTTGTGAGGGTAGGTGGAGCAAGTGGGAGATATTGTCGGGGGGGGGGGGGGGGGCTGAAATTCCCTGAGCATATTTAATGATAACTTGTTTGTGGCATATTTAATGGGCTCCTGTATGTGGCATATTTATATTTCTTCTGAATATGATACCACATGGTTATGTGGGACAGGAAATGCCTTCACTGAATTTGAGTACTATGCTTGGATACAATTTATATTGTGACGCAATAAAACTTAATAGGACTGTATGATCTAATTTTTTAGTGGGAATGCAGAGAATAAATGATTGAATGAGTGACATTTTTAAATTTTCCTGATTGGGTACTAGGGCAGCACAAATGCAGCTCCTTGCCAAGAGTGCTAGAGACCCTAGGCACAAATCTGCATTTCTGTACCCATGTACTGATGTATATGATCACTACATACAGTAGCTATAAAAAAACAAACACGTATTTTATATGTTTATTTTAAAAGTAAAAATACCGTTAAAGGGGCTGAGGGGAAATGTATGGAGAGAACATAATTGTGAGAGTTTTCTGCATTTGCAGGTAAACACACACCTGTCTGACTGACTGTCACAGTGATCAAATGTTCTGGACTACTCACTCTGCATGCCTTCTGCATGCCTTCATTGTTAACCCATGATGTGCTAGGTAACAGACAGTTTTTCGTGACATGCTAGGCTAAGATGTCTCATCAATAGTATAATAAATTTGAATTCATTTTTTACATTTTAAGAAATGAATACTAGGAATACAAATACTGGGATATAATGCATAACATTCTAGTGCAGCAGGTCATTGATGATCACATTATTTTAGACTTTATTTCCCTTTTATAAAGATCTGCATTATTTAATACATTGGACCTATAAAAGGCATTCCCCATTAAGAACCAATCTTTTGAAAAGAAAACTATTTCCAATGCGGCAGTTATAGGCCACTCAATATATTTAATATCAATAATTAAAAAAAAATAATGGCTTATAAAAGGGTCACTGTATACATAACACATGCCACATACTATATATGTGTTATGTCATTAATATCTGTTTTATTATTGCAAAACAAATATTTCCTGTGGGTAGGACAGTTTCAATCATCTTTTCATAAATATCAATTCATTGTAAATAGTAACTTTCAATAGAGGAAACACAAACTATTACCACTCCACATATTCCATCTTATCTCATCTATTTTTCTCTCATTGGAACTCTTGGTAATTGCTCTCTTCATCCTGGCTGGCCATTAGTGGAACAGGGAGGTCATGGTTATGATGTATTTGTGCTCCCTGAACTCCCATAAAACTCCTTTTTGATGGTGGAACCTGGGCAAATGCTCTCATTTCCCAATGTATAAGACACCCCATGCCAGTGGGGGAGTACAATAATGATACCATTTACAGCTATTTTTATAACATTTTATTATATTTGTAAATATTGTAGTCCTAAATATAACATTAACAGCAAAAGTGATTAGCAGTCTGTTTTTAAGTACTGTTGACTTAAATTTTCATCACATATTTTTACCTGTAACTACATAGAGGCTTAACTAATCTCCATAATCACCCATGATCCTTGTGGCTGGGAGTGGCATGTTAGGTAGCTTTGTAGACTGACATCACCTTTTGGAATATTGCAGAAAAGCATTACCCTCAGGGCAGGATTAGGAATGTTGGCAAGGAACCTAAATATCACTTCATCTCATGGTTAAGGTGTTTACCTACAAGTCCATTTTACAAGTTGCTATTGCGAATTATAAGGAAAACCCACTGTTTCAGTTACCATGGTTTCAATTAATCATGGTTGACCACGGAATTGTGTGCCAAACTCTCATGGTATCACAGTTCTTATTGGGCGCCAAGAGCAAGAGATACTGGCAAATTAAATGTTCTGGTGAATAGTTGTAACATACTTATGTAATGCAAAAAATGAGAAAAATCTCAATTTCATAGATAAAAAATAATTGTATGCTGAGGTTGATAGGATAGGATGGTGAAAATGAGAAAAAAAGAAAGCGCCATTTGTGCTACTATTGCTGTCACACATCAAACTACTAACATTATGGCCACAGTGCATGACAAGTGTTTAATTAAGATTGAAAAAGCATTCCATTAGTGGATGGAAGACATGAACAAAAGGTGTGTTCCAATTGACGTAACATGTTTCATCAGAAATCATAGTGCCTATCCCTGAGAGCAGGCACCAGTGCATAAATCGTGAATGGACAGATTAACTCTGACAATATGTGGCAACGCTGCAAGTAGTATGATAAAGTCAGGAGTAGTAGAAGAACCCACGTGCTCTCAAAAAATAAACATTTCCTGGTCTAACAATGACAGCCATCTTGTTTATGGAATGGCTCAATCAATGCTTTATCCCAGAAATGAAAACTATTTTGAACAAAAAGGATTGCCATTTAAAGTCTATTTAATAATAGACAATACACCCGGCCATCCTGAATCTGTTTGCTATGAAGAAAGTGTTGAGGTTGTATTTTTACCTCCAAATACATCCTCATTGTGTCATCCCTTGACCAGGGCATTATTCAGTAAGTCAAGTCCACATACAACCCCTTGGTATTTGATTGCATTTGATCAGAGATTGACGCAGACCTAATCTTGACTTAAAGCAGTGCTGGAAAGCATCCACTATCACAGCTGCAACTCAGTGTAAACATTTAGCCGCTTTGCATTGCCTGATATTTGAAAAAATAAAAAGGTGCTTCCCAGTCAACCCTTAGAGTATAAATAGAATAAAAAATAATAAAAAAACCACGCTATGTACAGGACAGACAATAGAAGATAGAGAAACAAAGATAAACTGAGATAAAAAACTTTTTTGTGTTTAACCCCTTCGCGACACAGGACGGACTAGGTCCGTCCTGTGTGGCGAAGCGTTAGTGACACAGGACGGACCTAGTCCGTCCTGTGTCAAAACGAGCACTGAAAGCGGAGTTTTTCCGCTTTCAGTGCTCTGATGGTATTGTAACGATGCTTCCGTGTGGAAGCATCGTACAATACTAAAAAAAATGCCCGTCGGCATTTCGATCGCTCTGGTGCCTTTAAAAACGACGGGCATTAAAAAATGAGCATAGGAAGCGAATTTTTCGCTTCCTATGCTCAGAAAGTGTTCCTGATTGCCTCGCAAGTCGAGGCAATCAGGAACACAAAAAAAAAATGCACGATCTTGGTCACTGAGTGACCAAGATGGCGCTGCCCTTCTAAGGGCAAGAGCACAGGAGGCAGGAAGTGCCTGCTTCCTGTGCTCTCTGGCTGTCACACGATTGCCTCTTCACAGAGGCAATCAGTGACTGCCAGGCACACTGACAGGCAGTGGGGATGTTCTGCTGAACATCCCCACTGACTGGTCAGATCAATATTAACCCTATATTGATCTGACCAGTTATGATCTGCCTCCCTCTCCTCACATTTTTTTAGTGAGGAAGAGAGACAGATCAAAGTTCTAAAAGTAAAAAAAAACAATAAACACACAACACACAAATATTAAAACAATAAAAAAAAATTTATTAAAGCAATTCCCTGCGTTTAACCCCTTCCCTGCCACTGATCTTGCATAAGCAGTGATCGTGCACATCAGCGCATTTATTTTTGCCGTTTGTGCATTTTTTAGGGTTTAATTTTTTTTGTACTGTAATTTATTACAGTACTAAAAAGGCTCTTCTAAGAGTTATTAACCCCTTCTTTGCCGTCGATCACTGCTTACGCAATGATATTGACGCCAAAGTAATTTTTATCTGTCTGCATATTTTTTTTTTTTTTTTTTTTACACATACCCGCTAGGGGATTACATGTAAAGTAAAAATATTTGAGTTTTTTTTTTTAAGCTGCCTGAGCGCATAGCGATCAGTAACAGCGAATTAGTGGCAAAGGCGGTTTGGTGATTTCTCAATTAAGCTCACCATTCGCCCTGGTCAGATCAAAATTGGTCGGATCAATATTCACAAATATTGATCTGCCTCCCTCTCCTCACTTACATTTTTGTGACGGAAAGAGACAGATCAGTATTAGTGATATAAAATAACATTTTATAAAATTGTCAGGTTTTATGAAAGTCTTTCACTGTGTATTAAACCCTTCCCTGCCATTCATCACTGTGTAAGCAGTAATCTTGCACAGCAACAGTATGTTTTTCTGTCTGCACTGTTTTATGGATTAATTTCTTTGTACTGTAATGTATTACAGTACTAGATAGGCTCTTCTAAGAGCTATTAACCCCTTCTTTGCTCGAGATCACTGCTTACGCACTGATTCTGAGGCCGCGGACTCAGGGTTCGATTTTGACACTATTCAGCTTTCTGATACATCATCTAGCGATGTATCGGTGGCTGCTGAGCCCTTGCCACAAGTAGTGATGGGGGTCTACCGATAAAAAAATATATGGTTTGGTGGGGGTAAATTACATTGCCTGGCTTCAAAGATATATCCCATAAAGGACACGTACGCAGGTTGACTACATGTCAAAATTCCAAGTTGGAATTTTGAGATGCGCATCTCACAAATGTTGCCTTCTAGCCAAAAACAAACCAACAAACCTATGCATGGGTATCCCTGTACTCGGGAGATGTTGCTGAACACATATTGGGTTGTTGTTTGGCAGTGACATATACCAGAATCTGTGAATTCATGCCTGAAGTACAATGCATGTGGAAAAAAGCCTCCCAAAAAAGTACTACCACAAACTTTTACAAAGGCTGGTGGTAGAATTAGTACCTATACAGTATTAAAATACCACCATTTGAAATACCTTAGGATGTCTATTTTCCAAAAATATATGGTTTGATGGGGTAAAATTCATTGGACGGCTTCAAAAATGTTCCAAATGGAACATGGGCGCAGGCTGACTACATTTCAAAATTCCAGGTTGGAATTGCGCACCCCCTAAATGTGGAATTTTAGACCCAATACAAACCAACAAACCTATGCATGGGGGGTATCCCTGTACTCAGGAGATGTTGCTGAACACATATTGAGGTGTTGGTTGGCAGTGGCAAATACCAGAATCTGAAAATTCCTGCCTGAACTACAATGTGTGTGGGGAAAAAATGACATCCCAACCCTTTGACATAGGTTGGTGGTAGAATTAGCACTTGGAAAGTGTTAAAATACCACAATTTTAAAAACCCTAGGATGTCTAGTTTTCCAAAATATATGGTTTTATGGGGTAAAATACTTTGACAGGCTTCAAAAGTGTCCCAAATGGAACATGGGCGCAGGCTGACTACATGTCAAAATTCCAAGTTGGAAATGCACCGCCCCTAAACATGGCCTTTTAGCCCCCAAATAATCTAACTAACCTACACATGGGTGGTATCCCTGTACTCAGGAGATGTTGCTGAACACATATTAATGTGTTTTGTGGCACTGACACATAATAGGATCTATGAATTCATGCCCGATGTACAATGAATGTGAAAAACAAATTACTATCCATAACATTGACATAGGCTGGTGGTAAAATTAGTGCATGGAAAGTGTTAAAATACTACCATTTGAAATACCCTAGGGTGTCTAGTTTTCAAAAATATATGGTTTTGTGGGATAGAATACACTTTTTGGCTTCAAAAATGTCCCAAATGGGACATCGGCGCAGGTTTTCTGCACGTCAGAATTCCAAGTTGGAAAACCAAAAAGCGCACCTCTCAAATGTGGCCTTTTAACCCCCAAATAACCTAACCAACCTATACATGGGTGGTATCCCTGTACTCAGGAGATGTTGCTAAACACATATTGAGGTGTTGTTTGGCACTGACATATAACAGGATCTGTGAATTCATGCCCAAAGTACTATGTATGTGAAAAAAAATTACTATCCATAACATTGACATAGGCTGGTAGTATAATTAGTGCATGGAAAGTGTTAAAATACTACCATTTGAAATACCCTAGGGTGTCTAGTTTTCAAAAATATATGGTTTTGTGGGATAGAATACACTTTTTGGCTTCAAAAATGTCCCAAATGGGACATGGGAGCAGGTTTTCTGCACGTCAGAATTCCAAGTTGGAAAACCAAAAAGCGCACCTCTCAAATGTGGCCTTTTAACCCCCAAATAACCTAACCAACCTATACATGGGGGGTATCCCTGTACTCAGGAGATGTTGCTGAACACATATTGAGGTGTTGTTTGGCACTGACATATAACAGGATCTGTGAATTCATGCACAAAGTACAATGTATGTGAAAAAAAATTACTACCCAAAACATTGACATAGGCTGGTAGTATAATTAGTGCATGGAAAGTGTTAAAATACTACCATTTGAAATACCCTAGGGTGTCTAGTTTAAAAATATATATGGTTTTGTGGGGTAGAATACACTTTCTGGCTTCAAAAATGTCCCAAATGGGACATGGGCACAAGTTTTCTGCATGTCAGAATTCCAAGTTGGAAAACCAAAATGCGCACCCCCTAAATGTGGCCTTTTAGCCCCAAAACAAACCAACAAACCTATGCATGGGTGGTATCCCTGTACTCAGGAGATGTTGCTGAACACATATTGAGGTGTTATTTGGAAATATCCCTTCACATTTTAAGGTAATGTTTACCTAAATTGCAATATATGTGAAAAATTAAAAAAAAAGATTTTTTGCTGCAAACTTTGGCATAGATTGGTGGTAAAATGGCTACATGAAATGTGTCAAAATACCCCAAGTTAAATGCCCTGAGTTGTCTAGTTTTCAAAAATATGTACATGTTGGGGGTCATTCATGGATTTAGTACAGAAATCAGTGTTACAATGTCACTATCGCTAATTTTGAAAGAAAGGATTTTAAAATAGCTTTGCACCACTTATAGTTCTGGCCCTGTAACATGAATAAAAAAGCACAAAAACATAAAAACATGGGCTATTTCTGAACTCAGGACATATATTAGAAACTTTTTAGCAGTGTTTTTTTGTTGTCTCTTGTACATGAGTATACGATTTTTCAAATAAAAGTCATAAAAAAAGTATTTTTTCAATTTTTATTGCCATATTTTATTATTTTTTTTACATCAAATTATATGCTATTATCAAAATAATGGTATCAAAAGAAAGCCCTTCTTATAACGATAAAAACAATATATAGTTTGTGCGGGTACACTGAATGAGACAGAAATAAATTACAGCAAAACACAAACACCTCAGAAATGTTAAAACAGCCCATGTCACCAAGCGTCAGACAAGCCAAAAAAGTCATGTCACTAAGGGGTTAAACATCCTTTTATTGTTATTTGTAAACAATCCCTTAGCTGTTAACGTACCACTGACATGAATGAGCGTTGCCTGCAGAATTTGAAGGTATCTAAGTATAGCATTTATGAAGGGCTTCCCAGAGACACATACAGTAATTTTTTGAATTGTAAGCATATGTCAGGTGGGGTTATCCATCAAGCTGTAAATATCATATACTGAGCAAAACCACTCCTCTACGTGGGAATTAAACAACTAGTTAATGTAGACAACACCCTTTCTAGAAAATAATAAAATGTATCTAGTCCCCAGTGAAGTTCCTGATGCTTGCAAGAATGACCAGTCATCAAAAGTAAAATGATTTTAAGTGAGGACAGCTGTGAGAACTTGTAGATCAATCACAGTATGATTGAGACCCAAGGACTAAACTTCTCCCACTTATAGGAAGTACATCCCTTCCTTGGAGCTAAATCTTAGAATGCAAAGATTTCAAAACATAAATGATATATAAGGGAGTGGGATAGATAAGGTGAAGTTATGTTGGCTAACAAAGATCTGTTGAGACTACAAACCCACACTAACTATGCCTTCATCTAAAAGCTGACAGTTTAAATCTGTATTATTATCCATTTTCTAAGCATTTTTCAATATATTTTGTACTATATGAGCACAGCTCCTTTAGTTGCATCTGCAATGAGTGTGATGACCATAATAATGTAAGGTAAGGGCAAATAAATGGCAAAATGGGGACTGTACCCAGGTACAACTATGCAGCTACTAAAAAACACCAAAGAGTGGTTGCTCCACACACAGCAATACAGAAACAGAAAATGATGGTGGGAGCAATAGGAAATATAGAAATAGGGCTATATCACGTATATAAGTGGCAGAGACCACATTTTTGGATGTAGACATATTACATATGGATTTACAAGCCCATCCTCAGAGATTATCAGGCACTGTACTGATTGCACAAAACAAGAAAATATCCATAGATCCACCAATAAACTTGTATAATCCATAAGGATGCATGACATGGGAACAAAATACAGCTAAGAAAAACAGGTAGGTGAAAGCAGACACTTCACGCATTTCTTTGAACTTAAAGTGTAAGGTAAAGTGAATAAACAAACCAATATGTGGGAATAATGATCCCCTGTAAAGGTTGCATCAATTTAAAGTGCATTACATAAGTTAGAGCCAATCTAATATTGCATATGATATACTCGAAAAATAAAATACCTAAAACGTGTTAAGCAAGTTATATAATACCAGTGTATAATACCATGAATATATTAATGATGAAAAGGGATATATACTACTCACTGTTGTGAGTTTATGAAAAAGTGCTTAACTATATATCATACAAAGTGCTGTTTATAAGATGCATGACCTCCATAGTTCAGTAAATACCAAAGATATAGGGACACTATTTGGCAGTAATAAAAACACAAAATATTATTAAAAAACAGTGCAAAATAAAAATCATCAATGACATCTATGTATGACAAATATAAAAACAGCTTGATCCCAATGACCATCGCAATTTATTAATAAATTAAATTGGACGTAAAAACAAATCTGAAAAGTGGTATGATTTTTAGTGATTCTGGAGGCAAAGACATATATAACGAAATCGTTACTATAAAGTGGAACTGTTTCTATGGAATGCTCACTCTGTGAGCTCTCTCTTGTATACTTTATTAAGCGCAAGTATAATTGGCATTGAGATGTACTGCAGCAAGTTGTTATTGATCACCATGGAAACCATGTATGATCAGTCTCAACAGATATATTGCCGTCAACTAATGCATTCATTTCACAAGGGGCTTTTGACTGTGTTAGCATGGATGAACTATGTCTAGGTAAAACAGACAAGTTATTCCTAGAAGCCAAAACTGATGAAACTTTGATTGTAAAAAGTAAACATCATTTTGAAGAGATCAATTTGAAGAGATCAAGAGTGCATCAACCCAACACAGAAATTTGGTTGTGGTGAGACATTAACAGTCTAGGAAAATAGATGGCTTTTAAGAGGATCCCTAGAGGTCTCCATTTGAAAACATCGCCAACATTTATCCATAATAATTAGGAATAAACTCTAAAATGCAATTCCACATTGGAAACATGCTCGTTCACTTTAATGGAGCTACTCATTGATTATCAAAAACAGCAGACCAAAGAAAAACTACTGTCATTTACTGAGAAACTGAATATATCTGAAAATTCCTCACAGATGGAGGAACTACAATTTAATGTATTAAGATATAGAGAAAAGATTGAAATGAGCACAGATCTCCCCTACTGCCGCCCGGCACAACTGCCGGGACTTCTGTGATGAAGCCGGCTTCTTCATAAAAGTCCCGGCGGTGGTGCCGGGCAGCAGCAGGGGAGGTCTGCGCTCATCGCGCAGACATCCTCTGCTGCCCCGCTAGCCACCAGGAGAATCGGGGAGCTGGGGGATGTCTGCACGATACGTGCAGACATCCTCCATGCTGCCCGAAACTTCCATCTATTATGACGGACCAGCTGTCCGTCATAATAGACGGAGGTGTCGGGCAGCATGGAGGATGTCTGCACGTATCATGCAGACATCCCCCGGCTGCCCCCACTAGCCACCAGGGATCAAGAAACAGGTGAGGGTTAGCGAGGGGGGCAGAGAAACGAGAGGAAGGGGGGGTAGAAAGATAAGGGGGAGGGAGGGGGGAAGAGACAGAGACAGTGGGGGCAGAGAGAAACAAGGGGAGGGGGAGAAGAGACAGAGACAAGGGGAGTGTGGGGGGAGACAAAGGGAGGGGGAGAGAGAGACAACACTAAGGGGGGAGAGAGACAAAGCTGAGGGCAAGGGAAAGAGAGAGGCAGCATTGGCAATTTGGCACATAAAAGGAAATAAAAACAAGAAATGCATTTTTTGATAGCATAATTTTTTATTAAAAAAGCAATTTACATGTGAATATATATCCAAGTTGAACTTTTTTCCTATAGGGTAGTCTTATATTCAGGCTTTTAGTTTTTTTTACTAAAGGAATATCCAAAGTTTGGGCGGTCGTCTTATAATCAGGGTCATCTTATAATCGAGCAAATACGGTATTTTGAAAATATCAACATATTTAACCAAGAAAGGTACATTGAGATATTCCCTTGTTTTCAAGTGCATCCTGGGGTTTTTATGCTTTTCCAACATCCAAGCCATATTACTATTATCCAATTTAATGGCATTCATTTTATCAAGCTCAGAAGGATGAAGAAATGTTTCAATTCCATGGATAAAACCTGCAACCCTGAAGAGTGTACAGATATGCAGAATGATTATTATTATTATTATTATTATTATTATTATAATGATCAGGGACCCATGCGTTACAGCTGACTGTGTTATGTAATAAGATATTATAACATGTCTAATCTAGCTGCTTTCTTTATCAGATTTTTTTCTTAAGATTTATGGATTTTCATACATTAGGATATGTTTGATTTTGTTAGCATGAATAAACATATTATATAAATAGTTGCATCCCTACTTTGCACTGGTGATTTACTGCTAATTGCTCTGTTATGAAGAATCAGACAATGATTTATATAATGATGGGAACACCGACATGAAGTCTAAGAGAGCACTGAGGTATTCGTAACATTGCTGACATCTATTTGTCATGAACTACAAGAATAATGCATCCATTGTGTAATCAGGAGTCCCAGCAAATCCATAATAAATGCATTGACAAAGCTTATATTGAGTAAGGACAAAGGAACTCTTCTTTTAACTCTTCTGGGCAACCTATTGATTCCATCTCTACTTATATCAGGATAGGCCATGATGACAGCAGGATAAACCCCAGCATATCACATTAGACTGTAACTTGTTGGGAAATCATCAGGATGTAATTATACACATACGCAAGAGCAAAGGCTGATTGTTATCAACTGAAGATCTTCCAGATGCAACATTCCTCATCCTTACATTGCCTACTTTTGTTCAGTGTAGGCCTATATTTTATACATCAAAAGGCTTCAGGTTTATGGTTAAACAGACATTTCTCCTAAGGTAAATAGTGTACTGTACCCATGCTGCCTGATGTCAGTAACTGAGGTAAACATGGCGGAATGTATTACTTCCATAACACAAACAGATGTTTTTTTTTTATTTCAGAAGCTTGACTCAGTATTAGGTTACTGGGTTCTAGGGAAAGGTTTATAGCTAGGACCCAGCTGTTAATTAGATTCTTCAAATAAAATTATCTTTTTTTTTTAAACTGCATTTCCAAATTACCTTAACAATACAGGATGAACCTGGCTTGCTGGAAAATTGTTAATGTAACTGACATACAATAAATTCCTATTTTATTAATTACAGTCATCCAACTGAGGAATAAGGTTACATTACAAGAGAGGCAGGGGTGGGGATTCAAAAAGTAGCAATGCAAAATGTTGCTTTTCTATTTCCTGAAGTATACATTTTCCAAGCAACCAAGACAACGAAAGTAATGGGATTTAGGTGACTGTAAGCATCATAGCAACTCAAAGTAGTTGCTATTCAACTTGCTAGCATGCACCTAACCTATTCTCCATGAATATTACCTCATTCTTGGACTTATAAAAATAAGGTAACACATCCCTCTATATCCCTCTTCCTGGTAATGGGACACTGCATGGGGGTGGGGTTACTTGACCTTGTTTGACATCACACAGTGTTGCATAGGTTTCCAGGTGTCTCGTAGTCATATATAGTTTAAATACAACTTGTGCTCATGCAAAGCACTGTGTGTAGGCAGAAATCATGCCATGACATCCCCAAATTGGACAAGACAGCTCCCCCAATATTGGAGAGTCCCATCATATCCAGCACTGACTATGATTGCAATTTAGGTATTGCTTGGTCATCTATTACCTTTTGGATTCTTACTTTTTGTATGTTTATATTATTTTTAATCTCTTGCTTTTGTACATTTATATTCTGTTTTTAAAGTTTGTATTTCATGATGTATAACCCACTTCCATCTCTATTGGCCGTTCACCACAGTTCAACGTTTAGTGAACAGATTACCTTTGTGTATTTAGAATTCTTTATCATTTGATTTATTACCTATCCATGTCAGGCAGCACTCTTGAGAAGAGGTTTTCCAGAGTGCAGGAGGGTTAATTAGATGAGGTCTATGCTTCCACAAAAACAACACGTACAATTGCTAAAGGGTTGGGATATTGCAGCAAAAATATATTAAAATCGGCAGTGATTAAAAGTGAATTACAACATGTATCCTATATTTTCATTCTGTTGATTAATGTGGAGTTTTAAGGCAATAGGTCATATTTACAGTTGTAATGTTATAGCTAAGTTAAAATAGAGATGCCAAAAAGCTGCCGTCATAATCCAGAACTTTATGTTTGACAACAATTTCAAAATGTCTTCAAGATTCAAAATTTAAAAATAATCAAGCTATAATAATTGCAACCCTTAAATATTTTGATATTTTTGTTTTCTGGACTTTGCCCATTCTTGCAATCCCTTGTGGGAAATGAGCTATGTAAACAAGGCACTCTAGTATTATAGACGCTGGAACTAGTAATCTGATCTACACTGGCAGCTGACGTTTCACACTGTTGGTTCAAACTAAAGTAACACTATTGGGCTTGTATTAATTTATGTAAAGGCAAAAAAAAAAAAAAAATGTGTGAGATTTTCTTATTATGTGGTGTTTTTGGCCTGCACAGTGGAATAAATTATGTGTTTTTCAAGAATGTTTAAAACAAGACTTGGAAAGAGAATAATATGTGGATATTATGGGCTTTTGGTGCAAAATGCAAGCAATAAAGTATATTACATGTATGTGATGACAAAATATCATACATTTAGTGGAATGTTCTAACAATAAAAACTTGTGACATGTCTCAGTGGGCTAATACATCAACTGTAGAATCTGTATTTTAAATATTATAAATATTGTACCCTATAATAACAACGCAATGCTTGTGTACTCAGGACTTATTTGAAAACAAGAGAAATCTCAGTGTATTCTTTCTGTTAAAATACTTTATAAATAAATCTAATCAATGCCCTGGGTTGCAGGTTTGATTCCTGGGAGGGTTGGTTCAGCCAATTACAGAACAGATGGACTAGGACCCCCATAATATAAATCCCACTCCTGACTTTAATGCTTTAGCGGTCCAGGGTATGTCTAATTTGTAATTTGTAGAAGTCTCACACTTATATGAAAACTCTCTTTTTGGCTGTGATGTGTGGAAATAGTATATGCACATATGCTTACTGTTCCTCTCTTGTCATGGCACGCCAGATGCACACCGAACAGGACAGCGGTCATTACCACTGCTCCCACAATGAGTCATAGATACAGATACTGCCAGGCACAGGGCCTCCTGAAGGGATATTGGTGCCGTTTAACTAAGTGCTGGTTAGGTGAAATGAGATTAATATTTAATCTCACTGATTTAATTATATATTGTGCACAGGTTTCGGTGAACAGAGTTACTTTTTGAAATCAGTGAGAGTGAAATATTCACCTGCATTTCACTTTAGTTTCTAGCTCCCATTATCTTCTATCAACTGTTCATAGTTCTAGTCATAGGGAATTGAGTACACTGTAATCATTTCAGAAAAATAAGTTGCATTAGCAAAGGGTGGGGGTTGCTGTTAAAGAAAATCCATCAGTGGCCTCCAAGTGCCATGAAGCAGCCCTGTCTCCAAAAAAGCAACACAAAAACAGAAATGTCTTAATTGAATGCCTGCACCTGTTGTGCATATTTAGAATTCACTGGTGTTAGATTCCAAGTTTGCAATATCTGCGTTTACACATCAGACCAAAGAATTTGCTTTATCTGGAAAAAATGTGAGTCTGAGGTATTTGTGTAAGTTTGTGAAACATATGGGCTCACTTTACTCAGTGGTTAAAGGGAAACTCAACTTTTTCTTAACCCTTGCTTCCCTAGGGGAATGTTAGATTCCCTTCTCCCTATTAAAATTAGCCGAATATGCGGTTGGGGGGGAGGGGGGCGGTGTTCATCCCACTTGTCTGATTGAGATCTGATGGCTATGGTTTAAGGTCCCCTCTGCTGATCCAGTGTTTAACCAAGAGTCTCTCCCTGCACATATTTCACCGCTGGCTTAAGGTGAGCACCTAGCACATTTTCATAACAGACAGATATCTCTCCCCCAGTCAAGTCTGCCAGTTGAACTGTATTTTTGTCAGCAGCCTTCTCAACTGAGCAAGAACCAGTAGATGGGGAATCGTGATCAGCTGCGGGCGGCACTGGTACTATGGTCCCCGGGGCAAGGACCATAGGTACCAGGAGGTAGTAGGCACCAATGGAGGGAAACAGACGTACCTAAAAGCCGCATGGCAGAATCAGAGACAGCAACAGGACCTGGAGCACTCGAGATCTGCCAACGAGAGGAACATAAAGCAGGACTTCGATGGCTGGATACACTGGGCAGCTGAGCAGGGCCGGTGCAAGACTTTTTGCCACCCTAGACGAAAATATATTTTGCTGCCCATTGCTGATCATGCCCTCAAGCATTTACACACACACACAGTAACACTTTCAGTGCCACATATATAGGCAGGCTCATGTACATACACATGCAATGTCAGATGCAGCCACACATTAACACATGCAATGTCACACATGCAATGTGATTCTATTGTTGGCAGCAAATACACCTATGCACACCTAGTTCACCAGCGCTATGCGATGTGAGGCGGATGCCGACAGCATGGGTGTCATCCATGCGGTCTGCACCATACCCCCACCCCACCCCGGATTAGCCAGCGCCTTTTTTTTTTTAAATGGTGGCTGCATGTATCCCGGTTGTCAGGCAGGAGCCGCACCCACAAAGCTGGCCCCCTAGGCGAAAACCTAGTTCACCTATAGGTAGTGTCGGCCCTGCAACTGAGAAGCAGACAGTTGAGGCAGCTAAAGAGGGATTGCAGAGCAACCAGGGGCTCGTCTTCATCACCCTCCTCTTCATTAGAGGTGACCGCTTCAAAGGTCACCAGGAGCCTGTGACCCTGCAGCGGAAGTGGCGCAACCACCACCTTGTCTGCAGGATGCAGCAGGCCCAGCTCCAGAGGCTGGGAAATCAACTGGAAAATAAGGGAGGTAACGTGCACCATGTAACCCCCGACTGGAAGTCATTTTTATGGGGGGAGGGGAGGAGGCCTCCCACGTGCAGCAGAGCTTCCTGACCATAGGAGGGGAGAGAAATGCACACTGTGTCTGATGACAGAAATAGCCATTGGGAGGATGGCTGGAGTAACAGGGGCCCTGGATGGAGCAGCAAGGGATTTTGCAGTCTTTTTAGCACACTTGGCCTGGTCAGGAGTTGGAGGACAGGGCCTAGAGCTTGAGAACCAGGGCTAAACAGTGAGAGGGGTCTAGAAGCCTTGGCAGAGGTCTGCGCTTGGCAGTAGAGGTGGAGGGAGCAGTCCCAGTAATTTAATAAAATGACTCTTGAGCCAAGAGTCACCTCTATGAAGAACAGCCCTCCTGAAGCCTTACAGAATTTTATCCAGGGATTTAGCCATCCTGCAGGACACCAGCACTATGAAGAGCACTGCAGGCGAGCTGTCCTATGACTGCCTGAGGATGAACGGAAATGTAGTACAGGACAGTTATAGTGAAGAATCTCGGATCCTTTGATGGGAGGAGAAGCTGGAGTAAAGGGTACATGTGCTGGATGACTGGACAGCAGAGCAGCAGGGATGGGTCAGCTTGTGTAAAATTGTTGTAATGAGTGCACCATGGGGAGACCCTAGCTTATAAAAAAATTTTGCCCCCACCCCTTTAGAACATAAATTATTGGTCATCCTGCCAATGACTCAGGGGAAACCCATGACTTTGGTTAATTATTTACAAGGAAACTCCCCTTTGTGAACTCTCTATTGGGAAACCCCCTGATCTGGGCTTAGTCATGGAGCCCTTCTACTAATGCTTAAATCCAGGGCTTTACTTTGGTAGGCCATTGTCAAGCTGCAATGGCCTACCAAAGTGTGAGTACTTGAGTAGTTAATGTGTCCAGGAACCCCAATCCTGAGGGTGGCCTCTTCACTGCTGCATTGTAGAGCGAAGGTAGTTCTAGGTCAGTCCTAGCAGGGCAGGCTTGTGGTTCACTCTGGACCTCTATGGTGCCAGAGAATTAGCAACAAAATCTGAATTACGCTACTGCACTGTACTTTTTTTTTTTTTTTTTTACAAGAATTGTAAAACAAAGTTCAATGTCCCTAGGTAGGTTTTTGTAGGCTCATTCTAACTGGTTGGGCATGGTTGTAACCTAGCTGGGACTATACCAGAAGTAGCAGACAGGGGAACTACTATAATAGCTCATCTCAGGAGGAGAGGAGTAAACCTGATGTAAATCAGCAAAAGGCAAGAAAACCCAGCACCAGAGCAGACACAATAGCACAAAAATCACAAGTATAACATTACATTAGACTTATTTAAATAGTGCCAGCAATTTACGTAGCACTATAACCCCTGCAGTCTACTCATTGCCAAACACAACCCTTGGCAGCACCTGGAATAACTCCCCGGGACACCTGTTTCTTCCAGATTTCCCAAACTACAGACAGAATGAATTCTTAGGAATAAAAATAGTCATTCTGCACAAGAACAACTAATAGTGACTAAAACATTGCACAAGGTTAATCAGAAACCTTCCTGGACACCACATAAACAATAGGCAATAGTGTTTTTTTTACTGTAGTATAACATTGCCAGCTTTGACCTCTGAAGAAGCCCCAAAAAGACGAAACACATTAGACCGCTAGCATTACTCAGCACTTTGCTCAAATTTATAAAAACATCAATATTAAAACTGAATATTTGTAAAAAAAAAAAAAAAAAGAAACAAAAAAAACTATTACGGTGCAATTATTTTTTGTAAATAAACAGTTACCTTAGAGGTCTCTCTCCTTTTCACATGTGTTAGTATCACTCAGTTCACTATCTCCTTAATATATTATTGTATCAGCAATCTAGACAAGATTAATGCTTACATATCACTTTCTTGTGAATTAGAAGAAAAAGTTAGTTTTAAAATGTAATGTCAATTTTTTAATGTTCTAGATCTTAATGGCTTGATTTTTAGATTAACAAATAATTATTCTATTGTCAAAACTTAGTTTTCCCTAACATAGGTTTTACTGTACCCAGATGCCTTCCAATCTGAAAATCACTAAACATGGAGGTCTACCTGATCAACTTACTCCTTAACATGCCTCTGGGGCAGTCAGGAACCCAGTGTCCATAATCAACAGACAGGCTTGCAGATGAATACACATGCAGATCATCTAATCAGGTGGTCATATCCAGCATTAAGAAATAACAGCAGTCGAGCCAACATAACAAGGAAAACATCACATTTCTTGCACTGACTCCTTCCTAAGGCATGACTAAATAAGAAAGGGCCTCGTATATAAAGTAGCTAGCACCTAATTCTTACTTGTAATCCCTAGATTGTATATCATAATTACTTTAAAAAGTTTTATTAAAGTTTAATAAAAAAAAATTCTCACCTGTCATCTGGCCGTTGAATGGATGTGTGTTTTTCAATTATTTAATAATAAAAAAAGTTCAAAATAGAAAATATTCCAGATTCTGGCATTTGATCAAACTCTAGGGGTAGTTCTACTTCGATTCAGATGGAGATGAGAATAATACTCTGTAACAGACGTCTATTGTTATTAAAAGTGGCTTATCTATGGATCTATAAAACAGGGACTCTTGCATACTCAAATGTTAGCAGCTAGAGGTCAGATGTAAAATTCTTTCCAGGTGAAAGCAGATATATTACTTAGGAACAAAGCTGAGTTAGGAATCTCTTAATCTGTAAGGAGAAAAAGAAGGCATTATCTTCCAGCAATTACCTGTGACCACTATAATTAAACGGGATGCAGTACATAGTTCAGATAACTACACCCGGTGAATGTCAGCTAATTGAAGGTAAACCACGCTGATACTGTACACCCAGCATTTTTCTATAATTTGCCATAATAAGACATGTAAATAACTGTCTTGGATCTTACTGTACTATGATATTTATCAGATTATGTGGCACTTACATCCACTGAAGATTACCTGCATATAAAGGCATGTGCTCCAAGGCTTATCAATTTGATATAAAGAGCAACTGTCTGTGTTTTTGAGAGGGCAGCACCCCTCTGCACCCACATTGCACCTAAAGGACTTAACACAGCACCATACAGTACCCACAGCACTTGCCATACTCCTATACTGTACCCACAGCACTTGGCTTGCATTCATTTAGCACCCACACAATTTGCCCCACTGAACGTATCACAGTGTCACTTTGTCCCATAGAACTGACCCTGCAGAACAAGCCACAGGGTCACTTTCCCCCATAGTAGATGTTCCCCCACAGAACATGCCATAGTATCACTATGCAAATTAAAATAAGCCACTGTTAGGTACCAGTTAACATACCACAGTCACTTTGTCATTAACAGCCAGTTTGCCTATTAAAATATGCCACTGTTTGTCCATTAATATGCCACAGATTGCCCATTAATATGCCAATGTTAGTTTCCCCATAAATATGCCATATTCATCTTGCCAATTAATATGCCACAGCCAATTTGCCCATTAATATGCTACCGCCAATTTGCCCCTTAATATGCCAGTGTTAGTTTTTCCATTAATATGCCACAGTCAATTAGCCCATTAATATGCCAGTATTATTTTGCCATTAATATGCCAGTATTATTTTGCCATTAATATGCCACAGCCAATTTTCCCAATAATATGCCAGTATTATTTTGCCATTAATATACCAGTGTTCGTTTTTCCATTAATATGCCAGTATTATTTTGCCATTAATATGCCTGTGTGCCATAATTAATGCGGGTCCTGTGTGTAGCATAATTTGAACTAAACCTACGTTTCTATGGAAATGTAAGTTTATTTGGCCCATGTTAGCCTCTGTGTTTGACATGCTTATGCTAAAGTATTGCTGAAACCTCCTGGCTTTTAATATTGCAACAGGCACTTCAAACAATAGATTTTTGAGATTCAGTGTGGTGTCCATATGGATGAACAGTTTACTATCTCCTTAATATATTATTGTACTGTAAAATGTTTATACCATTTCCTGCATGGTCATTTAGACAGGCACCTACACCTATTTCTATAACAACCAGTTTATTCAGGGACAAAGGGTCCCATCATTGCCATTAAACTTGCCCCCAGGCACAGACCGAATCTGTTATATTTTAGGCAATACTTTACTCTTTCAATAATATTAGCACCAAATGTGAGAAACAGGACATGTTTAAGGTACTAGAGCATTTAATATATTTAGAGAATGATATAACATGTTGATTAAACCCCACTTTGGTTCCTAGGAAATGCGCCATGATATGAATATGAATATAGTTAAAGGACAACTGGCATGCCATAAGTGACTTTGGATGAAATAAATGATTAAGCCCTAATACATAAGCTTTGCCATTTAAAAAAAAACAAACGTATGTAATTTTGTCAGTTATTTTACCATTCAGCAGCACCTGTGTCTCTTTCTCTTTTTCCCCAGGCCTCCTCTGTGTCTCTTTCTCTTTTCCCCACAGCCCTCCTCTGTGTCTCTATCTCTTTTCCCCACAAAACTCCTCTGTGTCTCTTTTCCCTACAGCCCTCCTCTGTGTCTCTTTTCCCCACAGCCCTCATCTGTGTCTCTTTTCCCCACAGCCCTCCTCTGTGTCTCTTTTCCCCACAGCCCTCCTATGTGCCTCTTTTCCCCACAGCCCTCCTCTGTGTCTCGTTCTCTTTTCCCCACAGCCCTCCTCTGTGTCTCTTTCCCCCACATCCCTCCTCTGTGTCTCTTTCTCTTTTCCCCACAGCCCTCCTCTGTCTCTTTCTCTTTTCCCCACAGCCCTCCTCTGTGTCTCTTTCCCCCACAGCCCTCCTCTGTGTCTCTTTCCCCCACAGCCCTCCTCTGTGTCTCTTTCCCCCACAGCCCTCCTCTGTGTCTCTTTCCCCCACAGCCCTCCTCTGTGTCTTTTTCCCCCACAGCCATCCTCTGTGTCTCTTTCCCCACAGCCCTCCTCTGTGTCTCTTTCTCTTTCCCCCACAGCCCTCCTCTGTGTCTCTTTCCCCCACAGCCATACTCTGTGTCTATTTCCCCCACAGCCCTCCTCTGTGTCTTTTTCTCTTTTCCCCACAGCCCTCCTCTGTGTCTCTTTCCCCCACAGCCCTCCTCTGTGTCTCTTTCTCTTTTCCCCACAGCCCTCCTCTTCGTCTCTTTCTCCCTAGCCCTCCCTCCTTCCTCCGTGTCTCTTTCCCCCAGACCTCCCTCCTTCCTCCATGTCTCTTTCCCCCAGCCCTCCCTTCCTCCTCCGTGTCTCTTTCCCCCAGCCCACCCTTCCTCCTCTGTGTCTCTTTCCCCCAGCCCTCCCTCCTTCCTCCGTGTCTCTTTCCCCCAGACCTCCCTCCTTCCTCCATGTCTCTTTCCCCCAGCCCTCCCTTCCTCCTCCGTGTCTCTTTCCCCCAGCCCACCCTTCCTCCTCTGTGTCTCTTTCCCCCAGCCCTCCCTCCTTCCTCCGTGTCTCTTTCCCCCAGCCCTCCCTTCCTCCTCCGTGTCTCTTTCCCCAGCCCTCCCTCCTTCCTCCATGTCTCTTTCCCCCAGCCCTCCCTTCCTCCTCCGTGTCTCTTTCCCCAGCCCTCCCTCCTTCCTCCATGTCTCTTTCCCCCAGCCCTCCTTCCTCCTCCGTGTCTCTTTCCCCCAGCACTCCCTCCTCCTCCACATCTCTTTAACTTCCTGACCTGCGCACCGGAATCCTGCTGCTGAAGCAACATCCGGCAGCAGCAGGGACGAATTGATTAAAGTGGTGTAGCCACCGAGCGGTTTCAAGTGGCCACAGCGGCCCAAGGGAAGGCGGCCCACCGGGATTTTTCCCGGTGTCCCGGTGGCCCTGTATGCTTTGACAGAAAGGACTGAGGGATTGTTATGCAGCAAAGGTTGGTGCATGACTTCATATTTTGCCACCCCTTTCTGATTCCGCCCTCAGGCATGTACATACACAGTGACACATACAATGTCATATGCACACACACAACACACAACCAGACCCCAGCACCCAGATTGCATCCAAAGAACCAAGCCTAGGAGGATGTCTGTGCACCTGTGCAGCATACAGACATCCAGCTGCCTGTCTCCCCAAACAGGGCTGCCTGTAGCTGTGCTGCCTGCTTCCAGGATACATGGATCCTGTGACGTAGGCAGCTGCAGTCCCCCGGAAGCCAGTGCCATTGGTATCATGAGCTCTATTTGCAGTCATAGCACAACAACATCTAAATGTTCACTATTTTGGTATCCATATAAATGGTCAATATTGAAACCGTCAAGGATATTACAAAGAAAGTGTACAGTTCACTATGGAAAGCAAAAAACTATAGAACATAGAAAGATTCTAATAAATATTGTCTCTCCAGTATTTTTAATTAGGAAAGTTAACTCTGCCATACTGGAAAACAGATTGCACACATGCAGAGATGTCATCAAGATCATTTTATAATAGGACATAAATACTTGAAAGTCAAAACTCTTATCTACATTTTGCCAATTAGATTTTCCTCTTGAGAGTTGTGTTGTTTTGCTGGTTTGGACAAGGAGTTTCCTGAGATTAGTACTGGAATTTCAACCAATTAAACCAGTTTTTTGTTCAGGAAATCTCATTCCAAGGAGATAGGTTTTCAAAACTTTTTGTTAACATTTGCTCTGAAGATTTCCTTCTGTTTTTAGCATTGATAGAAATTCATGATCAGCGACCTTAACCCTTTATAATGCAGATGGTTCTCACATGTCTGCATCAGAGCTGTCCAGTGGGAAATGTATAGGCCAGATGTTGGCTACAAAAGTTATTTCCCAGGTTCCAGCCTGCCTTTTGTTATATTATATCATTGTTTTAGTAGGGCCTAGGCCACAAATAAATGAGTTAAATATCGATGTACTCTTCATGGGAAAAGTTGTGTGATGCTGAGGTAGAGTCTAGACAAGCAGTGTTGAACTCCAGTCCTTAAAAGTCATTGACGCACCAGCTTTTACAGACAAAGTAAAACACATTGTTCAGTGATTAGCAATATTAGTTATTCTATTATTTGTTAACTAATATTTTGCAGGGGTTGTGGCTCATAAGTACTGTCAAGACAAATCTGATATAGAGATTTTGGCAATATAAATTCTATTTTTTTTATTCAGTTTGAAATATTTTGTATTTATTTTCAGAGATTTATGCTTGGAGGACTATCACCATGGAGATTTACAATCAATCAAGGACGAGTGTGAAGTTTTGTGGCATGAAAGGGACATTATTGTGGCCATTGTTTCTCTTGCTTATGTTATTAATTAACGTAATAATTTTGTCATACTGAGACTGCAAAATAGTTAAAATGCCAGTTCATATTTTATTTTTCTAGTTAATTTGTTATTTTTTCTAAACATGTTGAAATATAAATTGTTGTAATTATTTAATTAGTTTTCTAGTGCAATATTTTAACACAAGAATATACTTGTTTATTCGAAACAGCAGCATTTATGTGCCACCTTCGATGGCACAGTACCATGTTGTTAAGGTAAGATTTTAACAGTTTGGGCTATTTTTGCTGACATACACTAATCTTTCAAGCACTGGTAAATGTTATGCCATGATGTATACAGGACACGTGTTGTTCAAAAGATTAATTAATTTACTTTGATGTTTCCATTTTTGTTCTTGATCTATTTGTCTCTGTCAAAGTAAAGGTTGTAACAAGTGACTACGTGTACAAGGACACCATTGTCCGTGGATAGGTCTGTGACAGTCCATAGAACATGATTACATTCTCCAGTAAATATTACCCATGAACAATTCTGCTGCTACCCCTGCTTATAACACACCTTACTTACCTTCTAGGGATCGGAGATGTTTGTAGTTTCTATAAAAATAAAAGATTATTATCATAATTGTTGACCTTCTGCAAAACTGTTAGCAAGTTTCTCAATAGTTGGCAATCCACCTTGCCAGTCCCTTGGTGTCAACCCACAGTTTTAACGACCTTAAATCTCCTGGATTCAGAGCGTCAATACATTTTACTACTTTAAACCTCAGTGTATAAATGATTTAGATTACACAACACACGACAAAGAAACCCACTAGCAATGTTTATTTTGTGATTATCTCTCAAAGGCGCTCTACACCACAGGAATGCTTGCACACAGCTTTCTCTTAATGTTACTTTCAATGAACAATGTGATTACCTTTCATCACAGGATTTTGGATTCTTTCACACAAACCTGTCATGAAAATAACAGTTTCCGGAACAAATTTCTATTTCCCCTTTTTGGCTTTTCTGTGGATATTGCTGTAAAGCTTATGTAAGCAGTCTGTTTTAACAATTTTCATAAATCTGTATTATGCAGTAGAAAGCCTGTATGTTTCTTGTGAATACTGCCAAATTACCCTTTGTCACCATTATTATGTTATTGGCCAAATTATCCAAAATATAGCGTGGAATTAAGTGTGATGATTGATTTGCACTTGTCGATGTCATTTAACACTGTTACATTTTGATGTTACAAAAATATTATTAAAAGAGGCAGAATGAGGCAGAATGTCATAATGAAATGTAAAAGAATACTCTGTGTGGACTGAAACTATTGAAAAGGTATATACAGTGCACCTCAAGTCCAAACGTAATTCTAACCAGATGACTGAGGTGGGTAGTAATGTGTAAGCACAATTTCAGGTGTGAGATAAAGTAAAGAGAGAATACAGAGACATAGTAATAATATAATCCAAATTAAGCACAGGCAGCAGGACAGTAGGTATCAGAGTAAGGAAGTGCCAAGTCACTTGGGAGATAACACCAGAACAACTGAGTGTTGATATAGAGGTGACATTGGGTTTTATAGGACAGTTCTGTCATTGGCAACCCAAATCGAATGAGTGACTTTCATGTTGAGACAAATGAGATACAGGAAAGGGTTTTGGAATAACACATGGATCTTTGGGGACACCACTGGTGATGATGGTCGTTCGTCAGACATGTGGGGCATATATTGACAGTATAGAGGTAAGGGCCTGACAGAAACACATAATACAATATTTATTCCCTGGTTGTTGCATTTTAACTCAAATGTTTCTGTTGCAATCTATGGTATTCAATGACCTGAGATAACTTAACTCAGGTCATTGAATTGAGCACAGTGGTAAATACGTAAATAGATAGCAGCAGAAAAAACAGGACAGCGAGAGACGCTCCACACAGTTCAAAGATGAAAAAAAACGGTTCTTTTATTCCATATAAGATGCGGGTACACATATTCATAGACTTTGATTAGGCATTTATTCCATACATGATGCAGGTGCACACAGGAACATAGCCAACACCTTACACGTATCATGCCAAATTAGTACTTAATCATAGTCTATGCCTAAAGTTCACTCAATATTCAATTTTTTATTCTGCTGTTTTCAATTGGGCTGGATTGCTGAGTGCATCACAGTACTAGTAACCAACTTGCAGTCTGTACAGGGAGTTATTACTTTTGAAGGTGCCGTGGGTGTCCCTGTAATCTTTTTTTTTTATTTTTGCTACGTAACCAGTAAATACCCTTATTGAAATACATTCACCTTCCTTTTTTTAAAATACAATCCTTAATTTACATATTTTAGTATTCCTTCTTAAAATGCCACAGAGAACCGAAATGGTTAATATAAATTTTCTGACTCAATTAAGCAAGGCTGCTGAACTTATGTTTTTTCAGCTTACTTAAACGAATTATGACTGCCATCTCAAAGCCAAGCTGAAAAACAAGCAGAATACATCATCAGAAACAGTGCAGAGAGACAAACATTATAACTCTTTCAAAATTTACACCAGCCACCCAGATGACTTCATATTAAAAGGCCAGACTGGAAAACGACGGAAAGCATCACACATAAATCTCTGACACTACCAGATTTGTAAACATTACAGCAAAGGTTTAGATGTAGCCAGAACACTTAAATGGACTAAACAATTGAGTATATTTGAGGGAATCATAGGCACTTTATATTTTCATCACATTGAAAAATGGAATGAGGGTTAATTACTAAAACTAAAAGTGAACTTCAAAAATATACATTAACACCTAGGTTGGGAAGATAGGGACGGTGGTATTTTTTTCACTTAGCCTGACTTTTGCAATTCAGTTATAAGTTCTGAATTAGTGAACAACTCCCAATAAGCAAATGTATTTATTTAAGGAAAGAACATCTGATATCTGATGCCCATTTTATTCAGTAAGGATAATTAATCACCATATATGAAAAATGTGACCAACAGACAAATTGCTGCCCCCAGTAAGTGGAAAAGAAATATAAGATAACTAAGTACTGCCAGATTTTTTTATTACTGCCAAGATTATTTTTTCCATTTCAATAGTTTACTACACATTCTCCCCGATACGTCCTGCATCTTTACACACCACTCTCTATCATTTCTACAATAACTTGTGTTCTTTTACAACTTTAGCTTTGTATATATATTCATTTATATATATGTTAATGTAACATATATATTATATGTAACATATATATAATAAAAAAATTATATAAAAATATATTTACATATATATATGTATATATATATATATATATGTAAATATATTTTTACATTATATATATGTTACATTAATGTCTTACATTGTCTGTGCACTACTCCTGGACACTTATAGCTAATTGGTATAAAACAAGCTGTGTTTACACAGCTTGTTTTATACCAATTAGCTATAAGTGTCCAGGAGCTGTGCGCTGTCACTGCCACTTGTTTTCTCACTTGTTAAACAGCCCTAGAAGTTGTTGTCACTCTAGTTTCAGCTGCCGGTCCCAAGTGGACACAATCACGTATTTCAGTTATCACAATATTTGTTTGATTGTAGCACTTGCATTTGTTTGCTCATCCACACCACTGTTCTAGTTTGCATTGTCTGTGCACTAATCTGAAATAGGTGAGATTGAAGGAGCTATTTATAATTGTTTGAGTTACACCTTTAGCATGTAAAAGTACCTGTAATAATGAAGGTGGTTGTAGCAATCAGAAAGTAGCTGCTGCTTTTATCTGCCACATCTACTGATTAGTGTACTGATTCGTGGCACATTGGTGACACGTCGGGACCCAAATGTTGAGCTAACCAGGTAGCTCTGATGTGCTTTTATATACGTTCACAATTTGTAAATCATAGCCAGTTACACACCGGTATCTTCCAAAACCGAATGCAGCCGAAACATGTCCGAAACTAACCAAAGTGGTAACCTCAAACGCCCCATTATGTCATTGGGGAGATTTCGGACACAGAAAACATAACCAACAAATACTGAAAAGAAAAAAAAATTCTACAGAAACAAAGAAATAGGCCACTGGCAGAGCATGATTCAGTTTGGGCATTCTTAAGAAGCAAATATATGTGTCTGACCTATAAACCATGTATTTTTCAATTGTGCTATGAAAATTTAATTTCCCTGTTCTGAACAAAAAAATATTGTGATGTGGTGCTATGGATCTGGCAAAATGATGGTTTAACTTGGAGAGAGAGTGTTTTCCTTAAAATAGGACATGGTTGGTGGTTAATTAGTCATATAATGTGCGTCATAGTAATGAGGTGGGGCCACACTATGCTAATTTTGCGGGATGGACAATAGGCGCAATAGTTGTGCTGCAAAGTGTCCCTGGAATTTTTTTTTAAATGTTGGCAATTATGTTACAACCATTTGATGGGGGAGTAGCAAAGAGGACAAGCCAGCAGAGAAAACATTTACTCTGACAGCAGAGTGTGGACGCTGTTAACAGGTCTGTGGTGGTGGTGAAAAAAAGGTAAGTGCATTTAAAATACTTGTACACCATAGGCAGCATGTTATATCACACTGAACTAATAGCCATCTGTTCTCTAGGGTGCCCCAAAATTTTCCTGCCAGAAGGATATAGATACTTTGGCAACATTTCATAGAAGGGCTACTAAACTAGTTCATAGATTGCAGGGTAAATCTTACCAGGAAAGCTTCTTAACATGCATAACTGAGACAGAGGGAATATGATAGAGACATTTAAATACACAATGGAAATCAACACAGTAAAGGACTACCACAACAAGAGGACAAAGGTTTATAAATAATAATAGCAGCAGAAATGGTAGATGTTAATAGCGTGAAGGCATCAGACTAACATAGACATAATACAATGCCAGGGTCTAATGAAAGATTTTATTTTCTAAGGAAGAAATTGGGCAGATTGGATGGGCTGAATGGTTCTTATCTGCTGACACATTTTATGTTTTTATGTTCCTATGCCTTGTCCCGAATTGAAGCTGTCTGGGACCTGGGACATAAAGTCCAATTCTAGGACTGTTCCAGTAGCTCCTGGACATGTGGTTACCCTACTTAATAATGTATTTATTTATATCTAGAATTTAAGGGTGCCATGTTTTCATCAAAAAGCTACCAGCCACACTATTGATTCCATAGACACATTGAACATAGAAACATTGCTTTTACCGGCCTGCTGGTAAAATACCGGCTGGGTAGCAACCCTATTAGTAATCGAATTGCATTATAACATGGGGATTAGATTATGAGTAGTAATTGGTACTGGCATATTCCTATGTGACATAGATGATCTAGAATGGATGTAAGTACTGAAAACCAAGATGCTCTATTTATCAAAATGTAGATCCATATTCACTGAAATGTATGAAACTAAAGATACATTTCAGTAAAAAGTTGTTTAGTGTCGGAGTAGAAAAAAAGTCAAATTAATATACATGGTACACTGATTAATTGTTAACTAGAATAATCCTATTTAGTTGCCAGGACAATAACCTGTTAAGAAGGAAACAAATCCCTTAGCCTTACAAGCAGCAGGACTTGTGGGCAGTAAATTAGGTTTTGTAGATTTAAAATGTTAACATGGGAACATTGGTAGCAAATGTTTTAGCACCTTAAGAGTTCTTATGTTCTCCTAATGATTACAATTGACAATACCGTGATTAAAAGCAGAGTCCCGGGAGTCTGCCAGTTATCAATCTGCCTCCATTTTTATTAGCACTGGACTGATGAGCTTTAGAGAATTTGTTTTCAAATTGACAGAGATTGTAATGGATGGGCTCTTACAAAACAGAGTAAACTGAATGACTTTGTAGATGCCAGAGAAGTGAAACCGTCAGCCACCCATCACAACCAGACCTGAAAAAAATCTACTGTATTTTAATACTTCTCTGTGGTTTCAGTTTCTAGCATATTGCTAAGTGTTTTTTCTATGTCATCGTATTGTTCTGTAACACTTTGGAGCAGTGTTACCGTTCACCAGCAGCACAGGATTTCAATTTATGGGATATTTTTGTGCATGCTGTGCAAACCACACAAAACACTATTTCTGTGAGGAAAAAAATTATAAGATTTAACTACTGATTTATTCAAAATAAAATATAAATCAAAAAATAAGTTGCAAAGTTTTTAAGCCAGCAAAATAAACCAAATGTGTTAATAATTTGAATTTTTTTTTACAATAAACCCCCAGTGTGCTTCATTCAGTGCTGTAAAAAGTGGCTTTTTAGCCAATGAATCTTGCCTTACACATTTCTCTCATCCTATCAGCCTCTGAGTTCCCCTCAAAAAAGGAGTCCTATTGCATTTTCTTTAGTTCATCCAGCCCATACCTGCTGATATCATACAGTTCACCTCTTTTTCTATTCTCCAAGCAATTATGTGCTAAGTTGGTTGACAGAGGCATGTTCATACAGCTAGAGAATATCTTTCACATTGCACTGGATTTATTAAGCGTGAAATTCTTTCAGTCCAACACAAAAGTGTGTCCAAGAAAAATGGCACTAGAGGCGATAGTGTTACAGGAAGGGTGTTTTTTCCTCTACTGAAGACAGTGAGTTATGAACTTGTTTACTAAACGTAAGATGTTGGAAATAACATAATAGTTCAATTGCTAAAATGTCAGATCATTTTTTTTTTTGTACTTCTACTACTACTACTACTTAAACAAGGATTATATAAATAATATACTGTCATTTAGGAGATCTAGACTGCTACTTGTTAAAAGTTTAGTATTAGGGTCTAATATAATGCAGTGGAGGACTGGGCATGTTAAGCCATACCATGTGATTATTTGTCCAAATTATTTTTATTTTATATAGCTTTAAATAAATTCACAGCTTTAAGACCATTTCAACATGGTTGCATTGATCCATTCAGTATTGTAAAGAACAGAAAGTGAAATAACTAAATGCAACATGAGAAAGTTTTATTTCACTAAAGAGATGATGGATGTGTGTACTAAACCTCCGGCACACAGGTAATGGTACAGAAAAATACTTTTTCAAATACACTGTTTTCTTTAATTAAAGAAATCTTACACAATCTCCAAGCTTCTCCCATACTGCTGAACATTAATTTCATAATTGCCAACATCTCAGAATTGGGTCCCAGGATGCGAAGTTGGATGTTAACATCACTCAACATTGTGTGACAAACTGAGAAGTCAAGTCAGAACTGGACCCCTCCTATAAAATCAGGTTATGTTGCCAATTATGTAATTTTACATTGTTGGAGTATCATGTTGTTGCAGACCAACCATATGGTATTGTTAGATAAACTTCAGTTAGGGCTGGTGGAAGGATTTTTGCCACCCTAGGCGAACCCTCATTTTGCCGCCCCCCTTCGCTCTGCCCCTTGTCCCTCCCCTTACCCCACCTACTTATAACAGCTAGAAAACACACAAAAACACATGCAGTCTCATGCAAACATTTACACACACAGAGACAGAGACAGTCACACACACATGACACCATTTTTGGTTTCTTGTTAACCCCTTGACGACAAAGGACGTGCCAGGCACGTCCTGGGAGAAACTCCCTTAACGACAAAGGATGTGCCTGGCACGTCCTGCATTGAATGAAGCGGTTTTCGCGATCAACGATCGCGAAAACCGCTTTAACAGTGCTGGTCTATTGCCTCAATAGCCAGCACCGAAATTTCTATTTCGGGACCCCCACGATCGCCCCGCGCAGCGATCGTGGGGAGCCATATTGACGGAGCATGCTGCTCCGTCAATATGGCTAAGTCCTCTGCCGGTCTGAGCTTCGGAAGTGAAAGTAACTTCACTTCCGTCGCTCTGAATATGCTACTTGACTACCCCTAGTGGTAGTTTAGTAGCATTGCAATGGGAAATATTTAAAATAAATATTTAATTAATTAAAAACAGGTTATTTAGCTATATTAGCCTATAGGGTTAAAATTAAATATTTTTTAGCATAAGGGATAGGGTTAAAAGTAAATTAAAGTTAAAAAATATTAAGGGATATAATAAGGATTAGAGTTGGGGTTAAATTTAGTGTTAGGGTTAAATTTTGGGTTCGGGTTGGGGTCAAAAGATCAATATAGGAAAAAAACAAAAAACACTATTTTTGGTTTTTGCCCCATAACTCGCAAAAAAATACTGAAAAATATGGAAACATGCATATTTTTGAACTCGGGAGAACATTTAGAAACTATTTAGACGGGGTCTTTTTTAATGATTTTATTTGTGTAAATTATATTTTAGGTCAAAGTTAGAAAAAGTGTGTTTTTTTAAATATTTCATCATATTTTATGATTTTTTTTGTAGTAAATTATAAGATATGATGAACATAATGGTATCTAATGAAAGCCCTTCTTATGACGATAAAAACAACATATAATTTGTGTGGGTACTGTATGTGAGAAAGAAAAAAATTACAGCTAAACACAAACACCCTAGAAATGTCAAAACAGCCATTGTCACCAAGGGAAAGTCAAGGTGAAAATGTCTTGTCACTAAGGGGTTAAATAAAAAGTACATTTCTTAATGTATCCCCCTGTCTGTCACCACTCCCCCCTCATGTCTGTCCCTCTCCCTTCCCATGCCTATCTTCCTCTCCTATCCCCCCCATTTGCATGTCTCTCCTTTCCCATGTCTGTTGTCCCTCCTCTCTGCACCCATGTCTGTTTTTCCCCCTCCCATGTCTGTCTTCCCCCCTTATATCTTGTGTGTCCCCCTCCTCCCTCCCATGACTGTTGTCCCCTCTCCCATGTCTATCCTCCACCCATATCTGTTGTCTGTCCCCTCTCACTCCCATGTCTTTTGTCCCCCATTCCCACCCATATCTGTTGTCTGTCCCCTCTTTACTCCCATGTCTGTTCTCCACCATCCCAGCAGAGCTGATCCTAGGGTCATGGATGCTTGGGTGCAAGTTTTTGTTTGGTGCCCCCAAATGGGCATGGCTATAATATAAACTTTACCCGTTTATACATGTCTGTTCCAGACATGCCGATTTTTATTACTAGGGGAGGGGAGAGCACAAATGTGATTTTGAAGTGAAGGACCAAAACAAACTTTTATTTTAAATAAAGATATTTATTTGGCCATAATACGGTATAATGGTTTTAGTTATGTCTATGATGCTCAGCTAACAACATGGGAGGCTTTTTGCTGGCTGGCAGAGTGAGTTTGAACTACCGTTCCCATGATGCCCAACCAGCCAAAGTTTCCCATTAGTCTGGCTGAGCATTATTGGATGTCAGTCACTCATGTGTCTCTCTCTACCGATACCTTCATGTATTACTCTCTCTCCCCCATACTCTCACCGATATCTCTCTCTCCACTCATTCCCTCATGCATATTTCTCTCTCCACTCATACCCTCATGTATTACTCTCTCTCTACACTCATACTCTCATTTATATTTCTCTCTCCACCAATACCCTCATTTATATTTCTCTCTCCACTCATATCCGCATGCATATTTCTCTCTCCACTCAAAGCCTCATGTATATCTCTCTCTCTCCACTCATAGCCTCATGTATATGTCTCTCTCCACTAATAGCCGCATGCATATCTCTCTCTCCCCTCATAGCCTCATGTATATACCGTATTTGCTCGATTATAAGACGACCCTGATTATAAGACGACCCCCCAAACTTTGTATATTCCTTTAGGAAAAAAACTAAAAGCCTGAATATAAGACTACCCTATAGGAAAAAAAAAGTTTAACTTGTATATATGTAAATTGCTTTTTAATATGTAATAAAAAATTGATATTATACAAATGTATTTCTTGTTTTTATTTCCTTGCGGCCTCTCTCCCTCCCCCCTCCAGTGTAGTCTCTCTCTCTATCTCCCCCCTCCCTCCCCTAGTCTCTCTCTCTCTATCCCCTCTCTATCTCTCTCCCCCTCTCTCTACCCCCCCTCTCTCTCTCTCTATCCCCCCTCTCTCTCTATCCCCCCCTCTCTCTCTCTATCCCCCCCCTCTCTCTCTCTATCCCCCCCCTCTCTCTCTCTATCCCCCCCCTCTCTCTTCCCCCCCCTCTTTCTATTCCCCCCCCCCCCTCTCTCTCTCTATTCCCCCCCCCCCTCTCTCTCTATCCCCCCCCCTGTCTCTCACTATCCATCTCCCCCCTTTCCCTGGTGGCTAGTGGGGGCAGCTGGGGGATGTCTGCACTATACGTGCAGATATCCTCCATGCTGCCCGACACCTCCGTCTATTATGACGGACAGCTGGTCCGTCATAATAGACGGAGGTGTCGGGCAGCATGGAGGATATCTGCACGTATAGTGCAGACATCCCCCAGCTGCCCGCTTTTCCCTGGTGTCTAGTGGGGCAGCAGAGGAAGTCTGCGCGATGAGCGCAGACCTCCCTTGCTGCCGCCCGGCACGCTCGCCGGGACTTCTGTGACGAAAGCGGAAGTTCCCGGCTTCTTCACAGAAGCCCCGGCGGTCGTGCCGGGCGGAAGCAGGGGAGTCTGCGCTCGTTGCGCAGACATCCCCTGCTGCTAGAGAGGGGGATCCAGGTCCCCTGCAGCTCTGCTGGGGACCTGGATCCCAGTCTTATAGTCTGACCTCAATTTGAGGTCAGATTATAAGACGACCTCCAATGTAAGACGAGGGGGATTTTTCAGAGCATTTGCTCTGAAAAAAACCTCGTCTTATATTCGAGCAAATACGGTATCTCTCTTTCCACTCATAGACTCATGAATCTCTCTCTCTCTCTCTCTCTCTCTCTCTCTCTCTCTCTCACCATTCAGAACATAATAAAATGGCTCTTAACCCCTTAGTGACCGAGTGCTATGTTGCATTTGACGTGCCTTGAAGACCAGAATTCCATTATTTTTGTCATACGTTTACTGAACTGTGAATTTCTTTCTTTGTGTTCAGTCCACCCACACAAATTATATATCATTTTTTAAAGGACAGATAGGGCTTTCATTTGATACTATTATTTTCATCATATGATATCATTTACTATTAAAAAAATAGAAAATATGATGAAAATATGCCATAAAAAACACTTTTTCCAACTTTGACCTGATTTTTTTTTTACACAATTACAAATGGTAAAAAAGACCCCGTCTATATATTTCTACTATTTGTCCTGAGTTTAGTAATATCAATGTTTCCTTGTTTGTCTATGTTTTATTTCACGTAATAGGGCAATAAACAATATTAGTGTTTTTTTTTGTTTTCTAACCATTTTCTTCTACAGTGATTTTTTTAACCCGAACCCTAAATTTACCCCAACTCTAAATTTAATCTAACCCTAAATTGACCCCCACCCCTTAATCTAACCCTTGTAATCATCCGAACCCCCATTTAACCCTAATTATTACCCTATTTGGACCCTAACCCTAGATCTAGGTTCAGTAGATCAAGGGTTAGATTTTTCCATTTATTTATTTATTTTATTTATTTATTTAATTAATTAATTTTCTATTTTTACCTGTAATACCGCCTAACTGCCTGTAGGGGCAGTCAAGTAGCGGTTTCAGAGCGACGGAAGAGATTTTTTTTTTCTCTCTTCCGTCGCTCTCCTCTGGGCATGCTGTATCGGAGGAGCATGCTCCTCCGATACAGCACACACCCGCGATCACCGGGTGATCGCGGTGCCCAGGAGGGCACAGATTGTGTTGCATGATGCCTCGATAGAGGCATCATGCAACACTTTAACACACATAGGCAGTGATGAGCTTTCACTGCCTATGTGTGTTAGCGCGCATACGATCACATTCGCGGTGATCGTATGCGCGCGGGGGGGTCGAGGGGGGGCTGAAAGCCCTCTCAGAGGCTGCTTCGGATCCGAAGCAGCCTCTGAGAGTAGCTGCAGGCATGTAGTGTTGCGCTAATGAGCGCAACACTACATGAAAACGGAGGACGTATATATACGTCCTCATGGTCCTTAAGGACCATGCTTTTCAGGACGTATATATACGTCCACATGCGTTAAGGGGTTAATCATGTGTGCAAGGAGCGCGAGCGGTGCTGTATGAGCTCTAATGATCTGTAATTTCGGGATATCTTAACAGTACAAACAGTAGGCACTTATGTCCAAATAAAGACACCAACCAGAGTTATTGAGAGTGGGGAACAACAACTTGGTTGGTGAGTTGGTGCACAAAGGCTTGTAAAATCCAAAACAAGGTACAGGAGGGCAAGGCAGAAATCAGGGTCAGGCAATCCAAGGTCATGGGCTGGCAGCTGAGGTTCAAAGTCAGGAACAGGCAGGGATCAGGAAAAGGCGGCAAAAGGTTCGGTAACAGGAATCAAAGTCTCAGCAAGCACAAACAATAGTAAATAAACTTAAGTAACTGACAGCTCCAAAAAGCAGAAGCAATGATACTCAGGTAAGGTGTTGTTTATATAGGCTGTAGGTAATGAGCTTGTGATTACAAGGGAGGTGTCAGGAGAAACATCTGAGATGTTGTTACTGATACACCTCTGCTTGTGGAATCATTGGTTTGGAACTAGGAGGTGTTCTTTTGGAGGTGTGGACTTGCGTCCGCCATCTTGGATCCGCTATTGGTGACATAACACATGCATCCGCCATCTTGGATTCGTCTCGGCGAAGTTTGTAAAGTTGCAACCGCCATCTTGGATTTTCCACAAGGCTGGTGCTGGGAGGAACAGCAGACTGCAGGTTTACCACAGGAATATCCCTGTAAGTGTGACAGGATCCCAGTGATGCCTACCTCCCCCTGCTCCTCTCTTCCTTGTTTCAAGGGCGCCCTTTTAAAAGGGTGCCCTTGGCCAGCGCCTATCTCGCCTATAGGTGGTGCCGGCCCTGACTTCAGTTTACCACAGCTTTGTAAAAAAAATGATTGTTATGTAAAGAAAGAGGAGCTTGGAATTATTTTGTCCATTTTGCATGCCTCCCCCCTTTTTGTGTGGGACAGTCCCAATTTTTGATAAGCAATCGCAATGTTCCTTGTTTTCCAGAACAGAGATGGAGCTCAGTGGGACTGACCATACTTCTCAGTATATATGTTGTTTTCCAGGGTCTAGAACACCGGATACTGCTTACTGCACATGCACAGCATTATGCACATGCGCAGTAGCACTGCCAGTTTGGATGGCAGCAACAGCACCTACCGCACATGAGAGATATTGCTGACACTCAATCTCCTAAGCTCTGCCTCGCACTGTCCCAATTTACTGAGGGCAAGAGTCAGGAGATATGCCTTTTGTGTATCTGTATATCTGTATATCAGTGTGTTTTTTAAATTTATTTAGTTAATGTTTAAATGTTTAATGTTTAAATGATAGAGTCATCCCTATCATTTAAAGCATACTATCCTTTAAATTAAAACTTGTATGCACTTTTTAGGTTTTATGACAAGTATAAAAATGTTCAAATAATATAGGCCAAGAGGTTCACATCTGCTTTAAAATTCTATGTTTTTATATTTTGTCCTGTTTCTTGCGTGGTATCTGCATTTTATTTTTTCACATGCAGAAAGAAGAGTAACCAGGACTGGGACGGTTTCAATCCTTTCCTCTTTAAGTTAACTGAATCTTTTACTGCTGCACTTAATCCTTTCAGTCAACACCAAGTTACACTGAATTAGTTTACTACAAACCACAAATTGCAAATATATGCTTCACATAATAAAAAGTTTCCTTCAAAGGATTGTTGGCTTTCTGCACGTGAATATGTGTGTTTTACCTAATCTCTTTATAATCCATTTGTTTACCTTTTTGGTCAGCTAACACAGGTTATATTTATGTTGTACAATTTTTTTCTGTTCCTCTTGTCACTTTATTTTATTAATAATCAGAGTTGTTACAAAACAGAACAAAAGCTCAACACTTCTTAGTTAAAATATGCACCTGAATATTGGTGAATATTTGTGATATGGTATTACATTATATGTAATATAGTATATATTCTTTTTAATTGTGGAAGAGGTATTACAAAAGTCGTCTCTTATGATAATATACTGTTTAAGATATTTTTATTACATTTTAGGTAATGTTTCTTTAAGATTGTTCACATAGCGAATGACTTGCGAGTACATTCATGCACACTCCAAATGCACAATGACTGCACTGTGTTTTGATAAATGGCAACTTCATGGAGTTTAGTACTAGACTCTGGAAACAAAAGCAGTAGGAAACACTAAGCGGCGAATTAAATGGTGGAATGATTTTTGCCACTCTTGACAAAGTTAAACCACTCAATAACCATGTAGTTCTGGTTAAAGCATTTAGTATTTTAATATAGGATATGTTATTGCGCATAGTACATTTCTATAATACAGCCACAGTATACTTCCTTTCCCATTACCTGTCAATTAGCTATTGTTTTGCAGGGGGCGGTGTAAAGCACATTCTATGCTTTCCTTATTTTTATCATGCTCCAATTGGCCATTTGCCTCCATATAATGGTTTTGGGCCCGTGTTCCATGTAACTTAAGTGTCTTTTAATTAACCCCAATGAGTCTTAAGGAGTTTCCAATGTCACATTTTGCCATGATAAGAGAAATTCTAATTTATTTACACAGGCATATTACAAAACTGCGAAGAAAAACAATACAATATTTAGGAAAGCTGAAATTTGGATAAGCTCTTATGTACATGGCCAGCTTTACCAATGGGTGTACAGAAGGCATAAAAGATTACATTGTTGTCCACAGAAATTAAGAACAGATGGGGATACAATTACATGTTAAGCATAGTCTAACAGAATGGGCCTGTTCACACATAGAAATGCCAGAGGGTTCCATTAAAAGAAATATCCCTGGCCAATCAAATTATATTAATGTCCCAGTTAGGCTGAAAGTTCAATATTGAAAATGATCACATACACGTATCATTAGTCAGACACTGTTAGCGTTCTTTTTACAATTACAAAACAAATGTATACAAGTTAAAGCTTTAAGACTGGCCTGCAAGTTTGAGGAACAAATTTATAAATGTTAATTTTTGTACCATTGCTCAGAAACCAACGTCTATTCAATGTTTAGTTTACAGTGGTACTACATTCAAGAAACCAAGGCACAATGTTTTGTATTTTTTGTCTTGGCACATTGCTACATGTTACGATTTATTTTATTACAGTGGTAAAACCATGACATGAAACAACAATTCTACACTTTCTCAAACTGTTGTGGTTCTGTAAGTTTGGGATAATTGGAAAAACCTTGGCCTACAAGCTTGCAAAAAAGATTTACAAATGTTAGTTTTGGTACTTTTTCCCACAAAAAGTAGCATAACATTTCAAAAACCAAGCCACAATATTTTGTAAGTTTATCTCAAACTTTTGCGTCTCTGCACTTTCCTACATTACAATTTTATTTTATTGCATTTCTTTCATAGAACGGGAAAATGGTCACTAGCGTACCCTTTTTCAACTGGAAAACCTCATGCACTTCACACTTTAAGGTTGCAGAGTTTGTTTAAAAATATTTCTACAACTTTATGAACCTTGGAGATTAATAGAACACTCAAAACTTATCTGTGCATACCAATGTGCACACCAAGCCAGTTCCAAGTATCCAAATAATCGACTCAGTTTGTTTAAGACAGCGGATGATTATCTCCATCATATGTGTATTAAAGGCATTAGTGAAATGGTATGTTTTAAAAAGGTACACACATCAATTACATTTCAGTACAACGGTCAAAGCAGAAAACTGAATAAATTATTCGGTAAATTACCACTGTAAATGAAAGAGTACCTCCATTCAGTTTGTTACATTGTTTTATTCACAGAAATTTGACTGTTTTGACTTAAGGTACCCAAACTTACTTGTTAGATAAAGTGTATGATTTTTGATAGTTAAATGAAGGACTGCAGGTTTTACTTTTAATAAATAGATCCTCAGGTGTGTCACTGCAAAATATATAATAAACATCTATTTGGGAAATGGAACTCTGCAAATAATTGTTTCATAATTATCATTTTAAGATGTCTGTAAACCATGCAGAGACCCCAAAACAGTTTAATGTATTCAGTACATAGCAGTCCTATCACTCGAAGTGGAAGTACATGAAAAAAACGCTGTTATATATGTTTAAATATGACTATACAACACGACAATATGACTATACAGCAAAGCTTGGCTGCGTTGTATGTGAGTTAATAAGAAATATCTTCTATGCAGTTGCTCCATCTCAAGCAGATATGGTGAAATTCATTGAAATCATAATGTACCATTTGATGTTTTCTGCCTGCGAGGTAACAGCTGCTCAGAGATTGTCATGGTTACAGTTTTGAGAATGATGCCTAAAGCACTGGAAGATGTCTTCCGGTTGTTGGTGTGACTATTTAATCTCACAATCACACTAGCACGTTTGGCTGAAACCAGAGCCTAAAGTTGCACCTGTAGACGGGAGGTATGATCTGTCTCTACATCACCAATGCACCAATAATCTTCTGGCAAATAAACAGAGAGGTATGTGCTCTTGCACATGTATTGACCGCTCCCTGACCTGTTCTATTGCATTGTTCCTGACTTCACTTTTGGATTACCCCTTCTTCATTTTGTGGCACTCCTGTGCTCTCATATATATGTAGCCGAATTCCTCCCATAGAAGTTCTCCCGAAATGACCCAAAGTGTAACAAAATAAAACGATTAACAATGTATATTAAAAAATAACATTCATAATATCTGTAGTGCCCCATCGGAAAATGCCATCATCCATAAACCTGATGATTTGTACATAGAAGCTATATATATATACTCTCTCAGGGTTAGAACAGACCACTCACAGCATGGTGGGTGCCTCTTTTCGCCATATTCAGAGGTGGACCGACGTAAGCAGCATCTATCTGTGGTACCAGCTGCTGTAGCAGACTCTCAAGTAGAATCCGCATGATGCCGCCTTCGCTTCAGATTACTCCAGAGTCTGTGGATTTTTCGCCTTTTTTATCTGGACTTTATTTTTTATTAAATCGGAACGGTTATGTTGTGTGCTTCTCTCAAGCTTACTGTATATGTTTTTCTTATATCCAGGATGACTTACCGTGGCCACAAAATGTGGTTCATAAGCCTTCTCTTTTAAGCAGACCGCTCTTGGCCTGCTGGTACACCCACTCTAGGGGTACCCTGCTCCCCACCTGTTCTCTTTCTCCTTCGCTGTTCTGATCCCCTTCCATTTTCTCTATTCCTTCTTGTATATCAACTTTCTTCTTCTCCTACCCAAAATGATGAAACCAGACCTAGTAATATTGATATGCCTCAATAGAAATGTCACCTTATTTTGAATTGTTGTGTCTATATACTATAGTTTTGCCTGTACCGGCAATTGCTCCCTGATATGGATCCTAGTTATTTTGTACTATTGCACTGTGTCTCCTATCTATGTTTATATTATTAAGTCGGTCCACCGTAACGTGTAATGTTAGTTAACGAAATATGCTACTACTTCTTATGAGGCCTCAGTATGTTTATTATCCATGATGTCTGTGACTCTCCCATCCCCGAAGTCTATGCTTATATGATAATTTTCTAGTGTTCTTGTGAAAATCCATATTTAGTGAGTGTTTTATTTTAGTTTTTAAATTCACTTCTGATATGATTCATTAAGCTCTTCTATCTCTGTTTATTAACAGAAAAAATTGTGTCAGTTGTATATCTGGTGGATATCGTCATATATATTGATTGTTATGTTTACTGAATATGCTGTGTACATTATCATATTTTTTAAAAATTCTTATTAATGTAAATATATTATAATAATATATAAAATTAATTTATCATAAATGTTTATGAATATTTTTGTGATTATAATATGTCTTGATAAGTGCACATTTTTTACATTTTGTTTCCTTAATTCAGAGCATGTTCGGGGGTGATTAACGCATATTGACTAGTCGAAAATCGATGGTTTCCCAGTGGATGAATCCAATCTGTATACAAGGATACTGAGTAGCCGGAATTCAGAGATTTCTGTAATTTAGCTAATTTGCCTGATCTGAATCAATTTCTTGCCAGATCAGGCTGTATTGGACCCTTAACTAAATATCAGTGTAGTGTGAAATAAAAAATAACACAGCCCTTTTTTCCCCAAACATATTCATTAAATAAGAATCTACACAGAAATTTAAAGCAGCAGAAAAATATAAAAAATAATATCTAATTTATAATTAATATGATTAACATTTTATTTGATATCTGAACATGCAGATGTCAAGTAAAAGAGATAATTAAATTATTTTTTGTTTGTTTTTTTCAATATATTTATTATAAATGGAAATGTTGTTTTGCAATCTAGATTTTTTTTTTTTCTTAACACTCTGCAAATAACTTTCATCATGTGCTGGCAGCAATGACGGGCCAGCTGCAATAATACTAGTAACATTTATAAGAGATGGAAAACCAATTCATTTACTTGGCAGTGCAGATGGGAAAAGGCACACCAAGGTTCTAGTTTGACAAGCCTGAAAATATATTATTGTTACCTGGATACCAGAAAAACACAACTAATCAAAAGCTCAGATATTAGAGTTGATTCATTGCTGGCTGTTAACTCCAGCAAAATTGGAGGTTTTTTTTTTTACCGTTACTTGACGGTCATTAAAGCACTAGTTCTGCAATAAGAGACTAACAGCTTTTTTGTTGTTGTTGTTAAAAATGATTCTTATTCACCAAAACACATTCATTTAAGCTAGGGGATCACTGGTATAAAAGTCACAGGTCCCCTAGTGTCCCCTCCTCCCTATAAACAGTGGCTGGGACTGGCAAAATTCCACAGCTATCCTCTCACAAAAAAATACTGGGGCCAGAGGATTGCAAAATGGCTCCCTAAATGTACCTGATGCCGGGCATGTTGTATAATCTAAATTGAGAAGATGGGGAAAACGTATTCCTGTATCCACGAAAAACACCCGTCGCTACCTTTGAAATCAGCCACTCCTCTCGGTACTTCCACGATAACTAACAGCAACAGATATATGAGCAGGAGGTCCACCACTGTCAGGATACAAATGGAATGGAGACTCCAAGTAGCGTAACAAATTACGTTTATTGTAGAATGCCACAGCCGGTGTACTATCGTTTGGTATACGTTTTGATTTTTTCCTCCCAGGTTTCAATCAAATGTTGATAGTTGAGTGGGAGGGTCAGTAGAAGCTGTAAACCTGATATCTGCAAGTCAAATTAACATTAATAATAGCAACATTACAATTTTAATGAATACATACATTTTTAGAATTATTTAACATTAATATGTATGAAAAAAAGGTAGGTCATTTCCAAATTGGAATTGTCCTTTATACATATCTCCCAACTTATGCCCCCCAGGTATTCGAGCTCTGAGGTAGATCTTGAGAGGTCGAGTGTTAGCACTGTCATTCAAACTGACGGCGGCATTGATTATGCGCACATGTGCAGAATGCATTCTCCGCTATCAAATGAAATTGAGGCTGCAAGATTGCAGTGCCGAATCCAGCTATCGCATCTGGAAAGCACAAAGCAGGATAGTTGGGAAACATAGTTAATAACTGTGTTGGAAAAATAGGCAAGTCGGATCCTCTGCAGTTCAATTGTCAATTCTGTGTTACTGAATAGACAGCAATGTTTCTTTAAGCATAGGTATTTTTTAGAGTGCAGTACCTTATTACTTTTTTTTTTTTACCAGACTTTATTAAATGGTTTTTGAAACCCCTACTGGATTTTTTGTCTGGTGAAGTTTGGCATTTATAATGTACAGGTATGATATATTTGAAATATAACTTTTATTATATCGGATTAAAATAACATTTCCTTTGTGGTACCATCACCCAGTGTGTAAGTTATGCATATATGTGTTATCAAAAAATACAAATAAAAAAAGAATCCCTTTCCCACTCGGGGTAGTCAGTGATTTTGGTTTTACAGGGGGCTATTTGCCCTAAGATTCTTTACGGAGTCAGTTACTGTTTGGTGTCTCCGTTATAATAGTGATGCATAGCAACCCTGTATTTCATGGGGGTTTGTATGTTCTGGTTGTGGTTCCTCTCTTATTATTTGTGACAGCATTAAACCTTGTCTGCCCGTCACTTTAAGTATAGGGTATTTGTAACCAGCCCCCATTCTGCCACATTTGACTTTTCAAAAGCAGGATCAACCAGGTAAAGAAAGGGACACACTTTATAAAACCGGATTAACTAGTATAGCCAAAGATGGCAGGCTATAAACATTTAACCCCACTGGGCATATACACCGTCTTCTGGTGTCCCCGCTATGCAAAGTTGAGCTAATACTACTTATGCTGGCTTCCCATCAGATCCACCAATTTTTAGTATTAGCAGACAATCATAGAAACATAGAAACATAGAATGTACGGCAGATAAGAACCATTTGTCCCATCTAGTTTGCCCAATTTTCTAAATAATTTTATTGGTCCCCAGCAGCGTCTGCTTCACTGGGTGCCACGGGCAGCAAGAGAAAGTGCTGCTCAGCTCCCCATGCTTAATGCCGGCATGGGGAGCGCGAGCAGCACTTTCTCTTGCTGCCCGTGGCTCCCCGTGAAACAGATGCTGTTCTGCTTCACAGAGTGGGGGGGAGCTACACCTCTCAGTCGATTAGGTCCGCCCCCGGGATCCTGCAGAGCTTGCAGAGCAGAGGGCTGGTGAGGGGGGATCTTTTGATCGCACAGGTCGCACACCCCTAAGGCCGGCCCTGCTTACTGGTCTATAGTTGCCTGCCTCCTCCCTACTACCTTTCTTGTAAATGGGCATAACATTTGCTAATTTCCAATCTTCTGGGACTACTCCCATTAACAAGATGTGCCAAAAACATTTTCATTACTAAAAGAAAAGGGGGAGGCTGGTTACAAATACCCTATACTCTTAAAGTGACAGTAAAAAAATGGGCAGACAAGGCTTTATGCTGTCACAGATAAAAAGAGAGGAACGACAACCAGAAAATACAAACCCCCAAATGAAACATACAGGGTTACTATGCCTCACTATTATAACAGAGACACTAAACAGTAACTGACTCTGTGAAGACTCAAGGGCAGGGGTGGTCAAGTTTTTTTTTCAGTGGGCCACTTCACCAGAAATGTGTGTGTGGTTGGGCCAAATAATTTTTCATTTAGAGAAAATTATATATGATTGTGTGAGTGTGAGTTTTATTGCCCTGGAGTCTGTGATACACTCACACAATGCACATTAATATGAATTTTATAGATATGTGTGAATATTTATTTGCTAACATTTATATATAGAATTGACATTAATGTGCACTGTGTGACTGTATCATAGACTCCACGGCAATAAAACTCACACTCACGTTGCCCATTACTGTATAAAAATACACAATAAAACTCACAGCAAAAAAATTCCCTGACATTAATTACCCATACAGTCACACTTATACACATACATACACAGCTACACATACACACTTAAACATATTCACAGCCACACATACACAAATAGACACACAGTCACCGTTACACACACACACACACTAAGACACCCTTACACACACACTTACACAGAGACACCCATACTCCACAGACACCCTTACACACTCAGACACCAATACACACTCACACACCAATACAAACTCACACACCGATACACACTCACACATCCATACACACACACCAATGCACACATACACACACGCCCTTATACACACAGACACAAACACACACACAGACACCTATACACACACAGACACACATAGACTCAGACACACACACTCAGACATGCACACACTCAGACACACACACACCCATAGACACCCATACATACAAATACACACAGGCACCCAGACACACAGACACCCACCCACACACACATACATACACAGACACCCATACACACACACCCTCACACACACATTTTTCTTTTTATTGCATGTGCCATTTGTCCCCCTCCCTGCTTAGTCACCTTTCATATGCAGGGAGGGGGATGGTTCAGGGACTCCACACACAGACACCCATACACACACAGACGCCCTCACACACATTTATTTTTTCTTGTGCCACTTGCCCCCTCCCTGCTCACTCACCTTTTATATGCAGGGAGACAGATGGTTCAGGCACCAGGGACTCCACACACAGACACCCCTACACACACCCATACACACACAGACACCCTTACACACATAGACACCCTCACACACATTTCTTTTTTCTTGTGCCCCTTGTCCCCCTCCCTGCTCACTCACCTTTTATATGCAGGGAGGGGGATGTTTCAGGTACCAGGGACTCCATCTTCTGAGCTCTGGAATGCATCTGGAGCTCCAACCAGTGTCAGAGCACGAGGGGGTGGAGCAAGCGCCCCTCGCAATGCCCTCAGGGACAGGGACTCTTCATCTTCTGTGCAAGGGGGCGGAGCATGCACCCTTTGCGCTGTGCCAATCTCGGAGGTGCGTCATAGTGTTGCGGTTAACGCGTCAATCTCATCTGGCCGCACCTCTATCTCAGATGGGCTGCTGGCCTATGACTAAGCGTGGGAACGCGTCAGGTGGTCCTCTCCTATGACTCTTTAGTCCGTGGACGCATTCACTTTGTTTGTGTATATATTTATTATATTAAAGCACCGTTGTTCATCATCCTTGAGAGTGGAGTGCACACCTTTCTTTTGATGGGCTGCATTTTGCCTATGGGCCGCATGTTGGACACTCCTGCTCTAAGGGCAAACAGCCCCCTGTAAAACCAAAATCACCACCTACAACGAGTGGGAAAGGGATTCCTTTTTTTATTTTTATTTTTTGATAAAATGTATATACACACTGGGTGATGGTACCACAAAGGAAATATTATTTTAATCCTAAATAATAAAAGTTATATATTAAATACGTCATACCTGTACATAATGTTTCTTTAACCCCATCAGATGCAATACTGGGGGTTATATATTTTTTGGCACTGGAGAAAAATCCACTTCATGCATAGTGTTCTCAAACAGATAATAAAAGTCATCGAAGAAATAAGGCTAAAACAACAAATCAAGGTAACAGGGCACTTTGGAAGATTAATCTTAAACTGATCTTGGTGTATTAAGGACATTACAATGATAACTAGTGTCCATTAGTTGCTTTTTCAAAATTTTACAGCCCATCAATGTAAAGTCCCCTAGAAACATTAACATATAAATGTCTCGAAAGACATTCTGTGTCAGATAAATGTAGGGAAATTCAGTCTCCACTTTCTTTGCTTTCGCTTATAACTCAAGCTTCTTGTGAGGTTCTTTCACTAACGCTTCCAGTAAGTTATGGAAAATAAAAGCACAGAATTAGACTGCAAGCAAAGACCCTGGCATAATTTCAAGCATTTCCTCTCGCTGTTTACTACAAGATGTAGGTCTAACCAAATGTCTACTGTCTAAGTGTCAAACAGCAGAACAGATAGATCTGATGTTTCTACTTTGTATACATAACAAGATTTTGCAAAGGATGAAAAGTGCAAAGCTGTTCCATCTAATAAGCCCATATATTGCAATAATGTGCACTCCCTGCAAATGATTTACTTTAGCGCATATTTGAAATATAGCCGAATATTATTTGAAAATATTTATAAAATTCCTTGAATAATGTAGAGATATGCAGACAGCCTTAAATATGGTTTACATCTGGCAAGAACTTTTTAAGTAATCTAATCATCACAGGTGCATTATCTGGATTTCACTGTACCCCCTCAATATTCCCAGAATTGGTGAAGCACAGATAAAATCCGTATGGTGCAGACCCACTGTCATGTTATCAACCCGTGTTAGGGCACATCCAGGCTTGTCAGGCAGTATCCAATCGCTGTGTGTTACTCCCCTTGCTGTGTCTCTTGCTTGCTATGTCCCTCATACTTGCCTTCGTTCCCTCCTACAGAGCGGCTCTTCACCCTGATCAGGGATTCCGTTAGATATGACCTCCTATCCTTGTTCCTGTTCGTATTCTTGTGGCGGTCAGTCTACTGTGATTTTTATAATGGTCACGCTCGGAAATTACTCATGAAGAAGGGGACTATGTCACAGTTATACTTTTGCCTGGAGTCTGCTTACTGATAAATTCTTGTTCTGGGGTTTGATTAAGTCCCGTGCATGAAGCCCTCCCACAGACTGGATCTCCATTCAAACCAGGGAATTCCTAGTTCTGGAATGTCTTGTCTTGTAGTTTGTCTGCAAAACAGTAGTGCCGGTCACGCCCGGAGGTTACCCTTTGAGAAGGGGATAATGGCACGTTATCTACCCATGTGAATGGACATCCAGGCTGGCAGGCAGTGCCCAGTCTCTGTGTGTTTCTCTATTTGCTGTGTCCCTTATACTTGATGTGATTCCATGCTTGCTATGTCCCTTATTCTTGCTTTGCCCCCTATGCTTACTGTTTCTTTACTTGTTATGCTTTATGCTTTATTTTACCCTATGCTTGCTTTGCTATGCTTCTTGTTCTGATCTGTTTGTGGTTTATCTTTGCCTTGTGTGTCTGTTTCTAAATAAACATGCCTCACCCATTTGTTCTGAGTGTTTCAGTTTCCAGTCTGTGCAGTCTCAGGTTTGTTCTGTGTCTATTCTGTTTAGTTCAGTTAGTCATTATCTAAGCAGGTTTTAGTGATAAGAACTTGCCATATTGCTGGGTACCGTGATGTGGTTGGCAAGCTTATCATTACCTGACCATTCAGTTTAACTAAACCCTCACCATTTATCATTTTGCAGTCTTAGGCTAGTCCTGTGTTTATATCTCAGGTTTTGTATTCCTCCTTTGGTTCTGTTGCCATGCCCTGTGTCTGTGCCATGGTATCTGCAGGGTATCATCAGATCATATTTTGTTTTGTACTTGACACCAGCCACTGCTACCTCAGGACCTAATCAATAGTTTTATTTCTCTGGGCCTAGTGAACAAGAACTCCACATCTGCTGATACCCTTAAGTCCACCAGCATATGCAAAAAAAGTTTGAAGCTCAAACAAGGACTGACTGGACTTAGTGCCCTGCCCCATTGATGCAGCACTCCACACACTTCTCTGACAGTGACACTAATCAGGTAAGTTTGGTGTGGACCTTTATGTAGTGTACAGGTGAACATATTTTCAGATGGCAGACCCACTGCAGAAAATTCTTTCAAAACTTGAGGTTTGCTTTTCTGTTATTTGGCATAAGCAATATACCACAAAGGCGAAAAACTTGTTGAGTAAAAAATAGAACAATTACTAAAACAAATATATAAAATCCCCAGTATGACTTGGTAATGGAGAAAAGGTGTCTGTGTTTATTAATATGAATGGACATTTATTTCACAAGTCCTGTTCCAGTCACCACTTACAGTATAGATGCTTTAAATCCTCAATATTTTAATGCTTGACAGCTATGAAGTCATGGCAGCTGTGATTACGAGCAGTCATAGTGAAATCAGTGGAAATATTGTATGTGGAGGAAGCTTCCTCACTGCAAATTAAGCAAAAACAAATTATCCAAATTAAAATGCACACATAAATATTGTAGCACTGTTGAATGAATGCAAGCAGGAAATATAAATAATTGGGCATAATTACATATGGCACAAGTGCAATGAGTCTATTTTTCCCTTTACAGCTAATTCATTCTCCTATTCTACTTTGAAAGAGTACACACATTTAATATTAGCTGTACCCAGTCACACAAACTGTATCATTGAATATATAATAACAAAAATATTTTTTTTAAATAAACTGGGTTTCTCCCACTGTGATTTAAAGCATACTCTCAGAGTTAACCAAATCAACAGCTGAACAATAGATGTTATTATTATCCAACTTAATAAAACTAATTTCTTGATCTCAGAAATCTTAAGGACTAAGTGGACACTGTCATGATTCAAACCATGAGATTTGCAAAGGTACTGTAATCAGGGCATTTACCAACTCAGTTATGACACAAGTGGTCTGTCAAAGTCTGTTATAGCCTTCCCACTAATGAGCGGCACTAGGCTCTGCTTTCCAAGTGTTCTCACCTGTGAACAGTCAGTCTCTCCTTTCTGATTCTCCCGGTTCTGATTGTCTAACATCCTCACCTGTGAAACAGTCTGTCCTGTCCTGGTCATCCCACTCATAGGCTGCACCGGGCTCAGATTGCCAAAGATTCTCACCTGTGACACAGTCTATTTTAATAGAAGGACTCCCAGCCAGTGGTGTATCTTGGTTTTATGCTGCCCTAGGCAGACAAAATTCGGGAACCCCACTACCCACGCTGTACATGCCCCATAACCCACATCACCTCATTACATGCCTCCATCACCCCCATTACACATCCCATCAAATGCCTCCATCACCATCATTACATGCCTCCATCACCCCCATTACATGCCCCATCACCCCCATTACATGCCTCCCTCACCCCCATTGCATGACCCCATAACCCCCAGTAAATGCCTCCATCACCCCCATTATATGCCTCCATCGCTCCCATTACATGCCCCATCATCCCCATTACACACCTCCATCACCCCCATTACATGCCCCATCACCCCATTGCATGCCTCCATCACCCCCATTATGTGCCTCCATCACCCCCATTATATGCCTTCATCACCCCATTACATGCCCCATCATCCCCATTACATGCCCCATCACTCCCATTGCATGCCCCCATCCCCCCATAACCCCCATTAAATGCCTCCATCACCCCCATTAAATTCCTCCATTACCCCCATTATATGCCTCCATCACCCCCATTACATGCCCCATCACCCCATTACACACCTCCATCACCCCCATTACATGCCCCATCACCCCATTGCATGCCTCCATCACCCCCATTAAGTGCCTCCATCACCCCCTTTATATGCCTTCATGTGACGAACTGATATAAGGAGGAAGGAAAGACCGCTATGCAGGATAAACCAGGGTATGAGAAATAGAATAGTCGGGTACAAATCCAAGATCAGGGGAATCGGCAAACTTCATATATAGTAAACAGTCCAGAATCAGGGGAATCAGCAAGCTTAATAAACGTTAAACAGTCCTGGGTCATACACAGAAAAAACAGCAAAACGGGTAACAGACCAGGAGTAGGGAAACCAGAAGATCAAAGTAATCCAGGGAACAATCCAAATCGGCAACAAGAGATCAAAAATAGAAAAATGCCAGGAGTTCAGGAAATACACGAGAATCACCAAGCATAGGTATTACTGTGAAGAGCACTTTTAAATGTTCCCGCTAGTCGCGCGCTGAGGTCGGGCGTGACGTCATCGGAGGCGCGTCTGAGCTCCGATAGTGGAGAAATGCGCGTCCCCGGCTGTGTGCAGTCAGGCACAGCTGGGTGCGCGATTAGAAGAGGATACTCTGGGGATCTGCTGCGAGGTAAGTTCCCCCTCCGAGGACGAGACCTCCGGGCTCGCCAATGACCTGGCCGATCGGGATGGAGTTCATGAAAGTCGTGAATCAAAATATCAGCGTGAATCATTCTAGCCGGTTCCCAGGATCTGTCTTCAGCACCATACCCTTTCCAATGAACAAGATATTGTAACTGTCCACGATACAACCTGGAATCCAGGATCTGTTCCACCTCATATTCTTCTACACCATCTATAACAATAGGTTTAGGGGGTGACACGAGTCTACCAGGAAAGGTATTTTCAATCCAGAATTTGAGTAGGGATACATGGAACACGGGATGTATCCTCATAGAAGAGGGTAGGTCGAGTTTCATGGCAGACGGTGATATTACTTGTGTAATTACAAAAGGGCCTATGAATCTCGGACCCAACTTTCTGGTAGGACATGTCAATTTCAAGTGTTTAGTTGATAGCCAGACCTTGTCGCCCACTTTGTAAGACGGTGCAATAACTCTATGATGATCCGCAAACGTTTTGTATCGTAGTTGTGATTGAGTTAAAGTGTTTCGAAGTAGAGAGTATGTGTGCGTGAGGTCTCTGACATGGGGCTGACGGAACAATACTGGGAATAGGGGCTCCCGGGAGCATAGACGGATGAAACCCATAGTTGACAAAGAAAGGTGACATCTTAATAGAACTATGGATGTGATTGTTATAAGCAAATTCCGCCGATGGTAAATATCTGAACCAATCGTCCTGAAGATAGGTCGTGAAACAGCGTAGGTATTGCTCTAAGGTCTGGTTGGTTCGTTCCGTTTGACCATTGCTCTGGGGGTGGAAGGCTGTGGAGAGAGCACGCTGTATATGTAACTCTGTACAAAAGGCTTTCCAAAATTGAGATGTGAATTGAGAACCTCGATCGGAAACTATATTTTCGGGAAGTCCATGCAGTCGGAAGATCTCTCTAAAAAGTTCGGCAGTCTCTTTGGCAGAAGGAAGATTGGTATATGGTATGAAATGGGCCATTTTAGAAAATCGATCTACAACAATCATTAAGGTAGTATGTTGCCCGGAGCTTGGTAAGTCTGTGATGAAATCCATGGATATATCTGTCCAAGGGTTGGTCGGTACTGGTAGAGGTTGAAGAAGACCTGATGGTTTACGGTGATCTTCTTTTGCTCGGGCACAGATGGCACAGGATTTGACAAATCGATATACCTCATCCTGTAGTTTAGGCCACCAGAACGTGCGTGAGATGAGGTCTTTGGTTTGCTGTACCCCCCCGTGTCCGTCTGCTGGAGAGTCGTGGTAAAACTGGAGAACTTGTAAGCGTGCTTCTGGCGGAACAAAAACTCTGTTGTCATAATAAAAAAGACCTTGACTTGGGATTACGGGATATTGGTTTGGTAGACAGGAGGGAGAGGAATGTGTCCGTATGTTCTCCCAAATGGTTTGCGTGACAGCCAAAAAGTTTCCAGCAGGCAGGATATTACCCGTGGTGTTTGGAGGTCGGTCTTCCTTTTCTGCCATACGAGACAGCGCATCGGCCTTGAGGTTGCGGGAACCTGGCCGATAGGTTATATGTAACTGGAATCGTGTAAAAAATAATGCCCATATGGCCTGTCTTGGTTGTAGTCTTTTAGCCTTACGTAAGTATTCCAAGTTCTTATGATCCGTGAAGACGGTCACTGGATACTTAGCCCCTTCTAATAGGTGTCTCCATTCTTCTAAGGCCAGCTTGATTGCCAACAATTCACGTTCACCCACGTCATAATTCCTTTCTGCCGAGGATAGGGTTCAAGAGAAGAAGGCCACCGGATGCAATTGTTCGTCCTTCAGGTGTCGTTGTGACAATATTGCTCCTACGGCAGTGTCTGAGGCATCCACCTCCAGGGTAAATGGTTTGGATGGTTCAGGGAGAATCAATATCGGAGCCGTGGTAAATCGAGATTTTAGTAAGTCAAATGCATGTTGAGCTGCAGTTGTCCAGACGAATGCTTTGTCTTTAGAGGTTAGGGAGGAAATGGGTTGGATCACTTTAGAGAAGTTACGGATAAACTTTCTGTAAAAGTTTGCAAATCCTATGAACCGTTGTATATCTTTCTTATCTGTGTGTGTAGGCCAAGGTAGGATTGCATCCACTTTCTTGGGGTCCATTTGGATATTACAAGGAGATAAAATGAATCCTAAGAATTCCACGGATTGTGTCTCGAACACACATTTCTCCAATTTGGCGTACAACTGGTGTTGTCTCAGACGAGTAAGGACGGTTTTGACATGTTCACGGTGTAACGTTAAAGAGGGAGAATATATCAAGATGTCATCGAGGTAAATGATTACAAACTGATCCAGAACATCGCGGAAAATATCGTTTACAAAGTGTTGGAACGTATGCTGGGGCGTTGCATAACCCAAAGGGCATTACCCTGTATTCAAAGTGTCCATAGCGAGATCTGAAGGCCGTCTTCCATTCATCTCCTTTCCGAATTCTAACAAGATTATAGGCTCCTCGGAGGTCAATTTTAGTGAATATATTGGCTGTACGTAGATGATCCAATAATTCTGAGATCAAGGGTAATGGATAACGGTTCTTAGTAGTGATGTTGTTTTATTCTCTGTAGTCGATACAGGGTCTTAATCCTCCATCCTTTTTTTTAACAAAGAATATCCCTGCACCTGCTGGTGATGTGGAAGGCCGTATAAATCCTTTGGTTAGGTTTTCTTCAATATACTCCTTCAGAACCTTCAGTTCGGGTTCGGCCAATGGGTATATTCTTCCAAAAGGGATAGGGGCCCCTGGGAGCAGGTCGATAGGGCAATCATAAGGTCTGTGAGGTGGAAGTGTATCAGCTTTCTTCTTTTCGAATACATCATGGAAATCCCGATAGGGTTCAGGGACCTTGATTATCGTGCTTGAATCAGAGGGCAGGCATACTGATGATGATGTGAGACAGTGGTTCAAACATAGGGGAGAGGTAAAAGACAGGGTGCCGGTCTCCCAATTAATCACAGGATTGTGTTTGCGTAACCAAGGGAGTCCCAGTATAATAGAAAAGACTGATGGCCCTTGCCGATGGTGACAATGATTGGTGGGGTCTCATGCGTGATGGGTCCGGTCTTTAGGGAACTGCCATCAACAAGTTGGATGTGCATTGGGGTGGATTTTAATCGGGTAGGAATGTCCATAGTTTTGGCCAATTTCGTATCCAAAAAACATCCGCTGGCTCCTGAGTCAATCATTGCGGTCAGAGAGATGGGTCCTTTAGTTCCCTGTATGGAGAGAGGGATGGATAAGTGGTGTGAACTAGAAGAAGTGAATATGGTATTGGGTTCAAAGAAAGTGGAGGGAGTCTTACCGTCCGTGCGTGGTCGTCGGGAACGACACTCTTTATACATGTGTCCAGGTTTACCACAATATAGGCATAAATTCAGGCTCCTCCTTCTATTCTTCTCTTCCTGAGTAAGAGGACCCCGCACTAGTCCAATTTGCATTGGTTCCTCTGTGGAGGTGGGAACCGTAGTCTTGTTTTCTGAGTGAGGGTAATTGTACACAGGAACATGAGTGTGAGGCGAAGTGCTCCTTTCTGCTCTTCTCTCTCTTAATCTTCTGTCAATCTGTGTCACCAGTCTGGTGAGATCATCCAGTGCAGCGGGAATACCAACTCGAGCTAGTTCATCTTTTAATGAGTCTGATAATCCTAGGCGAAATTGATCCAGCAAGGCCGATTCGTTCCACGTAGTCTCCAGTGCTATCCTACGGAATTCCGTTATATATTCCTCCACTGGTCTGCATCCTTGTCTAAGGGTACGAAGGGTGTTAGTGGCAGATGCAACTCGGAAAGGGTCTTCATATAAGGAGTCCAGTGCTTGGCAAAATGAAGGCCAAGATTCCAATAATGGGCTATTAGTATGTAACAAATGATGAGCCCATAACTGGGGTTCTTCTGTAAGTAGGGATATAACTGTGTGGATACGTACGTAGTCTGAAGCATATGTACGTGGTCGTAGAGAAAAGAGGATCTGGCAGGAAGTAATAAAAGTGCGGTATTTCTTTCTGTCACCTGTAAATTTATCAGGGAGTACCACTTGGGGTTCCGATGCAGTGGCCCCGTCCAGTAATACTGGGGCTGGAGGAGGTAGGTTCAGGTGCATTAGCACGAGTAGATTGCAGATGTTGCACTTGTTGCTGTAATTGGGTCTGTCCGGCTTGTAACTCCATTACCCCCATTATATGCCTCCATCGCTCCCATTACATGCCCCATCATCCCCATTACACACCTCCATCACCCCCATTACATTCCCCATCACCCCATTGCATGCCTCCATCACCCCCATTATGTGCCTCCATCACCCCCATTATATGCCTTCATCACCCCATTACATGCCCCATCATCCCCATTACATGCCCCATCACTCCCATTGCATGCCCCCCCCCCCCCATAACCCCCATTAAATGCCTCCATCACCCCCATTAAATTCCTCCATTACCCCCATTATATGCCTCCATCACCCCCATTACATGCCCCATCACCCCATTACACACCTCCATCACCCCCATTACATGCCCCATCACCCCACTGCATGCCTCCATCACCCCCATTATGTGCCTCCATCACCCCCTTTATATGCCTTCATGTGACGAACTGATATAAGGAGGAAGGAGAGACCGCTATGCAGGATAAACCAGGGTATGAGAAATAGAATAGTCGGGTACAAATCCAAGATCAGGGGAATCGGCAAACTTCATATATAGTAAACAGTCCAGAATCAGGGGAATCAGCAAGCTTCATAAACGTTAAACAGTCCAGGGTCATACACAGAAAAAACAGCAAAACGGGTAACAGACCAGGAGTAGGGAAACCAGAAGATCAGAGTAATCCAGGGAACAATCCAAATCGGCAACAAGAGATCAAAAATAGAAAAACGCCAGGAGTTCAGGAAATACACGAGAATCACCAAGCATAGGTATTACTGTGAAGAGCACTTTTAAATGTTCCCGCTAGTCGCGCGCTGAGGTCGGGCGTGACGTCATCGGAGGCGCGTCTGAGCTCCGATAGTGGAGAAATGCTCGTCCCCGGCTGTGTGCAGTCAGGCACAGCTGGGTGCGCGATTAGAAGAGGATACTCTGGGGATCTGCTGCGAGGTAAGTTCCCCCTCCGAGGACGAGACCTCCGGGCTCGCCAATGACCTGGCCGATCGGGATGGAGTTCATGAAAGTCGTGAATCAAAATATCAGCGTGAATCATTCTAGCCGGTTCCCAGGATCTGTCTTCAGCACCATACCCTTTCCAATGAACAAGATATTGTAACTGTCCACGATACAACCTTGAATCCAGGATCTGTTCCACCTCATATTCTTCTACACCATCTATAACAATAGGTTTAGGGGGTGACACGAGTCTACCAGGAAAGGTATTTTCAATCCAGAATTTGAGTAGGGATACATGGAACACGGGATGTATCAGCTGTCCGTCATAATAGACTGCCGTGTCGGGCAGCATGGAGGATGTCTGCAAGTATCGTGCAGACATCCCCCGGCTGCCCCCACGAGCCACCAGGGATCAATGTAAGGGGAAGGGAGAGAGGGGGGCAGAGAGACAGGGGGAGGGAGGGAGGGGGACAGAGAGACAGGGGGGACAGAGAGACAGGGGGGAGGGAGGGGGCCAGAGACAGAGTCAAGGGGAGGGAGGGGGTTAAGAGACAGAGACAAGGGGAGGGAAGGGGTTAAGAGACAGAGACAAGGGGAGGGAAGGGGTTAAGAGACAGACAAGGGGAGGGAAGGGGTTAAGAGACAGAGACAAGGGGAGTGAGGGGGTTAAGAGACAGACAAGGGGAGGGGGGAGAGAGAGAAAAATGGGGGCAAGGGAAAGAGAAAGGCAGCATTGGCACATAAAAAGAAATAAAAACTAGAAATACATTTTTTGATATCATAATTTGTTATTAAAAAAGCAATTTACATGTGAATATATACAAGTTGAACTTTTTTCCTATAGGGTAGTCTTATATTCAGGCTTTTAGTTTTTTTCCTAATGGAATATCCAAAGTTTTGGGGGTCGTCTTATAATCAGGGTCGTCTTATAATCGAGCACATACGGTATATTATGGGCTTTACTCATAAGAGAGAGAATTGCAGGGAAGTGAGATGGGAATTTCAAAATTAAGGCTAAAGTAGCAGAGTTGGAAAAATTCTCCCATTCAGTTGAATTACCATCTCAGTTCCCTGCACTTCTCTCCTTTATGAGGTTGGTAGAAGGAGCATACCTCACCCCTATTCTCCCCAGGTTTTTGATCCCTTTTTATAAGAAAAAAAAAAAGATTTATGATGTGCGTGTGAGAGTTGCAGGTTTACACACGTGTCCGTGTGGCAGAATATCTGTGTGGGAAAGGCCATCTGTGTGTATAAGGGTGTCTGTTTAAGGTTGTCTGGATGTGTGTATGTGTGAGTGTAAAGTTGTCTATGTAAGGGTATCTATGTGGGGGGTGCAAGGGTGGGTGACTGTGTGGGGTGTGTGTGATATCCCCTATATTATGGAATATTATAAGACTGTTGGTCTACTTTTTTCTCAAAGTCTGGTAAATGGTGTATGCAATGTACACAAAATGTTGTATGCTCAGTTATTTGGAAATCATGGGAATTTGCTCACATACAAGTGTATGTGTGATGTAAGTTGGTGTGTGTAAGTGGGATTGTGTGTCTCTGTGTGTAAGGGTGTGTGTATGTATGTGTAACTGTGTAAGTGTGTATGTGTGGCTGCATGTGTATGTGAGTGTATTTGTGGCTGTGTATTCATGTGTATAAGTGTAACTTCAAGTAATGTGAGTTTTTCTTGTGCTGTGAGTCTTATTGTGTATTGTGGTACATTAATGTGCAGCATGAGTGTGTGATATACTCATACACTGCACATTACTGTAAGTTTTATTGCTGTTGGGACTGTGATACACTCACACACTGCACATTACTGTGATTTTTATTGCTGTGGAGTCAGTCACAGACAGACACACACACATACAGACATACATATAGTCGTTCACAGGCAGACGTACAGTCAGTCACATACACTGTCAGTCACAGACACACACATACACACACATATAGTCAGTAACAGACAGACAAACACATACAGTCAGTCACAGACACATACAGTCGATCACAGGTAGACATACACACAGTCAGTCACATAAAAACACAATCAGTCACACTCACACATGCAGTCAGTCATACACACACACTGTCAGTCACACACACTTACACACAAGTCAGCAATTTTGTTGTTGTTTACGATAAAAAAAAGTTCATCTATCAATATGTCCCCCTCCTGGCTGCTAAACGTCATTGTAGCCTGGTCTGTGCCCTGTTGTTGTTTCTAGCCCTGCTGAGTACACTCGGACACTATAAGATTGTGCAAACAGAGCACACACTGCTCCCCTGTGCTCCGCTGGATTAATAAATAAAACGATCCAGGGGAGAAGGCACCATGCAGGGACAACAATAACCAGGCGCCAGGTATAATTTCCTGGTGCCCAGGATTTGTTGAGCCCTGATATATACCCATATATACCTATTGTTCATTGGCGTCAATTATATCAGTCTGTATGCTGCCTAAGCATGTGAGCTTATTTACTCCACTTCTTTCAAATCTATCACGGGCTCCAGCTCCCCCAACCAGGGTAGGAATTGTTAATTGTTGTATCTATCCAAATTATATTTCTTTATTGGGCCTGAGAAGGATAATATTTTCTTTTGATTCCTTCTACAACTTTATGTGCCATATATAAAAGTAATCATAGTACAATAATGGTAATGATTGTCTTGTGAATTGTAGGAATAGAACTTTGTACAATTGTGTTATTGTAGAGGTGCTTAGTAACTACCACTGGATTTGTTTTTAAGCTCAAATAAGTAGTTTGGTTAGGAAAGTGTCAGATACCATACATAAGTGTTTTTCCGGTTATATGATATATGAATTCATGAGGTCAGTCATGTAGATGCAAAATTGTGGAATCAATGAAACCATAGCATAAATAATGATGAGGATTACTGTCCAAAATGCAGAAAAGCTAAAATGATCATTCAGGTCACAAAGTCTGTGCTCCGGATAGGGAGAAAGTGCTGGCTCAAATTCTGACGATAATGAGAGCCATCAATCGTATGGATTCTTGTGCACATATCCAATGGCTTTGTGATTAAATGCCATGTCTCCTTATATGCAAAGGCCAGGCAGACTAAGTCTTTGATTTAGTGTTACGCAATGAACATTTTCATTTAAATGTATACTTATTTATTTCTACTGTATGTTGGACCTCATCTGCTATTTATTAGCCTTGTCTCACATGTTTATTGTGTCTCTTTGGGGTTTTATTACCCTGCATCTTTCAGTGTAAACTGCAAAAAATGTGATGATGTTACATCATGAAACAATTACCATTAAATACCTTATAATTTACAATGCATCTTCAGAATGGCTCCATGGAGAATTTTGGCATCTTGAAGTTCTAAATCCTTCTGAAATTTTATCAACTAAAAAAAAAACAGAAAAAAAAGTATTAAAACACAAAATAACCATAAAACCATTTTATTCAGGATAAAACATATTTCCGTAAAAAGTTACAACAATTCACTCCCCAAAACAGGGGAAGAGGAAAATAAAGAAATGGAAAAACAGGCAAAAAATGTAGATTGGAATGTATCGAGACAGCATCATGTCGTGTTGGTTTTATTGTACTGTTTGTGTGCAAGATGTCTATGATATTGTTATGGAGTGATTCCCCCACTGAAGCATATAATTTTTTAGGAAATTGTTGAACCAGTTTTATATTTCTTGTATTTCAGGTATACAGGGTTACCTAGCAACGTAGGTTTGTATTGTATGGTATTGTATTATTTGTTTATGATAAATTAATAAAAAAGTTTAAAAAAACAACAACATATTTCTTTTATAGTCTATTGATGAGTGTAAACATTCTCACCATTTAATAAATGTTCTATCTGCATATATGTTTGTTGGCATGTCAAAGATTGATTTTTTTTTTAATGTTTTACTTTATGGGGTAGACATTAGAAGATCTCACTGTTTAATTCAAATCTCGCTTACTTGGTTACATTTGAATGTGGCTCAATTTTTAATCCTTATATTTAGACAACTTAGTTCAGGACTAGCAGGTTTGTGTGTACACACCAGCCACCTAGCCCTATATATATATATATATATATATATATATATATATATATATATATATAAATCTAATAATAAAAAAAATTACTGGATCACCAATAACTCTTCCCTCTATAACCAACCTGTGTCTGCTGTGTTGTGTGGTAATAATGCATAGCACGGGAGAAGGGATAGTCCCCACCCCTTCATTAGATTCCATACCCAGTGGCATGGAAAGCAATATATTACTGTGGAGTTAGTGGGCTCTCAATACTCAGCTCTACCAAATGAGTGGGTTACATAAAGTCCACTTATACCACAATAGGAACTCAGGTTCCAAGCACACTCATTGAGCACAATAGTACCCAGCAACCCAACTAGCACTTTAGTGCAGAGGTATGCGGCATCCCATTTCATCCATGGGATGGGCTTCCCTGTCTCTTTGTATTTATAGATTTAGCTTTGACAAATATAATAAAAATGTATTAAATAATGAAGTATATTTCAGGAGTTTGAGTGTGAGTGGCCTATTTGGCTAATGTTGGAGCAGATTAGCGCAATCCAGGTGAATGTTGAATGATTCACCTTGGTTTTAAATTACACGCGCTGGTGAATATGGTGCCACATTCTGCTTTATTTGGATAATTTGTAGGCAAATGTGGGTCTCTGAGTTGTTTGTTGAATGACAAATTCCCCTGTCATTTACCTCTTTCAGCTCATTTGTTCACAATTATTTGCACAGACCCAAACAGTTTGTACAGTAGTATAACAAAACTCGCAATTACCGGTAGGTGCAAAATAAAATGGCAAATTTAAGTGCTAGTAAGCCATGGATCGCCCAAGTTAATGTTATTTTTGCAGATACCATAATTGTTATACTATTAAAACAAATACAAACATAACCTTTCCTACTCCTTCTAAACGAGACTCCCGGATCATTGTTTCTCGACCCTTTCTTGTTTTTGCTGGATGTTTATGTCCCCAAAGATGACACACAAGTGCGGTGCTACACAGCTGCCAGGGACTTTAACTTGCTGCTGACACACATGATACAGCTGCCTTGCATGCCCTCTGAGGGGTTTTTTTTTTTTGCTAAGCCAGCTGGTTTTAATTGCCAGCACAAATGGCAGAGAAAAAAAAGATTGTATTTCCTGTTACTTTCTTTGTTCATATAAAATAGAATTTCTCATGCTAAGTAATGTGACATTTTTAAGTGATTTTAAACTTTCAAATAAATAATCTGAAATTCAAGGACTTACCTTTTGAGCTAAAATAGAATAGTGACGCTATCAAGCAAAACATTGCTTATTCTATTTATGTAGAGAATAAAAAAATTATGAAAAATGATCTACACATTATGTTAGCAAGCAAGCAAGCAAATGCATATAATAAGAAATATGTGTCATTTAAATATGCTTGTGGTGTCTCCTCTTTATGACATCACCTTGTGACTTGATATGCAAATAACACATTGCCCTTTGCAAATTAGTTCATTTGCATATCAGGCCACAGGGGATGTCATAAACAGGGGGCATCATAGACATATTTAAAACTTTTTTTTATTATTTTATTCATTTTTATGCAATTTTGCTAGCATAATTTATATTTACAATAAAAGTATTGTTTAGGTTGTCAGAGTCACTTTTAAAGTGGGAGTAAAGGCAATTATAGGATTTGTCCCAGCACTTACATTTCCCTCATGGGACTTGCCTCAGCACCCAAGACTTGCCCCAATAGTTAGATTGAACTCCCAGGACTTGCCCCCATTGGTTATATTGCACTCAAAGGAATTCTCCCGGTATCCTGATAGGCCAGTCCAGCCTGACCCCATATCTTTTTGAACTTTGAGCCAATTAACTTAGAAATCTTGCAAGTGCTGTGAAGTAGATGGGTCATTATTCTGCATTACCAGGAATGGCATAATCTCCTCTTGTTCATCCCCAGTGTCCATACTGTCAGCATCCAAGTTAGTCATGTTGATTTCTATAAAAATAATTTCTGAAATTTGCATAAGTTCATCCATATTTCTACCAGTGCATAAGCACAACAGCAAAAGGGATTACTATCCAGAAGAATTTATGTTCTAGGTTTCAATGTTCTAGTGGCATGGACAAAAGGAGATTATTACATCACTGGTGATGGAGAACAATGATCCAACAACTTCACAGTTTATGTGGTTTTTAATCCCCTGAAAACTTAATTAACTGATAACTCAGTAAAGGAGCAATGTAGAGAGCTGAAAATAGTTGCATTGATTTCCAGAATGAGTAAGCTTTACAAATTTGAGAGTTTTCCCTGCTTCAGACAAAGAGACAGGCACAATGATTTTCTGTTTAATCGTTAAGATGAATAAATCTACTGAGTGAGAAAGAGAGAGAAAGATGAAAATAGTAAAAAGTATTAAAGGTTAAAAGGTGTAGGGGCTCAGGATGTATATAATGTGTACTGAAAACCTAAAGTTTGTGACAAAATTCTGAAGACAGCAGTCCAAAGCAAGTCAATAGAGGTATTTTTGTTTATCATGGTACAGTTATATGCATCTCTGCTTGTTAACAATCAGGGGAGTGCTCCCAGTAGTCTATCAATCTCTGTATTGTATAAGCTTATTAAATCTAGCACAGGTAATGTATGGGGTGATGAAGTTGCACCATGGGCCACAAAATCATATTTTCACCTCCCCCTGCCTGGTCAAAAGTTGCCAACCCTCCCCTGTTTCCAACTTGCTTCAACAGGGACTGAATACTTTCATCTCTGCAGTCACAATCTAGTGTTTTCATTTACTGGCAGCGCACAATGCAAAAAGCATATCAAATCTCTGCTGAAACCTACCAGCATCTCAAGGGAGCCCAGTGTCTGTGACAATTTATCATAATCATTGGTGATGGGATGACAAAAACACATTTTGCTGAAATTGTAAGTCTGTTCCTCTTAAATGTTTTGCTTTTGGCTCCATTAGTTACATTTTATCCCAAATTCACTGATTTTCAAGGAATTTAGGCCATAATTTTGGTCCTATTCAGTTGGCCTGGGGATTCCACCTATTCATGGAGTCGCGAATAAGGCCAACTTCAGTAAAAATGACCATATTTGATCCATTTCAATTCTTCAGATTTTATTTGGAGAATTTAACATTTCAGAGCCATTACATACAGTATAAAAATGTAAGTGGTTATGGAAACTGAAACGGTAATGCTATAGGTTGGCATCACATCACTGATTACTCCTCACCAGCAACAGCTGTTAGGTTATATGTACCATCACAGCCTCAAGTCTTGTGGGTATTACAGTACCATTTCATGTCCACAGTATGGATGACAACATTGATTGGTAATGCACCATTCTCCATTGTGGTTATGAAAGGGTACCATTTAGACAAGTGCATTCGTTTACGGACTAATGCATTTTAATCCGAAAATAGCATTTTCGTCCATTCGTCCGAAAAACGAATAACGAAAATGCTAAACTAACGAAAGCCGAATGAACGAATGGTTAATAAACGAAAATCATTCGTCCATTCGTCCATTCGTGCTATTGGCATTATATAAACCGAAATAGCATTACATACATTCCATAAACCGACATAATGAATGACTTTCGGTTTATGGAATGCATGTAATGCTATTGCTATTCTATAAACCAAAAGAGTCCCCATTCATACGAATAGGTCAACTGACCTATCCGTATGAATGGGGACTTTATTTCGGTTTATAGAAAGCCAATAGTATTACATGTATTCCATAAGACAAAAATCTATAAACCGAAAGACATTCGGTTTATAGACTTTCGGTTTATAGAATACATATAATGCTACTGCTATTCTATTAACCGAAAGTCTATAAACCGAACGTCGTTCGGTTTATAGACTTTCGGCTTATAGAATACATGTAATACTATTGGCTTTCTATAAACCGAACTAGAGTCCCCATTCATAAGAATTTCTTATGAATGGGGACTCTAGTTCGGTTTATAGAGAGCAAATAGTATTACATGTATTCCATAAGCCGAAAGTCTATAAACCGAACGACGTTCAGTTTATAGACTTTCGGTTTATAGAATACATGTAATGCTATTGCTGTTCTATAAACCGAAAGTCTATAAACTGAACGTCGTTCGGTTTATAGACTTTCAGCTTATAGAACAGCAATAGCATTACATGTATTCTATAAAACGAAAGTCTATAAACCGACCATCGATCGGTTTATAAACTTTCGGCTTATGGAATAAATGTAATACTATTGGCTTTCTATAAACCGAACTAGAGTCCCCATTCATAAGAATTTCTTATGAATGGGGACTCTAGTTCAGTTTATAGAAAGCCAATAGCATTACATGTATTCCATAAGCCGAAAGTCTATGAACCGAACGACGTTCGGTTTATAGACTTTCGGTTTATGGAATGTGTAGGTCAATTGATTCGTACGAACGAATAAAACAAAACAAAAATAAGGAACGAATTTCATCTGAAACAAATGCAGTAATTAACGAAATTCGTTTTAGACTAAATAAATATAATTTTCATCCGAATGGACGAAAACGAAACTAAAATTTTAGTTTTGCACATGTCTAGTACCATTGTCATATGTCAGTGCGTTAGGCAGTGGCGTGAAAAGAAACCCCTGTGACACAGTAAAATTGCCATGTGACCCTCTGACCCCATAGCCCATCAAACACAAAGTGTTCCTGGGTGCTAGGTGAAGCAGACACTTAGTAAATACTACAATAAAAAATACGGAAATCCCAATATCTGTTCACATGAGATAATACAATGAAATGGGTCCATGTAGGTACCAGTATAGTAAAATGATGCAAAGAAATAGAAAGCCAGGCTGAAAGATTAGATTTACAGATGGATATTGTATGATTGAAGAATGTCAGAAATAAGAACTTCGATGCATAAACCAAATTCACTTCATCAGGGGGGTCTTATCATCTCCCTGGTGAAGTTCATTTGACCGAAACATGTTGAGTTGTTTTTTGCCACAACCTGTGCTCTGCAGCTTCAGGCATCATACTGTTTTACCAGCGAATAGACTTCCTGATTAACGACACTCATTTCGTCCATTTCTGGGGCCAGGTGCTGGGAATTTCAGCTTTTATATTTAAATCAGCGTCCTCTTGGCCAGTTTGTCCCAGCGTCCTCTTGGCTTGTTTGTGAGTTGCCATTATCTACACATACATTAGTATTTTTGTTTTGCATTGTTGCACCCATTGATCTGCACCAGGAGCCTGTTTTATGCTTTTTCTTTTCAGGTTTTATTAATATGTGATCACTTCCGCTTTTAATGATTATTATAATGACTTGGTAGATATATTAATAAAATTTTTCTCATTTATTTATCTGCATGAATATAATTTGATCTCCACAATCTGCATTATATTTGACATCATGTTTAGACCACTTCAAGCTCTTTTTTGTACTACTCGCACTTTTTTACTACTACAGCTATTCATGTGATACTGTTTCATATTGTTTGTGTTTGTATCAGTGTTGTTACTGGTAGCATTTTGTGCAAACACTTGTATCTCACAGTTCAACTACACTATTGATTAAATGTTTTTATCTTCCAATTGTCATTTATATATCATTCTCACGTCACATTATTTTGTGTCTATATTTAAGGACATAACCATTTGATTGATGCCACAAATTTCCTATTTCTGACATTCTACTACAGTCATATAATATCCATCTGTAAATCCGTTCTTTCAGCCTGGCTTTCTATTGCTTTGCTGAATAGGTTTTACAGACACAGTTTATTCTATTTTTACCATTTTCCATCTTTATAGCTGCATTCCATTGTCAGCGAATGATCATTTTAAGGTATTATATTTGTACCTACACAGACCCATTTCATTTTATTATCACATGTGAACAGATATTGCACAGATTTTTGAATTCAGCATTTTTTTTATCTTGGTATTTACTAAGATGAACTATGAAATGAACAAAATGTGACATTTGGCAAGCCCTGTCAAACACCAGAGGCTGTAGCTATTTTTGAAACAAATAGAAGAAAATCATAGGGGGAAAATAGTTATTTAACCCCTTAGTGACAAGACATTTTCACCTTGACTTTCCCATGGTGACAATGGCTGTTTTGACATTTCTGGGGTGTTTAGCTGCAATTTTCTTCTCTCTCACATACTATACCCACACAAATGATATGTTGTTTTTATCGTCATAAGAAGGGATTTCATTAGATGCCATTATGTTCATCATATCTTATAATTTACGACAAAAAAAATGATAAAATATGATGAATGTTTTTTTAAAAAACACTTTTTCTAACTTTCACCTAAAATATAATTTGCACAAATACAATCATTAAAAAATACCCCATAAAATAGTTTCTAAATGTTGTCCCGAGTTCAGAAATATACATGTTTCCATATTTTTAGGTATTTTTTTGCGAGTTATGGGGCAAAAACCAAAAATAGTGTTTTTTGTTTTTTCCTATATTGACCTTTTGACCCCAACCCGAACCCAACATTTAACCTTAACACTAAATTTAACCCCAACTCTAACCCTTATGCCATCCCTTAATATATTTTAATTTTAACCCCATCCCTTATGTTAAAAATTATTTAATTTTAACCCTATAGGCTAATCTAAGTATATAACCAGTTTTTATTTAATTAAATATTTATTTTAATTTTTTTACATTGCTATGCTACTTAAGTACCACTAGGGGCAGTCAAGTAGCATATTCAGAGCGACGGAAGTGAAGTTACTTTCACTTCCGAAACTCAGACCTCCAGAGGGCATGGCCATATTGACGGAGAATGCCTCTCCGTCAGTAAGGCTCCCACGATCGCTCCGTGGGGCGATCGTGGGTGCCCCAGAAAATAAATTTTGGTGCTGGCTATTGCCTCAATGTCGAGGCAATAGACCAGCATCGTTAAAATGGTTTTCGTGATCAACGATCACGAAAACCGCTTGATTCACCGCAGGACGTGCCAGGCACGTCCATTGTCGGGAACGGAGTTCCCGGCAGGACATGCCTAACACGTCCATTGTCGCGAAGGTGTTAACTGTCAGCAAAAAATGAAGTTCTGTTTAATTGAAAGATTCCATCATGTGTAGGCATTTTACATAGAAGTGCTTTAAACTACATTATTGAGCCTTATTTTTCTGAAAGTTTAATTTAAGGTTGCTTTTTTTTCTAGGATAAAATTTGGCATAACAAATCCTAAAATAACCTCTTCAAACCATCAGTCAATTTAAGGCCTCTACAATTGTTGAGTTTTTAAAAAAAAAAAAGTATAAAGACGTATGATTATATGTTCAATACATTTTGAAAACATATTTTATGAATTGCTGTAAGGATTACAAACGTATCATTATTTCTTGAGCATATACTGAGCAATAATTTATGACTACTGGAAATTAAAATTTAACTGGCAAATAAATACAGTTTTTGATAAATTATAAAAACCTTCATGATTATAACACGTGTTAAGTTGGATCTGCCTAGTATTCCCTTTTGTATTATGTATACTTTTTACCTGCACTGCGTGGAGGCACTGTCAAATATCTAAACTGTCCTGTCATTTCTACACCAGAGGGGAAGCTCTGGATTCCTGGCCAACGCACTCTTATACATTACCCATTTGGTTTCCTAAACTTATACCAAAATGAGCTACAGAATAGTTTATTATCTTAGCAGGATTTTATTATATAACTTACAATGAGAGAAAGAGCAATATCTTCCACGAATGCAAATATTGATCTATAACCACAGAACAGCATACTTAAACAAGCACACACATAATGCAGATGTTGCATAAATATAAAATTACAATACTAATGGGAATGGTCCACTACCAGAGCAGGACAGGCAACTCTTGGCCTGCGAGAAGAAACTATTTAGAGGCCCATAGCACAACTTCATCAGCTCACCCATTATCATCAGAGATAGACACAGACATGCAAGACAGATATGCTCACACATAGAGATTGACAGACATACAAGACAATTGGATGGATAGAAAGACAAACAAGACACAGCAGTAGAAGGACAGAAAGAGCATTGGTTGGTCCCCAGTGCATTTTACTCAGTTTCCATTGCCCTTTTATTGGCACTACCCCGGGGGAGGGTTCCAGAATGTCTCCTGCCATCTCATTCCAAGCTTCCAGCCTTCAAGCTCTTTCAGGAAGAAAATACACTAGGCCACATGTCGGCTATTCCCATTGGGGCAGTATATAAAACTGGCTTTAGTCATCCACTTTGAGTTACAGGTGCAGCCTTCGGTGAAGGTCTGAACTCTGGTCTCCAGCAGGTAAAGCTTCCATTTATCAGGTAGTTCTGCGGAATAAGTCCTGGGAAAAAGTTAAACAAACTGAGATTCTTGCCCCATAGTGAGCAATTCAAACCACATACTGCCCTGACCAGTCCAGTCTCAATTGTAGTCTCCTCTACTGCCCGGTCTAGTCTCAGTTACAGCCCTGTCCAGTCTCAGCTGCTGTCCTGTCCAGTCTTAGTCATTGCCCTGTCCAGTCTCAGTCTCAACTATTGCCTTTTTCAGTCCCGTCTGTCCCTTTCCTACCCTATTTTCCTGGCTCCTGTAGGTTTTATTCAGGTTTTTATGCTGCTTGTATTTCCAATTCTTCTCCTCCCTGTTGATCTCATCTGGCCTCGTTATCCTGTACAACCCAGCCCTTTAAATACCTGCCGCTTTTAGAAAAAGGGGCCTTTGCATTTATTTTGTTTCAGCCTGTGTTAGTTCCTTTGTGTCTTTTCGAACAGTTTTCATATTATAATTATTTTCTGCTTCCTATTCTTCCTGTTCAGCTTACCTATTTTTAGCCAGCCCTGACCTTTTTTCCTGTCTGACTGTCTTTTGCCTTGCCCTTCTGTTTAGGTTACGTTCAGTATATTTTGGTATCCTGGTTTCCGACTGTTTTATTTCTATGGCTTCCACCTTTTGTTTTGGTAATACTGGACAGGGTGCAAAAGTCCTGGGAGGATAAAACCTGAGGCTCTTTTACCCAGATTTCATTAGTTGCTTACACTGCACTACCCTCCTGGTTCCAGTCTCCCTTGACTTTACAGTTCCAGTCCTATGCCCAATTTTTACTATATCATTTTTCCCTCTGCGCCGTGTTATTCTGAATGTGATGCAAGCTGCTGTAAAACAACTCAAGTGAAACTGCGGATTTAGGGTTTGTTAGTAACTGCTAATTTCTAAGATCCCTAGAACCTTCAGAGTATTTCCCCTATAGTCGCTTCGCCAAAGGGTTGAGCCCAAAGGTAAAGCAATTTTGCAGGACTTGCTAAGGATCCCTAGAAAAATAGCTAACGGATCCCAGGATCATAAGTGGATTGCAAAAATAAAGGGATTTGTGCAAATAAACAAAGTGCAACAACAGTACAGTTGAAATACTTGCGGTACTACACAAAATAACGCAGCCCTCTGGAGCACTCTCCAAAAATGCTTATAAACGATACACAAAAACAAAACCAGAATGGAGCGAGGTAGTGAGTACGTGGAAAATGAACATCTCAAGGTAACTTGATTTCTTATATAATTTAATGGTGTCTGAAATACAATAAAAGACAAAGAAAAATGTGCAGTACCAAATAGCAAAAAAAGATATTGGCTCCTGCTGGAGACAAACTCACAGGATAATAAAATAAATCAGCAACAAGGAAGTCCACTGGAAATGGTCACGTCCGTAGAGCAGGCCAAAAAGTGGGACTGGAGGTGGTGTAAGACAATACAAGAAACACAGAATCCGGAGGAAGATATATGGCTGCCGGTATCTCTCTACGCGTTTCGCCATAGCTTCTATCTTGGCTTCATCAGGAGAAGAACCTCCTATGGGATTGCAGTCCAAAATCTCGCTGTGCAAGTGAGCTCTACCTCTGTTCCAAAAAGTGGGACAAAATGAGAGTTGTGTGGGACTTCGGGATTGCCTCCCAAAATCAGGACTCTCCCGCACAAAGCATGACTATTGTGAGGCATGCAATCCCACATTCCTAATTTAATTCTCCTTTGGAGAATGTATACTTCCCAGCAAATTCACCCCAAGGTCGGACCATGCAATGAACAGAGAAATTGCAAAAAACCCAAGAGTTACATCTCAGACTCTACAGGCCTCATTAAGCATGTTAAATGTTAAAGTTCAAGTACAATTGGAAAAAAGACTAAAGAACTATGGTTTATTTGGAAGGGTTGCCAGGAGAAAGCTTCTTCTCACTAAAATAAAAACATGGCAGCACAGCTTTGGTTTTCAAATTTGCATCTGAACTTACCACAAGTCTTCGGGAATAATGTCTTTTGGACAGAAGAGACCAAAGTGGAGATGTTTGGCCATAATGCACAGCGCCATGTTTGCCGTAAACCAAGCAGAGCATATAAGCCAAACACCTTATATCAGCTGTTAAGCATAGTGGTGGAGGGGTGATGATTTTGTTTTTTTATGCAGACACAGGAGCTCAATAAGCTTGCAGTCATTGAGTTAACCATGAACTCCTCTGTATACCAAAGTATTCTAGAGTCAAATGTGAGGCCATCTGTCCGACAGCTAAAGCTTGGCTAAAATTGAAATCGGGTTATGCAACAGGACAATGATCCCAAGACCTCAACCCGTTTGAAATACTGTTACTGGGCCCTAAGAGAGCTGTGCAAAAAAAAATTCCAGCAAACTTCAATGAACTGAAACAACACTGTAAACACGAGTGGGTCAAAATTCCTACACAATTATGTGGGAGAATGATAAAGTCATACAGAAAACAATTACTTCAAGTTATTGTGCTAAAGGTGGTTCTATGAGCTATTTAATGATAAGGTGTAGTTAGGACGGCATAGAATATCCAGCTTTTAACAGCTCATTGCGGCTCCACGCAATGAGCTGTGCTCGGATCCCGCTGCAATCATGACAGGGAAAATGTAGCCGATGCTCAAAGCGAGCACCGGCTATATTTAACCAAATAGTGCTGTGCCCGATCTTCGGAGTTGACGTCGGAAGGTATCGCAATATTTTGGAAGAGACCCGCAGGGTCTATTAAGACCTTGATTTGGTCTCTGCCATTGTGTTCCTGACTACCGATCAATTTTGAAATGGGGGGGGAATTGAGAAGGCGTAGTAACAAGTTGAACCTTAACAATTTAAATACACAAACACTAATAGTGTAATGAGGTATCAGTGCTCTAACAAAAATATAATATAAGAGGTTTTAGGTGCCCCCACCATGTGATAACTGAGGCAGTATGTGTACAGTAAAAATATAAAAGGGTACCATACAGCTTAGATATGTATCTGGCAGGTGGTATTTCCTCTGAGAGGTAGTTCTGATCATTCTTATTTGTAAGCTGTATATGAAACAAACAAATGATGCAAATAGTGCAATATATATAGACTTTCAAATAATGATATGTGTGGTATATGTTGCACTCGTGGTTTATGCACCTTGAGATCACATAGATCCTAGTTGGTCCTTTGGGTGCGATGGTAGGTATATCTATACCAGGAATTTCCAACAGGGTATATATGTCTGTTTGTAACAGATAATATATAGACAAGATGTTAGGATAAATGCATAAGAATGAATATTTAATTTTAAAAAAAGCCTATATTCAAGATTGGAGTACTCAGGCTTCCTCCTGGCTTTTGGAATCATTCGAATGGGCAGCTCTACCACCTGCAAGAATTTGGGGCTTCATAGACAACTATTACAAAAGACTACATTCTGTCATTGATGCTAAAGGGGCAATACACAGTATTAAAAACTAAGGGTATGCAGAATTTTAAAAAGAGGTCATTTCCTTTTTTTCCTTTTTTGCCATGTTTTGTTTTATGATTGTGCCATTCTGTTATAATTTACAGTTCAATTTGAATCCCATAAGAAATAAAAGAAATGTGTTTTGCCTGCTCACTCATGTTTTCTTTAAAAATGGTACTTATATTACCAATTCTCCAAGGGTCTGCAAACTTTTGAGCACAACTGTACTGGCTAACTTCATATGGGCATTAATGTGGGCTTTTTCCAGCATACATTTAAACAGATATATTGTTTTAAAGTAAAAGGTTTTATATGCTTTTAACTATTAGGGTCTCTCCTGCTTTGTAGGTTTCTCTGGTCCTCCATAGTCCATATCATATATAGCACATGTAAATGCTTACATTACTGAATATATCAGAATCAAAAGCTATTTCCCTGTGACCACTACCCTATATCTATGATTCTGGCTATATCAGCATCTATTCCATGTGAGTAAAATCATATCGGGGACATTCATCTGGGATTATATATAACAATCATGACCTGCTGCACTATGTTGCTTGTTCTTCCCCTCAACAACTGTGCTTAATATACTAACCTGTGTGTCTGTAAAAGGTGGGTTTTAATGGGTGCAATTTTGGGTAGATACAAACATTTAATTTTTATGTTTGAGGGCAAATTTGCCACCACCAAAATGTTGCTAGAGTAGATGCATACATCTCCTCCCATCCCCAAATGATGACATCAACACCCTAAATGCTAACAATGCTGTCTGCACACTAAGCATTGAGTGATGCCAAAGAAATGACCTGTAACTATAAAATAAGTGCAAGGTCAACATGACAGGGGTGGGCATAACATCCACAGTTGCCGGGTAAATGTCTTGTATCAATCGGGTCACCATGTCCAATCAATGCAAAGCAGGGGTTGGACATGGTGACACAGGGATGTTGGGCATAGTCTATATAAGCCCATACACATAACACCATTTTTTTTTAACAGAAAATAAACATTTTTCTTGTTTCCTGTGAAGATGGATGCCCTGCTGTCCCAGCTCAAGGAGGCTGCTGCCATCCATGGTGAAGATTTGGAGGTTGGAGGCATTTTAGGAAGCATTCCTTTAGCCCCTGTTCCTGCCCTGCCCCAGTCACTGTTCCCACTACTATGGCTTCCAGGGCCAGGCCTTGCAGGCCCCCCACTAGGTTCAGCCCCAGTTTGTCGATAGTCCCCCCCCCCCTCCGTTTCCAATGCTTTAATTGGGAGGAGGAAGAGAGCTGCTGCTATTACCAGGCAGCATGCTTCTCTTCTCTCCTCCGCGTGCGGTGGGGAAGTTAGCTCTGCCCCCGCTTGCGGCCTAGGCAACGCTCTCTGCAGCGTTTGCCTGGCTTACGCGATGCCGGCCTTGGTGTGTCCTGTTGACGGACGGCATCGCAGGGGTCTAGGTCCCCACTCAACGTGCCTCCCAGGCGGCCAGAAAGCACACCGCTAGGGTCCCACCACTCACTGTAGCCAGGGGCACAGGCAGAGACAGAGGGCAGTGTCCGTTATACCCTCCCTGCGCTCCAGACAGGAGCTGTTCCCTGACAGTGCATCCATCTGGTTCCCCTTCTCCCCAGAGGGGAGCCTTTCCAGCGCAGGTCTTCTACCACAGAGACCACAGGGATGATGGGCCACACAGTTCTGGCCATGCAGCAGGACAACAGCATGCGATGTGTGTCAGCACAGGAGTGTTGCGTCTCACAGCACTGGTGTTCACACCCAGAGGCCCCTCCTGACGGCTTCAGATACGGCTGCCCTCCTTCCACTTGCAGGACGACGCAGGGAAGGTTCCTTGGATGGCAGTCTGCTGCTTTTCGCCTTTTTGCCATTTGGATCTCCTGTACCGGCGCCCACGGTGATTCATCCAGGGATTTTGTCCAGGGGTGAGTTTCCTTTTTTTACTCTTTTGACCACACACTTGCAACATGATACAGTTCAAAGGGAATTGAATGCGGTGCCATCCGAGCACCAGGATAGCCAAGGGGAAGCTAGTTTGTTGGCACAACTAGGGTCTGGTTTGCGGGACATTTTGCAGAAGGTGGATTCAGGGTCTTCACCACAGTCGGGCATCTCTGCCCCCTCACAGGTCTGGAGGGCTTATACTGCATCCGCAGCCCCAACTTCATTGCAGTCCAGCGCAGCTGTTGCTATGTCCACGACCATGGTGGCGCCTGTGCCTGCGCTACCGCTTCTTCCCCCGGTCACTGTCCCAGAGGTTGCGCCGGCGCCCACGGAGAGAGATTCTGTATGCTTATCAGATTCAGCGTGCAGCAATTTGTATGTGTGCTTTGAGGGTCCGGCGGGGGCTCACCTTAAGCAGGAGGTTCGGGAAAAAATTGGTCGGGGGGGATTTGTGGAATTGTACTCCCTCCTCCCCTTGGAGAAATTCCATTTAGATTCTGTGTCAAAGCCTAATAACCACAAGAGGGAGGACGAGGAGAAGAGACGTTATCGCCTCATGCCTCGTCCTTTTTCTAATTGGCTCCAGGCTTTCCCCATATTGTCCGGGGTAATAGGTGAGACGAGCCCGGAGCATTGCACCGGACTTTTTTCATACATGGATTCGATCCATGAGGCATATAGGGTTTATGGCGGCCAGTCCTGGTTGCACTATGACGAGCAGTTGATGCAGCGCATGTGCGAAAGGACATCAAATGGGGTCACAAGGACATTGCCTTGTGTTTGCGTATCATGACCCCAGGTCGTAGCCCCATACAGCCCTTTCTGTCCACGGCCGCTGGTTCAACTTCCCAAAGACCCTCGCAATTGCTGTGCTCCGGGTTTACGTTCGGTTTTAGGATTCCTTCTGATCCTGGTGAGTGCCAGGTTTCCCCCAGAAATTTAAAATCGGCTTACCAGTTCCCACAGGTGGTGTACGATAAACTGCAAATAGAGTTGTCTTTGGGACGGATATTAGGTCCATTTCTGTCCACCCCTTTGAGGGGCTGTGGATTTCCCCATTGGGTGTGGTCCCTAGAAAGAGGTGGGTAAATTCCGTCTCATTCACCACCTGTCTTTTCCTTGGGGCAGGTCGGTGAATGATGGCATTGATGCCAGTTTATGCAGTGTATCGTATACTTCTTTTGATCAGGCAGTCTGGTGGGTTAGATCTTATGAGAGGGGTGCTCTCCTGGCCAAAACGGATATAGAATCAGTGTTCAGGTTGCTTCTGGTTCACCCAGAGTATTTTCGGTTCCTTGGTTGTCAGTAGGACGGCGGCATTTATGTAGACTTGTGTCTCCCCATGGGGTGCTCTATCTCATGCTCTCTGTTTGAAACTTTTAGCTCGTTCCTGGAGTGGGTCATTAGGGAGGAGTCAGGCTTGGCATCAGTGATCCACTATTTGGATGATTTTTGAATCATTGGCCCGCCTGAGTTCTCTTTGTCTCTCAAACTCTTATGGACAGTTGAGCAAATTATGTCCCGCTTCGAGATGCCTTTGTCTCTGGACAAAACGGAAGGGCCTTCCACACTTATCAAACTTTTGGGGATAGAGATTGACTCAGTGTCCATGGAATGCCGCCTTCCTCCGGACAAAGTTTTGGATCTCCACTTAGTGGTTTTCCAGATGCGTGGGTTACTGAAGGTTCAGTTGCACCAGCTTCAATCCTTATTAGGCAAACTTAATTTTGTGTGTAGGATTATTCCGATGGGCCGTATATGTTGCCGGAGGTTATCATTGGCCACAGCGGGGGCTCGTTCTCCACACCATTCCATCCGCTTGACGGCTGCGCATAAAGCAGACCTGGCGGTAAGGGATGTGTTTTTGCAATCCTATAATGGGTGTTCAATCATGCTCGGGGCCGCTGTCACCAGTGGTAACCTCAGCCTCTGGACCGATGCTTCCGGTTCAGTGGGTTTTGGAGCATTCTTTGGGGGACGTTGGTGTTGTGGTATTTGGCCAGCAGAAGGGTTTCCCTCTGGCCTAACGAGAAACCTGGCTTTCTTGGAACTGTTTCAGTTCAGGCGACCCGGAAACCCCTGAAAGTGTTTGCCGACCACGTCTCAGTCCCGTCCCTCAACAGGATTATGTCAGCTATTGCTGCTTACTTTAAGTTTGCGGGCGGGAGGTACCTGACTAAAGATTTCTTAGTCCGTCAAGCGTTATGTGGTTATAGGAGGGGTTATAAACAAGTTGACACCCGAAAACCTGTATTCTTCTCACTGTTGTTACGTTTAATTGAATTGTTGCTGTCCATTTGTTCGTCAATTTTTGAGACAATGTTGTTTCAATTATCTTTTTCATGGGCCTTTTTTGGAGCTTTTAGAATAAGTGAGCTGGTTAGCCCTTCCCGTGCTAGTTAGTGTGGGATCCTGTTATAAGATGTGCAGTTGTTTTCAGATCAATTTGGGACCTTGATTCGGAGATCTAAGACAGACCAGGCCGGTAAAGGCCTTCGAGTTTCATTGATGGCCCTTCCTGGTTCACCTGCCTGCCCACTGGCATGTGTCCAACACTTTCTTCAGATTTTCCTTACTGATTCATGCAGATGGTTCTGCGCTGTTCACTTGACCCCGATTGGTCTGGACCTCCTGAACCTGGCGTTCCAGTCGGGCATTGAGAGGGCAGTAGCGGTGTGGTGGGGCCTTCAGTGGGCAAGGTGTCACGCACTTAGGCATTGGTGGGGGGTCCCTGAGGTCGGACGTCATTGCTGGGATTTGGTCGTCTGGGGTACGGGCAACCCGGGTAGCAGTAGCTATGTGGCTAGCTGAGTGGGCTCACCATGGGCTAGTCCCTGGTGAGTGGATTCGGGGCTGCTGTGCATAATGGGACGCCAGTAGCCCAAGCAACCAAATTACGCCTGCTTCAGATCCTTGGGGACCCCATCCTAGTGATCTAGGAGATATACGGTGGCACGCTACTGCTCTGTGTCTCAGTGAGATACAAATATTTTGGTGACACCCAGTTAATTTTTTGTACACATTATAGTACCGGAATTTTAATATGGTTTTCTAAGGACGTTAATGTATGTTTTTTATTAAAATGCAGCTATTTTTATTAGCTATACAGAATTTATGTTGCAGTTAATTCTTATAAATAAATCTGCAACCTTTTAGCCAGCAAGTTTTCTGCGTATTATTTGGGTTGGGATAAAAAGTATGCCATTCCCCTGTCATGTCATCGTCAGGGGACTGGTGATTGCCAGGTGTCCAGTCTGGCAATTATCTATGTTTTATTTTTAGCTTTATGCAAATACTGTATAAAAATTCAAAGATACCCTCACCAGATTTTGTGTTCTGCCTCCAACAAGATGAAACAGATGTGCATGCATCCACCTGACCCCAAATTATGACACGGACTAGGTATCATAAGATGCTGGTTTCATCATCTGGAGGTAAGGCCATCTTTATGGCTTTTACTGCATACCTTCCATGCTAAACCATCTGCCTGAGTCACTCACTTCCAACTGCGGGCATGGTCCACCTCTCCTAGGCTTGCTACTACACTGTGGGTTTATCTAACACCCAAGTCTGGGTACATGCTCCAGTTCAGATCATCCTAAGCAAAGACAAAGAAATGGCAAACAAATTGACTAGTTCTAGAGATAACAGTTTGTTCTCAAACTGTATCTGGAATGTGCTGTCATCTAACGTGACTCCTATAATCTGACCTAATGAACTGTCATTTGTTTTAGTTTATATTATCTATCCAAAAGAGTAATTCGGTTCACTTCATATCTTCAAAGTTTGACTACAGATTGCAAGGTCTTCTGTGTAGATTATGAGACGTGAAATGGATTAGAAACCTTTCTATCCTTAGTGAATGTTCCCCTTAACTATCCAACTTTTCTCTACCAACCATCCTCTCTTTCTCCCATTCAGTCATTCCTTATTATCAGTTAGTACAAGAGATCTGTTACCACAAACACGCTTTACCTTCACCAGAGAGAATTTTGGTAGTGATTGTTCCACCAAATTTTCTGCAGATAAAAAAAATCCCCATATCTCACTGGACCTCCAATGCTCCGTAGAGACAGTTTGATCCTGTTTCTGACACCTGACTTTGGATTGATAAGACATTATTTACTAACATCTAACTCCATTTCAGGTCCTGCTTCTACCCATGGCACATTAAAAATCTTCTGGGGATGATTTCATATTACCAAAAGTTTAAAATTCACAACAGCCAGGATAATATAGTATACTTACCTGGCATTCAGAGTAGTTAGGTAGTAGAGTAGTTGTCTGGCTGGAAGGATGTTGAAGATGCACAGAGATTCAACATTTTCCAGTAAAAATCAACCCATAAAATCAACAAGACCAGATGGCTTTTTGGTGCTGTGGAATTAGTTTTCCTGTCATCCGTGGAAAGACTCTGCTCCCTTGCTCTGAGTGAAAATGCACAAATCCACAGGACAACAACGTTGGCTCATACTGACATCGGGTCTAGATGCATCTCTCCCAACCTAAATTAATTACCGCTGTGTAAGGGAACTGTGCAAATGTAGACTCAAATTCACACCCTTATCACACTGGACATCAGTGAGATGTCTCCTCCCTTCTCCAATGCTGGAAACAAAGTAAGAAAACTAGCTGGGAGATATGTTACTTCATGCTGTTATGGCTAGCCTTTGTCTCTCAATATTTATAGGATTATGGTGCCAATGGTGCTTACCCAGACATTACCCAGATTGCTGAATACAATGAGAAAATAGTTTGTAACGGATGGGGTGCTGAACATTAGCGATCTTCTGTAGTTCACAGCACCCATATGTCTTAGCTAGTCATATTACTGTCTGGGCATCGGGCTAAGGTAGCAGGTTACACAATATAGGAGAATTCTGACCTCCCGTTTATGACATCACTTCACTATCTCATAATGTGTCAGAGCTTATCGGCAAGTTTATTCACTCCCTGTGCTTCACATTCATTTGGATTCTTGCAAGAAGGGTGTCAGTAACTGATTTGAACACACCAGAATCCCAGCACACATAGCCATTTGGATTCTTGCAAGAAGGGTGTCAGTAACTGATTTGAACACACCAGAATCCCAGCACACATAGCCATTTGGATTCTTGCAAGAAGGGTGTCAGTAACTGATTTGAACACACCAGAATCCCAGCACACATAGCCATTTGGATTCTTGCAAGAAGGGTGTCAGTAACTGATTTGAACACACCAGAATCCCAGCACACATAGCCATTTGGATTCTTGCAAGAAGGGTGTCAGTAACTGATTTGAACACACCAGAATCCCAGCACACATAGCCATTTGGATTCTTGCAAGAAGGGTGTCAGTAACTGATTTGAACACACCAGAATCCCAGCACACATAGCCATTTGGATTCTTGCAAGAAGGGTGTCAGTAACTGATTTGAACACACCAGAATCCCAGCACACATAGCCATTTGGATTCTTGCAAGAAGGGTGTCAGTAACTGATTTGAACACACCAGAATCCCAGCACACATAGCCATTTGGATTCTTGCAAGAAGGGTGTCAGTAACTGATTTGAACACACCAGAATCCCAGCACACATAGCCATTTGGATTCTTGCAAGAAGGGTGTCAGTAACTGATTTGAACACACCAGAATCCCAGCACACATAGCCATTTGTATTCTTGCAAGAAGGGTGTCAGTAACTGATTTGAACACACCAGAATCCCAGCACACATAGCCATTTGGATTCTTGCAAGAAGGGTGTCAGTAACTGATTTGAACACACCAGGTATATCCAATCTAGAGGAATCTGCTAGCAACTCTTAAATGTGACCTTATTAATTGATATACTACTATGTCTACTTGTGATATACTATGCCTTTTATCTGCATGTGTTGTTGTAACCATTTCTTCTTTATTTTTCTTTTCTCCCCTCTATCACAACCTCTAACATATAGCCACATTTTTGCCACATTTTATTGCCTTTATGCTCTGCTAGGTCCTCTTATCTAAGTTCTTTTAAAAATGCCCAAACTATCTCTCCCCCCCCCCCCCCCCCTTCACCCCTGTATGTATAAAGTCTCCAATAAGAATATCCTTCTCTCAACAGAATCCCAGCACACATAGCCATTTGGATTCTTGCAAGAAGGGTGTTTAGTCCCTCCCACCCACCTCAAGCTCAATTTTCTTTTATAGACCTTACCTAACCCCTCAATATTCTCACCTGTGTGCAGATTATTTACCTGCATCTATAAGCAGCAGGTGTTGGAATTTAGCAGCTACCTGACTTAGACTACCTTTTAACTCTTCAGATTTAATATAGTCCTGTTGTGCCAAATCAAACCATGAACTCTCAAGTGTTACAATTCAAACATGGTACTCATAAATTAAAATAAACTTAACTTAACTACAGCTTTAAATTTTGCATTCCAGAGGAGATATTAGTTTAACCTCCCTACCTTTACATTTTCTTTTGTCTGACCTGCCTTACTGATAGTATGATCAACCAAACAAATGGTATTATTATGTTTTCATTATTCCTGGCATTAGTAAGCCATTTTCCCACCCATCCCAATACAATAACCCCTGCCTTGCAACATAATGTAGTGATCCACCATGGACTGCTTTGTAAATGTGCACTTCCTAATGAGTGCCAATGGAGAGTGTTAAAAAACACTCCACCCTCTCCCTCTCCTTCTTTTCAACATAGGTTGTCAGTGAAAGCTCAGGGGAAGCAGCTCTGCAAATTTGTGTTCATTCTTCTCCTTGCCCTGGCAAATGACATTGAAACCAACCCAGGCCCCTGGCCTAGTACAAATGTCAACTTCTCTTTCAATAAGGGCCTCTCCTCTGTCCATTGCAATATCCGCAGCCTTCTACCAAAAATTGATGAACTAAGAGCATGGTGTCAGGTGTACAAACCTAAAACTCTTGTCATCACTGAATCCTGGTTAAGCCCTAGAACCCCAGACTCTGCAATACAAATACAAGGTTATATCTGTTCCAGAAAAGACAGAAATAAGAGAGGAGGAGGTATTGTTTTATATATTCATGAGGCACTTAATTTCATAAACCTTTCTTTATCAAGTACCCCTTCTACTTTTGAAGTTATAGCCGGAAGAATATTACACCCATTCTCAAAACCATTAGTACTTGTAGGGATCTATCGCCCACCAAATTCCCCTGCTCAGTCACTTACTGACATCAAGAAACTATTGGGTGATATTAGTGCCCAAAATAAGAAAAGTGAGCTGCTCATATTTGGAGATTTCAATGTAGACTGGTTAGACCACAAAAATGTTAAAACATGCTCACTGTTCAAATCAATGAACCTAACACAGCTTATTTCATCTCCTACTCGGATGAATCCCAACAGCTCTAACCATACGCTGCTGGATTGGGTCCTTTCCTCTTGTCCCCAAAGAATCCAGCAATCTGGCATTCTACCCAATGTGTTCAGTGATCATTGCATAGTGTATTGTGTACGGAAAGTAAGACCCATCAAATCGACCCCTAGAGTAATTGTTACAAGATGTTTTAAGAAGTTTAATCTCCAGTCTTTTCTCAATGACTTGAGTAATTGTCTGTGGAGCAGGCTAAGCTTGATACCCGATCTGGACTCTGCAATTGAATATTTTCAATCTGAGTTCATGCAGGTCAGTGATAAACATGCCCCCCTGCGTAGAGTTAGAGTAAGGGGTGCCCATCTTCCCTGGGTCTCAGCTGACCTCTTGGACTTATTCCATTTCAGGGATGCTTTATGGTCAAAATTTAAGCAAACTGGCTCTGACCAAGATCACAACGCTTATCGGCAAGTCCGCAATAGATGCAAGACTCAAACCAAACTTGCCAAGACAACTTATTTCTCTGAACGGCTGAATAGAAATCTAGCGAACCCTACCAAATTTTGGAGCGTCATAAAAAACATGTATGACCCTCCGCACTGCACAGAACCTACCACAATTAAGACACATAATGAAGCTCTAAAATCTCCAGTGGCAATAGCAAATGAATTCAACAACTACTTTGTAGGATGCGCCACAGCTCTTATAGCATCACACCACAATGAAGATCATGCCACTTTTTCTATGGCAGACAAGTCCCTATCGATATCACCCCTGGCCAAACACATTGCTGAATTTGAATTTACTTCTATATCAGATAGTGAAATAGCAGCGCATCTCCTCAATCAAAAAATGAAATTACAGTGTGGGCCGGACCTACTTCCGTCAATGCTACTGAGGCTGATTGCGCCTGTTACTGCGCGACCCATTGCCTGCTTAATCAATGCATCCCTGTCCTCTGGTTATGTCCCCAAAGCCTGGAAAAAAGCCAGAGTTATCCCCATCCACAAAAATGGAGATGTAAACTTGGTGTCAAACTACAGGCCTATTTCACTGCTACCCATACTTTCTAAAATCCTGGAAAAATGTGCCCATGATCAACTGTGCGAGTATTATCAACGCTCCAACTATCTAACCTCGCTTCAATCTGGGTTTAGGTCAAATCACTCCACGATAACTGCCCTCTTAAAGGTGACCAATGACATTCAGAGTGGCATGGAGAGGGGTGAACTCACAGGTGCAGTTTTCCTTGACTTTGCAAAGGCCTTTGACACGGTTGATCATGAGCTGCTGCTAAACAAACTAAGTTGTTCCGGTGTAAATGAGAGGTCGCTCTGCTGGTTTCGTTCATACTTGTCTGATAGATCTCAATATGTGTCCATTGCTGATACTGCCTCCCTCCCGTTGCCAATTAAGTGTGGAGTGCCTCAAGGATATGTTCTTGGGCCTCTGCTATTCTCGCTATTTATAAATGATCTACCCTCGGTATGTGACCTGGCTCGTGTGCATATGTATGCTGATGATACGGTCATTTATACTTGCGGTACTCAACTATCGCAAGTGGAGTCCGTGCTACAGGATCAGTTTTCTAAAGTTGAAAATTGGATAGCTAACAACAAATTATTCCTCAATGCTGAAAAAACTGTGTCCATGTTGTTTGGGACAAATGCCAAACTACTTAAATTAAACAATCCTCAAGTAACCATCAAGACCAAAACCAGTTATAACCTGACCCAGGTAAATTCATATAAGTATCTTGGCATGTGGCTAGATCCAAACTTATCTTTTGGTCTCCATATTGATAAGCTTGTGTCAAAGCTATATCCTAGGATCGACTCTCTGTATAGAAACAAATCTAACCTAGATTCCACGGTAAGGAAACGTATTGTGCAGCAAATGTTGATGCCGATCTTAGATTATGGAGATGTTGTGTATGATTCTGCCCGGCAGACCCATCTCGGTAAACTCGACACTATGTACAATACATTGTGTCGTTTTGCGCTACAGTGTGATTATAACACGCATCACTGTAAAATGTTAAAAGAGTTAAATTGGCTGACGCTTGCCTCCAGGCGTGCTCTCCACCTAGCATGCTTAGTGCATAACCACTTCTCTGGAACGCTCCCCCCCTACCTGAGCGGCATGCTCGCTCTTACTCCCTGCACATCCCACAATCTCAGATCCTGCACCAACCCTTCACTAGCGATTCCCCACTTCAAAAAGGAAGCAGGTAGAGGTGCGTTCTCTTTCAGAGCGCCTCATATGTGGAATAGCCTTCCTGTTTCTGCCAAATCATCATCTACTCTAAGATCCCTGAAAATAAGTATCTCCCAAATCCTCAAAACAGATTGTACCTGTTATTAGTTTACAAACTCTTTTGTATACTGTACATGTTCCTTTTTGTATCAATAATGATTTACCCTGTATGTTCCCCTTCCAACTTGTTTAATATATGTATGTATGTATTTTTGAATTTACTGTTAAATGTGTAACTCTGTGTAACTCCATTCTGGACTGGGTCCCCAGGACATACTTGAAAACGAGAGAAATCTCAATGTATTTTTCCTGGTAAAACACTTTCTAAATAAAATAAAATAAAATAAATACACAGGCAATTTTTAAAGTAAAAGTGCCATATTCAAGAAAAAAGTATTTTGTAACATCACATATTCTAGCCATTTAACAATTAACCAATTTCTCTAGTGCAGAGCTATTTTTGCCAGTCAGTGTGTATTCGTGGACATGTGTCGTCATTTGATTTGCTTATGAAGGATAAGATGATCTAGTTTATATAATGTAGATGATGTAAACAAACCAAAAGTAAACCAAAGGTTCTAGTAAACTAGAACATAGACAATTAATTATATGACAAATTATATAAACTATTCACCCAGCCCAGAGTGATTTCTTCAAAGTTAACGTGAACTTGACACATGGTCATTCAAAATGTCAATGTAGCATGGAACACAATAAGTGGATCTTCCCCTTCTTCCCCTTTTAGCAGAGGGATGTATAGCACATACTGAATGGCACAATGTGAGTTGATAAGACGATTGGATAATTTCGTGTTTCGTGTTTCTTGGCTGCTGGAATCATTAATCCTGGTGAATTACGAAGGTACAAAATGGGCAGAGAACAAGTAATAGAGGTTAGGGTCATCTGAAAGTGGGTGGTGTGCAGGGAAAGGCTGCCAAATATTAGTCTGGGGAACAGATACAGTTTAGTAACCCCAAGTGCACATTTCCCCTGGTTGGCTCATACTTGATCAGCTGGGGTAGAAGCTCAAAGCACCATATTTCTGCTGTCAGTGTCTGCAGTGAGAGACACCTAATACCATTTATGCTAATATCTAGTCTTTTTTTAATGAAAGCTAATTTATTTCACTTCAGAAAAAGGTATGGCCTGGTAAAAATGCAATGTATATTAACCCCTTCCCGACCTTATGACGAGTTAACTCGTCATAAGAGCCGCAGCATTAGCGACCTTATGACGAGTTAACTCGTCATGCAGTCTAGCCGGCGGTGCGCTCCGTGGGCACCGCCAGCTAGTCTGCAACGGGTCCAGGACTAAGCCTCGCACCCGAGGCAAAGCTCCTGGACCCGATCGGTCAGTTTCCGGGCATGTGAGTGATCACCGCGATAACATGCAAATTAGATGGCAAAGTCAGTGTGTTCACACACTGACTTTGCCTCTAATTCACTCCCTGTGCTTCACATTCTTATAGTGAAGCACAGAGAGTGACCTGTAAGTAAAAATAAATTAATTACATACACATAGGTAAAAAAAAAAAAAATTAACCCTTTCATTGCTGATCACAGTTTTTAACTGTGATCAGTTTCCTTCCACTTTATGGCCCTCATTTAGTTTTTTTTTAACAGATTTTTTTATTTATACAGCACATGAACTGTGTACATTTATAAAGTTTTTTTTAATAAATAAAGGTAATTTTAATTTCCTCTTTTATATGTATTTTTTTATACTAAAATGTAAATCATTTTTATGTATAGGGTATCAAAAGAAAGCTCTAACTGTCCTCTAAAAAACAACAAATAACTTGTATGGGTACGTTAAATGAGAGAGAGAAAAATTATGTTTCAAAAACCGCGTATTAAAAATTAAAAAAACGCTCTGGTCCTTGGCCCGGGAAAATCCCTGGTCCTTAAAGGGTTAAAGCATGCAATGAGCGTTTTGTGCTAAAAAAAATAAAAAAATTAAAATAAGAGCAAAAAAACAAACCTGTTGATTTTCTCCTGCTAAGCAAATGTTCATCTAACCTCAACTAGCATGCAACTCCCTTTTTAGTGAATAACCCCCACACACAGGGGAAAGAGACAGGCAATAGAGGGTGACAGGAAAGTAATTGAAATTGAATAAATGGTATAAACTGGAAAAAAATTGTGTGAGAGAAACAAACTGGAAAGAACTGGAAAAGTTTTGAGACAGTCAAAATGCAAACATAGGGGGAGAGAAGCAGACAAGATTCAGAAAGAGAGAGACACACACCAATAAGACAGATAAACTGGACAGAGAAAAACATCTTGTAAAACCTGTAGCCTTGGATTGGAGCTGATGCAAGGATTATTGCCACCCTAGGCAAAACAGATTTTTGATGTCCCTTGGTCCCTCCCCTTATGTACCCCTCCTTTATGTCCCACCCACTAGGTGGGTGAATCTCACTGCTGAATTTGTATGATCAAATCCTTGCCAGGTCTTCACTTGTTTGCTGAGACCGGCTGACAGCAGACTTCCTGTGTACAGTGTGCTTCAAAAGCTGGCCAATGAGCCAGAATGCAGAACATCCTGGTGGGCAATATCCCTCTCTCTGCCTAAGACAGCCATCCCTGCCCACTACATCAAGGAACCATCAGTTAAAGACATAGAAGCAAAGATGGTGATGGCAGATGAGAGAGGCCAACCTAAATTGAATATATTGCTCATGATATATTTGTGCACATCACAGGATTGCTCAGTTTTATTGCTACTAATATATTCATAATTCTTCAACTATGTCCCATCTCCTAGTTTTAAACCCAAATTAAATTATATGTATTGGTGCTAATTTAAAGTGATGGATAATGCTTATCTTGGCTTAGACTCCACATTACTAATACTACTACACACAATTAGCTGGTTATACAAAAGTTGCATTATTACCTTTTTAAAGTAGTTTGCTGAATCAAACTCAGCGAGGGTGACATGTTTATTACATGATGCTCGTCCCGAGAGATTGCAGTGCATTCCTTCTGCATGTGATATTGCCAGAAAAGGGACCTCCATCAGCATAGCTTTTATATAATTAGTTATTTCTAAATTACATTTTGATAGGCTTCCGAGCAATCTAGATAACAATCTCTGTGGTTAATGTTTTAATACAGAAAAACTCTAAATTAGTATATATTAGTACATATCACATACATTTTGTATAATTTCTCTGCTGTCTAAGGATTGTGCATCAGCATGTCAGAGTTGATTGCTGCCTTACCCTCAATCGCTGCCAAACCAAAACCACAAATATATTTGCTTGTTTTAGAAGGGAATTCTGTTAAAATAACACCAGCCGCAAGAGAATGATGTCACCAAGCTAAAAACGGTACAACTGATTGAAAAAGGAAAAAAAGATAGTATTTTCCCTGTGAAGTGATTGCTTTACAAACTTATTTTTAAAATAACTATACTACAATGCATTACTGTGTTACTAGAACTCCTTCTGAAACAAAAATCAAAATAAAAACACATTTAAAAAATGTTTATTTTCAGAATCATCTGTACATCCTTAATAAAGAGACTTGATAAAATATCCTATTTCCTTGCAGCTTTGCTCCAAACAGGTTCACAAACGATATAGTTTAATATTAAAGCAGTTATATGCTTGCAAGGGATAACAAATAATAAATGATATTAGGAGTATATTACAAAGGACTTAATATACATAACAGAGTCCCTTTAAATATAAAATTGCTATTATACAATCACATAGTATATCAAAAAACTATCACCTTGGCTGTAATTTTAAATGATTGCTGTCAGAGATGCTCATTTTCCCATATCTATATTTATTCCAGTGCCAGTGGTTCTCAAACCAGACTTCAAGGGAGACTAAGGGGTAAGGCATACCTATTTATATACAATAAGGCAATCCCTAAATTATGGACTTTTTGTGGACCCTCACGAATGGTTTAAAAACCACAGTACTATCCATTCCATTTTGAAATGTAACAAACATTTAAATCAAAACAATAACATATAAAGGCCTAGAGAATTATTAGACTGACACCACTTGCGCTTATCAGTATGTATGATTGACAAGAGGCACGTTACCCTAGCAAATTGCCCATGTAAAAGACCATATCAATCACTATACATATTGTCATATAAAGAAATGTTAATAATCCCAATAGTTTAAGTAAAACAAATGGGTATGCCTCTTTATGAGACAGCTGAAAATTCAGCTTTTTGGAGCTCAACCCGAGGTCAACCCAACATTTTGTCAAAGAAGACCCCTTGAGAAAGGCATTCTTGTGCCAAAACGTTAGATTGACTTCTTGCACTCTGTGGCCCTCCTGTCCTTATTGTATTTGTTGCTGTGTTTGTACTTTTTAAAGTGTCATGCCAGTGGATACTTAATACTACTCTGTTTGTAAGTAGATTTTGGAACTTTATATGTATTTATATGTATGGATACATTATTTATGTTAATGTAATATTTTGGACTTTTTAATATCATTATAATAAATATTTGGCACGTAATAAATATTTCTGTAGTTGTTGTATGTGCTCCTCCAATACTGTTTTTTACTTGTTACTTTGTGGGGATTTGTAGGATTCCCTTAGGGGTGATGCACCGCTTACTGCAGTAGCCTGTACCTAATTTTTGTGGTACTAATACTTGTATTTTTGCATCTGAGCTCGATACCCTTTGTCAATATCAACCTTCCATCGAGTTCCATAGAAAGCATTCAAAAATTATATTCACTAAAAGTTTCAGTAGGTTTGACTTAGAAAAATAATGTATTTCTCTCAACTCGCCTACACTAACGCTGGCGAGTCCCATTATGTCCTATGGGGAAATATCTTTTGGTTTTTTTCTGTCAAGCTCAACCTCCAAACTCATGTGCCAAATTTTACTTTTTTGATTGAATTGACTGAAGATATTTTTGAGAGTAAGTTCGAACCCAGATATCGAGTTTTCCTTTGTCTCGCACCGAAGTCAACCTACTCGGCATACTTCATCTCACCTTGACTCGCCACATCTCGACCTTGCAAAAAAAGTTAGTGAATACCATTTTGTGAGTTAAAGGCATCTGGGAAGGTGGCGAGTGTGTTTGAGTTTGTAGGCCCATAGTTTTGCAAATCCCGACCTCCAATTTCAACTTTTAGCGAAGAGACCCATTGCCATTTCATAAAATCTAATTGAACAGACGCACACCTTTGAAGTGAAGAAATATGCAATGGGTTATTTAAAAATAATATTTGCCATGTACTAAACTTTAAAAATAACTTTTGTTTCTTTATTTGAAGCCAGATATCTTTACATTGAGTCTTTAAACATTGATATATATTTTTAAAGATCTATGCCAATTTCCCCCATACCAGGAACATGCTTAAACCTGATCCAATCACAGACGGACTCTCGTACTTAGGTTTAATTAATAAAAGGGGTGGTAATTAGATAAATCTTTATTGATTTCAGAAAAAGTTGTGTACCTCCTTAAACACACACACATTCACCCACAGAGTAGCACCAACATCATAACTTCTTGTCTTTCCATTTGCTGATATTGCCAAACAATTGTATAGCAAAGTTTTGCATTGCTTGTTACTTACACCCCAGAAAGTGAATCCTTTAAAAAAATATATAGAATGCCATTACAAAAAGAAAATATTTTTCTTAATTTATCGTTAAATATACATGTCAACTTCGTTATAGTTTAATCAATCTGGCTCATAATTATACCATGTCCTTCAGTTAAAATTCTGCTATTCATTTTCTAGCTAAACATATGAACCCATATTCTGTATGTAACAAGAAGACTCAGTACCCAGATGTTAATTCTCATTGTTCCAATATCTTCTCAGCCCTCAATCTTTTACAATCGATTGTCAGCTCCCTGGTCAACACCCCTTAGTAATATGTGATTCCTAGCAATTCCCAGAAGTAGACATGGCTACCAAGGATTTTAAAGCAAGAACAGTTTATTGCAGACAAGACAGTACATTTATACATTAAAACATCTTGATAACAGATGATTGAACAATACACCCATAAGAGGATTAACTTCAATACAATGGGTAATACAGTCAAATCTGGTGCCAGGGTTAGGGGGGAACCAATGGGAACATCCTAGGCCAAAGTAATGGGCGCCCACTATTTTCCCTTTGAAACTGAGCGACCAATAGGATCCGTGCCGAAAGTCTGCAATCAGCAGCACCCCGAGTAAGTCAAGGGTGACCGAAAGTCCCAGGCGACCGGGCTTAACCTTTATTGCTTCCTAGGGTGCTTCACACCAGGGAACCACACTTGTTCTGAAAGGGGCTAAATCACTGTTCCGTAATACTAATTTACAAAGGTATACATTTCGGGGCTCTGACCAATCAGAGTGAGAGCTACTCGGCCCTTTAACTCGCCAGTCAATCCCCATTTGAGCAACGTTGTGCCGGGTCGTGGGGGTTTTAAATGAGCGATGGGCTCCGTAGTCTTTGGGTCTAGGTTGTGGTAATGGGGTCGCTACTTGGGAGGTTGGAGTCGGGCACCAGGAGGAGGGAGAATGCACAAGTGATTTGCCCTTTTGGGGAGGTATTAAACTGGGGAAACACGGGGACACACTGGACATTACAGTAAGAACTAATAGTGACAGAGGTTCATTATACTGTACCACACCAATTTGTTCTACAACACAATGGAAAGGATGTATATTTTGTATTTTTTTTTGTTGCTGTTGAACTAAAATAACTTCATAAATCATTGTCAAAAATTAAGTAAAATAAAATGTGTAAGCAACATGTAATCACGGATAGTTATGAAGATGTAGGACTGTTATTTTTCTATTCTTATAACAATGCTAAATTACTCTGACCTCAGGTACCCTAGTTAAAACATGGTTTCTTGGCTCATGATTCTTTCTATACAACAGATTTAATCTAGCATGAAACATTTTATATTCTCTCATAGTTTAGATAAGACAAAGTAGTCCAGTCAGATTCTTGCCGGATAAAGTATATAAATTACACATAAAGGCCAAACTCTGCATTGATTTGTAAGTTCCTCAGACTATGTTGACATAACATCGATCATTCAGCACAGTGGGGAGAAGGTTTCCCAAATATGTGCAACCTAAATATATTGATATACTGAATACAAATAAAAAATGACTGGGCAACTCGAAAAAACCATGGCTTCATCCCATTAAAAAATGTAAATATCTGGTGAAGGCTAAATTTTCTGATCACAGGAGGTGGAAGCCTATACAGTTGCTGATCTAGAGAAGGCTCAGGTAAAGTGAGTGGCAAGCCCTAAATAGTTAAATCCAAAGAAGTTCGGTCAGAGACACAGGGTGGTATCTTGTCCACCTGGAGAGTAATCCTCTATGTATATGACTCTCCGTGTCTAATAGTAAAAATATGTTTCAAGACAGTTGAGTTAATTCTGCAATATAATACAGCTATGGGAACTACCACCTTCTCTGAGTTCTTCCCAGTAATGTAGAATCCAGGTGCTTTTATTCAATAAAAAATGTAATACTAACCCAAGGGCTCAAATATTTACATACAGGCCAAGTATAGGGTTTAGGTAGAAACCAGGTCAGCAGATTCACAGCCTCTATGCCCGCCCCTAGCACAGTCTCTCCTGGTCTGATTCCCCTGAAGCTTGTCTCATTGACTGGGTCTCAGGAGCCTGACCACAGTCCACAAGCACTATCAAAACTTTATCCTTGGCAATAGAAAACATAAGTGATATTAGTGTTAGTTGTTTTAATGCAGAGTGGGGGTGTCGTACACTGGTATGTTTACCCCATGGTTTGTCTCAGGTCCCAGTCCACAAACCTCTAACAGCAAGGCAAAAGCCCTATTGAGCTTTATCATCCATAGTGATAACAGGTAAATTATTTATCATATACTTTTGCTGCGGGGTGGGGGTAGCAGGCTGCATCAACTAGTAGATAAGACACGGGCCAGCTGCGCTTGTGTAGAAACAAATACAAAAACAATACTATTGTGGTAACCCTTGTTATCCCCAGTATGGCGTCCCTCTTGGAGCCCAAAAAAAACGCTGGAACAATCTTTTTGCAGAGTCCGCCTCCAGCCTGTAAGCAGACTCCTTTTCGTGTCGACCGTGTCCCGGATAGACCAGGTAAGCTACGATACTCCTATTTCAGATGCCGTCCTCGAAAAAACAGTTTTTGGACAGTCTCGCCCTTCATGCCGCTCCTCTGCTCTCTTCGTCAGACGGACATCCCCCCCTCACGACACGCACCACGTAGTTGACGCTACGTCATCACTACCGACACGCACACCATGCTGAGGTGATTTTTATGTTACTTTGTTCGAAGGCTACATTTTCTTTCTATAGAAAGTGCCTAAATATCATACCATCCACTTCATACCAACAGCTGGATCTCCTAGTAAAGAATCATGTGTCCTTGGAAAAGAACTGTAGGATACCTTTCACAATAACTACTGTTCAATGCTTACTCATCACAGGTACCTCACTCTATACTGTGGACACCCTGTTGTATTTCGGTTGCAAACTGAGAAAATCTGATTTTCCATCTCTAGATACTATACTTTTTAGTACTAAAGAATTACCACTAAGAACAGCATGAAATAAATTTGATTGTTTAGAAATAAAACTTTTTGGCACCTCAAAGAAACCATCTTATATAGGATTTTCCCACTAAACTCACTTCACCTTAGATAATGTAATCTCTCTCTAAACTTTTAAACTAAATGTATAACAATATAAAATGTAAAAAAAAACAACTAGATTTGTTTTAAATAAAATTATATTATAATGCTAAGGCTGAATAGGGTACTGGTAAAATTTAAAACCAATCTAAAACCAAGACCACAAACAATCATTGACATTTTTGCAAGATTCTAGCTGTGTCTTGCTGGCTTCCACTTAAAGGGTGCACAGTGATGTAATGAGCCCCTTGAGGCAGGGCAGGGTGGCATGGATAGAGTGCCAATCTACCTTTAACACAGTTATCCATAGCTTGCAAACACATATGTCTAAACATGACTATTTAAAGAGCACTTTCTCTTACTGAGTGCGTCACCATTGTGTAAATTGACATAAAAACTGTAAAAGAGTTCCTGGATGTTATTTCATGAAAAGTAAACACTTTTAAAGAAGTTGTATAAATTTGTCAGCCTGACTCTCATTCTTTGTATGATTATTTCCAGGATAATGCCAGCTTCAAGCATTTATTTTAACCTCCAACATTCACATCTCTTGCCACACCTCTTACCCCAGAACTCTTGTCAACTTACACCTCATTAATCTTATCAGTAACGTAACATGCAAAGAGTACCAGTTATTAGAGCAAAGGATTTCTGATAAAACGGTTGGGTTTCTGCAGTCATATATGTTTGGTTAATAAAAGAAGAATTCTAAGTAGTGTATTAAAGCTTTATTTTAATTACGTTAATTTCATTTGAATACGTTATATTTGACAAGAAAACAAATACAATTGCAATCATTTCAGATTATAAACCTCATTAGTCAGATATTAGTCAGAATAATAATTCCATAGATGCCAACAATTCCGATTTGTTAGGATAACCATTAAGCCAGGACTTATATCAGTTCCAGTCAGTTTTATACACATTTGCATAATGATAACTGTACATGTATAAGGAAGGTAATCTGGGGTAACACAATGGCACAGGAACACTTTTCACCAAACTATATTTGACAACACACAGATTGCACCAAGATAATCTGACTTGCTCAGCAAATATATTATAGAAGCTACACAGGACATTTTATGAAATTAGAATACATGTAATCATTAAAATTAGGTATATTCAGGGCATCCCAGGGGCCAAAAAAATCCTTAGACACAAATTGACTAAAATTTGTTGCTTATCAAGAGTAGATTATACAATCCCATACATCCCAACAGTCCCGCTTTGTGTGGGACAGTCCCAATTTGGAGCTATGTCCCGCTGTCCCGCCGCACTCTACCTCTCTCCCACTTTTCAGGACAGAGGTAGAGCTCAGTGGGACAGCAGGACTCAGGACCACAATCAAGTGGTCCTGTTCGCATTCTCCGGTGTCCCAGATATGGCACTGCTCTCTTGTGGGCAAGAGCTTCGGAATCAATCAATGATCACTTCCACAAGGGATATTGCTTGACTGCACCCTAACAAAGTTGGCAACAATAGTATAAATACAATATAAATAAGAGGATTTGGATATAATTAAGCTCACCTGCCATGTCAAGGTACACTCTATAAACTTTACTATGGTGAGAAGAAGCTCAAAGAGTTTACACTATATTTGCATCATGCTCACACCTGTTTGGTAGGCTTCATTTTACACATGTACATTATTTGAGCCTGTGACTAGCTTAGTCCATTGAATTTTTTATTTTCCTGCCTCTACGGGCAGTCAGTAACATTACAGTAATAAAAAAAAGAAAAAAGTCTTTGTTAGTGATAGATCTAGGGTTAGGGTTAGAGTTAGGGTACGGTTCATGCTAGAGTTAGGTTTAGGGTTGGGGTTAAAAGGTCACTGTGGGAGAAAATGGTTAGGAAAAAGCATTATTCTGCTCTCAGTTATTGCCCTATGACAAGGGTAGGTAACCTACCCTAGATTATAGGTAATCTATTAAGCATGTTTTTCTATTAGCTTTTGTGGATATCTAAAGATTTTTCATGTAAAAATTTGAAAAAGTATTTCTAATATTTCAGCATATTTTATGATTTTATTTATATCAAACTATATAATAGGTTGAAAATAATGTATCTTAAGAAAGCCCTCCTGATGATGATAAACACAATACATAAAATGCCTAGGTACATTAGATGATAAAGAGTAAAGTTTCAGCTAAACAAAACAAAAGTGTCTGGATTTATGAAAAAAGGCCTTTTTTCTCTTTTTACTTCCGGAAACTATTGTCTGCAGGGTGTGAAATGCATAACCCCTTTTGTCTCCACTTAATAAAAACCCCAAACTATTATGAAGACTGCAGAAATTCAAATTATAGGTATTATACAACCAGAATGACACATTTCAATGAACATTATTTTGAAAACCAGAAAAACTATAGTGACCTAGTAAAAGGAGGTTAAACAAGCAATCCATTACATTTAAATTCAATGCAGGAGCTGAAGGTTTTTTTTTTAAAAGCAAGATATTTTGTCCATAAATAGAATCTGACACGGAAAAAAATCTGCTTCAGCCCCATGTTCTGACAAGCAGTAAGCCTGGGGATTTCAGGTAAAGAGAAGGTTAGCAAAACTGTTGAGGTCACTAGAAATTTAGGTTAAAGGTCACAAAAGCATGAACCTTTTCTCTCAAGATCAATGCTGAATTGTGCTGAATTGTTGCCTTAAGAAAACAATTGTCAGAGTATTATTAGTTTCCTAAAATGCACAACAAATGTGTTAAAGATCTTCATCTCTGTATCTCTCTGTTCTGCTTTTTTGTCAGTGGAAAAAAAATAAAAATTTATATTATAATAGAATAACATTCATGGCTTTCTGTTTACATCTATTACTAAATTTTATGAAATTAATTTTATAAAAAAATTAATAAAGAGATTTAAAAAATATTCTTCATTAAAAACAATGAAACAATATCATGTTGTGCTATTAAAAGCATGTAATGATTTTTATTCATGCACTGTTAATCTTTAATCATTGTCTGGGACTGTGATGGCGAATATTTTTGGGCCTGAGTGCTCAATTTTTGTCCGAAAAAGATTTGCAGACCTCAAAGTACCAATACCACATACACACACAAATATACACACACACACATACTCACGCACACTTATACTCATACTCACACACACACTTATACTCATACTAACACACAGAGAGGCGGCGCCCGTCTTTTAACCACTGGTGCATGCTCCTCTTGGACTGAGCAAACAAGAAGTGAGAGCTGAACCTGGCCACGTGCCACAACTGAGAGCTCGGCGTGCCAGTCGTGGCACACATGCCATAGGTTCACTACCGCTGGTCTAGGATTTCCAAAAAATAAACATGAATATTGTCTTTAATCAGAAATGTAGATTTTACACTGAAAGGCAAATTCAATTTGATTAATTAATATTTTCTATATAACTTTTGTGCATATCTTGTCGTTATTCAGAAAAGTATATTTTATATTAAAAGGCATTTTATTCATTTATCTACTAATCCATTTATTTTTCTGCTTACAGATATTTAATATATTAGCAAAAAAACCTTAAACTTGCAGTAGTAAATATCAACTTGCACTTGTATTTATTATCGTAAAGAAAAAACTAAAGTTTATAGAGTAAATTTTTTATTTTTAAATGTACTTATTTATTATATTCATTAAAGGCACATATCTTCAGTATTACTAATTTAATTTTTTTTTCAACATAATATCCAGCCTTAAGTAATTATGTGATCGAGCAAATCCAAATATCCTGCATCTGAGTTAAACAAATGAGCATATTTCTAGTTTTGAAATCTTCCAGTAGCAGGGCATAATTTCATTTTTGTTCCACATCTATCGTAAAATAGTAAAAATCCATTTTAAGGACATAAATAAGATTTTTCAATATCTACCCAGACAACTGGTTAATTGTTCAATAGATTAATCATTATGATAACTGTTAGGTAAGCGGACATTATAGTGGTATTTTAGGTCATGTTTTGAAGACATGGAAACACTTTACTGTGAAAATTACATTTCTAAAGAAAAAAACCCACATCTGGTTTGCAATGATCAAGGCAGGGGTTAACAGAATGTCAGGGACAGGCCAGGGCAGAAAGTAGCCTAAGGATAAACAGAAGGTCTTTACTTCAGGAAACCAGGCTGTTGTTGTAATATAAGCATTTATTTTGGCTACTAACCCACTGAAGCCTTAAAAGGAGACATACAATTTTCTGAAGACAACTGGAAACAAACACTGCTGCATTTTGTAGACTTAATGGGAAGAAAACAAATGATCAATCATATATATAAATATAAACATAAATACATCTCAAAGAAATAAAGTTGGTTCTGACGTTGTTTTAAATAAATATATATATATAGAGAGAGAGAGAGAGAGATCTACCACAACATTAACGGCAATCATTTGCTTGTGGTCCAAGTTGGATTGCGATATTGACAGCTGTAGGCCAGTCAGGGCCGGCGCTACCGTAAGGCAGCACAGGCGGCTGCCTTAGGGCGCCCCAATGGGGGGGCTGAAAATCGCCCGCTCCCCACGGCCCTTTTACTTACCTCCATGCTCCTGTTTAGGTCCGTGGCTGTGAGGGAAGCGTTGTGCGCTTCCCTCCAGCCGCGCTGATCAATAAAGTGTGTTGAAACTTTTTTTTAAACACACTTTATTGTTCCGCGCGGCTGGAGGGGAGTGCACAACGCTTCCCTCTCAGCCACGGACCTTCAGAGCACCGGGAGACGGAGCAGCAAAGAGGTAAGTACTGGGGTCTGGGGAAAGGGGGAGGAGGGTGGGAAAATCTTAGTATATTGAGGGGCAAAATCCTGGCATATTGGAGGGGCAAAATCCGGGCATATTGAATGGCTCAGTCCTGGCATATTGGAGGGGCAAAATACCAGCATATTGAGCGGCACAATCCTGGGATACTGAGTGGCACAGTCCTGGCATATTGGAGGGGCAAAATCCGGGCATATTGAGTGGCCCAATACGGGCCTATTGGAGGGGCACATTCCTGGGATATTGAGTGGCACAATCCGGGCCTATTGGAGGGGCAAAATCCTGGCATATTGAGGGTTAAAATCCTGGCATATTAAAAGGCATATTGGAGGGGCAAGATAATGGAATATTAAATGGCATATTGAGGGGCAACATCCTGGCATATTGAGGGTTAAAATCCTGGCATATTAAATGGCATATTGGAGGGGCATGATAATGGAATATTAAATGGCATATTGAGGGGCAACATCCTGGCATGTTGAGGGTTAAAATCCTGGCATATTGGAGGGGCAAAATCCTGACATATTAAATGGCAAATTGGAGGGGCAAAATCCTGGAATATTAAATGGCATATTGAGTGGCAAAATCCTGGCATATTAAATGGCATATTGAGGGGCAACATCCTGGCATATTGAGGGTTAAAATCCTGGCATATTGGAGGGGCAAAATCCTGGTATATTAAATGGCATATTGGAGGGGCAAAATCCTGGGAAATTAAATGACATATTGAGGGGCAACATCCTGGCATATTAAATGGCATATTGGAGGGGCAAGATAATGGAATATTAAATGGCATATTGAGGGGCAACATCCTGGCATATTGAGGGTTAAAATCCTGGCATATTAAATGGCATATTGGAGGGGCAAGATAATGGAATATTAAATGGCATATTGAGGGGCAACATCCTGGCATGTTGAGGGTTAAAATCCTGGCATATTGGAGGGGCAAAATCCTGACATATTAAATGGCAAATTGGAGGGGCAAAATCCTGGAATATTAAATGGCATATTGAGTGGCAAAATCCTGGCATATTAAATGGCATATTGAGGGGCAACATCCTGGCATATTGAGGGTTAAAATCCAGGCATATTGGAGGGGCAAAATCCTGGTATATTAAATGGCATATTGGAGGGGCAAAATCCTGGGAAATTAAATGACATATTGAGGGGCAACATCCGGGCATATTAAATGGCATATTGGAGGGGCAAGATCCTGGGATATTAAATGGCATATTGAGAGGCAAAATACTGGCATATTGAGTGGCTAAATACTGGCATATTGAGTGGCAAAATAGTGTGTCTCAGGTTATGTGTGAATTGGTGTAACTGTGTGTGTGTAAGTGGTAAGGGTGTATTTAAGTGTGTCACTTTCTGTGTAAGGGTGTGTGTGTAAGTGTGTCACTGTGCCTGTGTAAGGATGTGTGTGTGTGTCACTGTATCTGTGTAAGGGTGTGTGTGTGTGTGTGTGTCACTGTATCTGTGTAAGGGTGTGTGTGTAAGTGTGTCACTGTGTCTGTGTAAGGGTTTGTGTATGTGTGTAAGTGTGTCACTGTGTCTGTGTAAGGGTGTGTGTAATTGTTTCACTGTGTATGTGTAAGGGTGTGTGTAAGTTTGTCACTGTGTCTGTGGAAGGGTGTGGAAGTGTGTCTGTGTAAGGGTGTGTGTGTAAGTGGTAAGTGTGTCTCTGTGTGTGACTGCAAGGGTGTCTTTGTGTTTAAGGGTTTCAATGTGTGACACATTTAGAGCATGCAATTTGAATATTTAGATGTATTTATTTTCTACACTATACATTATTCTTATATATATATATATATATATATATATATATATATATATATATATATATATATAATGTAAGGAGGCTTAATGGTGTGGGAGGCGTGGTGGATCAGAGCAGGGGGGCACCAAAATGCACCTTCACCTGTGTAGACGAAAATCCTTGCACCGGCTCTGAGGCCAGTATGTTAGATCTAGAAGGAACCCTATAGAAGAAGTGTGCAAACACTTGCAGAAACCCCTTACTAACTTAGAAAACCTGGAAAGGTATAGTGTCACAGCCAGTTAGGGTTGCCACATTTTCTACAAAAAAATACCGGCCTTGCTGGTGCCTCCATACACTTAACATTGACATCAAGCCAATTTACCGGCTGGGTTGCAACCCTACAGCCAGTAAGCAACCTCACGGGGGCTGATATTGGGATGATGGATGACAATAAAATATAGAAGATATTGGAGGACGAACAAATACAGCTAAAGTGGAATATATGTTAAGATTGAAGAATAAGGGTGATAGAATAGTCCTAGCAGACAACACTGGGTAAGCTGAGTAGCAAAACAGACTTGGCAAAGATGATAAACAGGATTGGCACAGCATCTTTGTATTTGTTTGGAGTTGCAGGTTGTAATATGCAACCAGAACAATTATGCATCATTAATCTGTTATTTAACCGCTTCCCGCTTATAGAACGTTCTATGCTGTCCTACTTTTTAGTGCCTAGAGGCTAGTAGGACAGCATGGAACATCCTACATTAAACAGTTCATCGTGGCTCCCCAGGGACTTGCAGCGGGGTCCCCACATTGACACAGAAAATTAAGCCGATGCTCCAGTATTGACCGTCCTGCTTGTAACAGCTCATCGCGGCTCCGATCACTTCATGATCATCAGGGGGTGACGGGTGATACCGGCGGGCCCAGGTCACGTAAGAACAAAATAATGTTCTGCCCTCCTGCAGGAAAACTCCAGTCCCTTTTTTTATTTTTTCACTTTACTGAAAAAAATGCTACCGGAGGTTCCCTCTCCATGCACGGAGGAGAAGACCGGAGAGCAACACGGAGGTAAGTACTGGGGAAGGGGGTAGGAGGGTGGCATAAAACTAGCAAAATACTGGCACATTGAGTGACTAAATAATGGCATACTGAGTGACAATATACTGGAATATTGAGTGGCAAAATCCTGGCATAATGAGTGGCAAAATACTGGCATATTGAATGGCTAAATCCTGGAATATTGAGTGGCAAAATCCTGGCATATTGAGTGGCAATATACTGGCATATTGAGTGGCTAAATCCTGGCATATTGAGTGGCAAAATCCTGGCATATTGAATGGATAAATCCTGGCATATCGAGTGGCTAATTCCTGGCATATTGAGTGTCTAAATCCTGGCATATTGAGTGGCAAAATCCTGGCATATTGAATGGCTAAATCCTGGCATATCGAGTGGCTAATTCCTGGCATATTGAGTGGCTAAATCCTGGCATAAATACTGGCATACTGAGTGCCAAAATACTGGCATACTGAGTGACAATATACTGGCATATTGAGTGGCTAAATCCTGGCATATTGAATGGCTAAACCCTGGCATACTGTATGGCTAAATACTGGCATATTGAGTGGCAAAATACTGGCATATTGAGTGGCTAAATCCTGGCATACTGAGTGGCAAAATACTGGCATATTGAATGGCTAAATACTGGCATTTTGAGTGGCTAAATCCTGGCATATTGAATGGCAAAATACTGGCATACTGAGTGGCAAAATACTGGCATATTAAATGGCTAAATACTGGCATACTGAGTGGCAAAATACTGACTTTTTGAGTGGCTAAATATAACTGGCATATTGAGTGACAAAATACTGGCATATTAAATGGCTAAATACTGGCATATTGAATGGCAAAATACTGGCATATTTAGTGGCAAAATACTGGCATATTGACCAACTACTCCCAACCACCCTCCATATTACACTAGACTGGAATAACATGCTTATGAGGGTAGGTGGAGCGAGTGGGAGATATTGTCGGGGGGGGGGGGGGGGTATGGGGCCCAGAAAATTTGTTCAGTAAGGGGCACTGAAATTCCTGATGGCGGCACTGCCGGGAGCACACAGACACTGGATAGTGCTTTGGTTGTTAAGGACCAAAGCACCATCCGACGTGAAGGCTGCATAAAGATCTTCATTATCAATGGCCCTGTCCATTACATAATTTCAATGCACATTTCCAACTAGGGCTGTTTTAGTTCTTAATACTGTAGTATTTCTGAGGAATTGCTAGGAAAAGGGCCAGCATACTAAGACTCCAATGTGTTTTTATTGCATCCTCCTCAGCAGAGTCTGTAAATATCCCATAATACTAGCAGGACTGCTGACAATATCTCTAAAATAAAGATCATGGTTTTAGTTAAATCTAAGCTAACTTTCACGATTATCATCATTGGTGTAAGAGTATACAATGCAAACATGCAAGTGTGCATGGGGTCTTATTACTAATTTTGCAATATGACTTATCAATTCCCAGTAATGACCTAACCTTTTTTATGTGTATTTTATTTTTGGTGAAGTGAAAGGAAAATGTTTTTTTTTAATAATCTCCTGCATGGTTTTTTCCCCCCAGAAATTCAAGATTGAAAACAGGAGTTACTGTAATATCCAAAGGGACTGGAGTGTGGGGTGAATACTTTTCAGTTTTATCTCCATGAATCTCAAGAACATTCTCTGTAGATTAACTTAGTCATGACTGTTTAAACAGAAAGAGATGGGCGATCACAGTCTAGGAAGGGAGATAAAGTAAATATTTGAATCTTCCGACATAAAGCAGACTATCTGCTGTGTGTGGTAAGTCCTCTGTTTTTTTCTATGGAAGACATAAATCACACACACTGGCTTTACAATCTAATATTTTGTTGTGCTATTTTCAGTAGCACTTTGATATTTAATTTAAACTGAATAAATGCAGAAGTGTTTCGAAGTATGAAATAGAACTTTTACATGAAGCCATGTGGAATTGCTTTAAGCCACCAGATTTGTGTAACTCCAAACAAATACCTGGCAAGTATGGTAGGATTCACTATCAGTTTATGTTCTCTCAGACATGCTGTATAGTATGTGCGACACTGTACTAATGAATTGTCATACCACCCAACGGGATAAAACTTGCAGTTATAATCATGTTACTGGAAAAAAAACCTTCACACACAGAATTCCAAGAATGTATTAATATATGGATGAGAATAAAACATTCATCATTTAAAAGCAACATAAGCTTCTTGTCCGTGTTGGGTCAGACTTTAATGTAAGGCAGAGCAGAGCACCAGGGAGCTAAGAGAGTTTATCAATAACCCCTCCCATTTTGAAGAAACTGTCAGTTTTGATTACGTCCATCCCACTCCATTGGAGTAGTATATTTGTGTTTGTTTCTTTTTTATCTTGTATTTAGCATATTTTGGAATTTAGTACTTACCATTTTTAAATGTAAGAAATCAGAAATCTTGGGATTTGGTTACATGTTACTTACTTTGAAAGATCAGGTTTTAGGTATAGATTAGTAAATGGAATAGAAATATCCAGTGACTTATTGTCCTTTACATTTGAAAATTGGATATTTATAAGGAATTAAGAAGCACTTCATATTGATATTTATGCTTTTTTGGAATAAAAGGGTGATTAGATGAATTGGAACCACTGCTGGTGCTAAGAAGAAGTATACATATTGACTTTCCCTGCATACCTCAGAGATCAACACTATATCATTTTTGGAGTCAGAGAGTTGGGAGGTCATGTGACAACCTCATTCCTGGGATATCTATATTTATTTATTTAGAAAGTGTTTTACCATGATGATGGTATAGTCAATGTCTGGGCTAATGTTCCCTTAACCCCTTCGTGAGGCATGGTGCTTGCGTCCCAAACGACGCAAGCACCAAAACGTCACAATTTGTTCCTGGCCACCGATCACAAGGTGATCGGTAGTCAGGAACACTCTGGCAGAGACCCGATCAGGGTCTTAATAGACCCTGTGGGTCCCTGCCAAAAAATCGCGAGACCTCCGGACGTCACGCTTGACGTCACGGAGGCGTGCCCGAACCCGGAAGTTTGGGCACAGCGCGATTTAGCAAAATGTAGCCCGTGCTCGCTTTGAGCACCGGCAACATTTTCCCTGTCAGACTGAGGCCACTCAAAGTGGCCTCATCTGACAGGTGGGATCCAGCTGTAAGTGCCTGAAGCGGGATCCGAAAACAGCTTATCGCGGGGAGCCACTGCCATGTTATAAGAATAGAAAATCACCCGCCGGTCCCGAAACCTCATACCCCAAAATGCCAAAGCCACCACCATGGGAAACAGTTCCAAAAACGCTAATTAGAGGGCTACTTCTCTACTCATCCAGCTAACGCTCAGTGCACCATGCCCCGGCAAAGCAAGCCCCAAAAACAATGCTACCCGAGGCATCGGTAACAAGAGTGAGATCTTGACAGGACACTGTAGCCTTGTGGAAGAAAACCTTCCCATTAAAGTGGGACAAAAAGGTATCCCAAATCGTCAAGTCCTCGTGCAATGCTGCAGTGATCCAGTTAAAATGATGAGGGGAGGAAATACCTGCTGTGGCCCTAGACAAGCGCCTGCTAAACACACACCCATGGGAATCACCCTGCTAGCAAAGTTCAGCCGGCTTATCAGGAACTGCATCTGCCATAACATCACATTCTTGGCACCTTTCACTGACGCCACTACCTCTTTTAGCGCAACCAGCTTGTCCTGAGGTAGCCTACACTCACCTGCCATAGAGTCTATCTCTAGACCAAAAAAACTTAAGCAAGTGCTGAGGCCTTCAGTCTTGTCCTCCACAAGGGGAAACCCAAAACAACCCGCCAACCATTCAAGGGTTTTCAGCAGGCCCGACACAGAAAAAAATCATCTAAGTAGTGCAGTGGTGTATCTTGATTTTGTGCTGCCCTAGGCAGACAAAATCCGGGCACCCCCCTACCCAAGCTGCACACCCACGTTACACACCTAAGACATGCCCCATCATTCAGACTCACATCAAGCTCATACTCCCATCACACACACACTCCCATCACACTCAGTCACACACTCCTAGTCCCATCACACTCAGTCACACACTCCTACTCCCATCACACACACTCCGACTCCCATCACACTCAGTCACACACACTGTCTCCCATCACACACACTCTGACTCCCATCACACTCACTCTGACTGCCATCACACTCAGTCACACACACTGTCTCCCATCACACACACTCTTTTCCAGTGCTGGGGGGCGCTGCCGCCCCCCAAAATACAGCACTGAAGTAGTGTGCAATCCTGTGACTACCGGACCCCTGTCGCCCAACCAACTTCAAAAATGTGCTAAACTTCTCTCAAGTATGAACAGGAAATGGATCTACATAATAGTGACCCTCAAAAAAGCAACCCAGCAAATGATGACACTGGGGATGAATGGGAAGCAACCTAAAAGCTAATTCCACATCAGCCTTAGCCATGAGTGCTCCAGCCCCTGTCTTCCTAACAATATCCTGATATCCTGATCAAAAGAAGTATAGAAGACCGAGCAAAGATCCTTAGCAATATCATCATTCACTGAGGTGCTATAGGGGTATGACAAGTGATGTATCAGCTTATACTTCCCTGCCCCTTTCTTGGGCACCACTCCCAGAAGGTCCGTGAAGGGAGGGGTGTGAAACAGACCTGCCATACACCCTAGTGTTACCTCAATCTGCAACTTCTCCCTCACTACCTCTGGAAAATAAATCACTGAAACTAAATTCCTTGCGTAACACCCTTCTCCCTATCAATATGTAGGATGAAAATCTCCTTCTCAAAACTATCTTGCAACAAAACTGCATCGAGTAAATTAATGTAAAGGTTTAGCCAAGGCAACATCGCACTTAGCCACACCGGCGTTACACCCAGCGGGAACTGAAGTTCCTGCAGCAGCCGAGGTGGACCCTGACTGGTGTTACAATGGGAACCCACACATGTGGTGCATTCATGTTTGAATTTACACCCAGCCCCCCACTTGCAACTACCCTCATTAAATTGCCAGCAGAAACCAGGTTACGTGTGGCCGACGACGCAGGCGCTGCTCCCCCTCCGACCCCTCCATGAAAGGGCACTGACTTCTAGCCATAAGGGCAAATCAATTTGATCCCATTGCATCCCGGGCTTCACTGCTAATTTCTGCCTGAACTGCTCATCGTACTGATACCAGGCCAAACCCCCTTAAGTACTATACACCTCCCAAATACCCTCCAGATAGCAGAAACATAACTCTGGGGACATTTCCCCAATAATACTGGCTAAAATACGAACAACTTACCAAATGTCTTAGGTAACTTTCTATACCTGCGTTTTTTCTCCTCTTCCTCCTTTTTTGGAGTCTTTTTTGTCCTCATCCTTCAATTCAGTAGACTCGTCCAGAGGAATCAGAGAAAACAGTTCCACATACTCTACCTTTCTTCTCCCTGACCTCAGGTTTCAGATGTACCCCCAGTGGGCCTACAAAGGACATGTAACCCCCCAACCTAGCATTTTCCAAAATAGCCCCAACCTTGACCCCCAGCTCATTGGCCCAACCTCACCTGTGGAAGATGACTCCCCCCAGACTCAACACCCGTAACTGGCGTGTTGGCACACTACCCAAACTAGCACCACCAGCATCTACCTTCTCCCCCGTGATTGGCACCCATGCTCAAACTACACCAGAACTGTAACCCTGCTCAGCTAAAGAATCAATCAGAGATTGCAAGCCTGACACTATCTTCTGTGTTTGTGTTGTGTCAGCACCGGACTCACTGTTACACCCCCCAGCCGTTGATAACCTCTGGGCTGTAACCGGTTTCTCCTCCATCAGATACCAAAATTGGGGCTGCACTGGCACCCACTGCTGTAGACGTCCCTTGGCCAGGAGTGCCATTGGCCATAGCCACCATCCTGGTCCTGTCCAAAGCACCTGCGAGTAGAGGGTAGGAGGTCCAGCAACTACCTGACTCCTGACAGAATTTGTAGTCCAATGGTGGTGCCTGCCATCCTGCTCTCATCTCTAGTGATCCAAGCAGCTGTACTCCCCAGGGCTGGGGAACCAATACAACCAGCCTGCAGACTGACCATGACATCCTTACGTTTGCTACTTGCACCCTGAATAAAAACCCCTGACACTAACGCAGCCACTAGAAGGGGACCCAGGTCTGCCAAACACCCCTCGCCTACAGCAAATATAGAAGAACACCTGCTGTGGGCCCTAACCTCTCTATGCGGGGAAGCTACCTGGTGCAAAGTAACCGAACTAGACTCCCCAGAACCATGCCTGCTACCGGGAATCCTGACATTAACCTGAGTAGAACTAAAGCCCTGGCATCACAGCTAAAAAGAAGAGAGGAAACCTCCCTGGAAAATCTGGACCTCCTCCTACTATCCCGTGGGCCTAACAAGGAGCCCCCAGCCTGAGGCCTATTGCTCTGCCCTGGAGAGGGGGACACACTACTCACAGAGCCCCTGCTACTGCCCCTGGCCACAACCATTTCCAGGGACCTGTTATGTGACCCCCCCCCCCATGGAAAGAAGGTCCGAACTGGGACGTTACCTTTTCTGCGTGGCCTCCTGAAGCCACATCCGGTGTTCGTGCTGCAAGTGGCCCCTTTCGTCCTTGCAGCCACCCGGATGCCTTCAAGGAGTCCCTCCAGATCAGCATCCATCGTCCCAGTTGCCAGGCGAAGAACCAGCAGCAGCAGCAACAGTACCTGTAATGAAAAACATCTAAGATCAAGGTAGGTGAATTTTTCTTACAAAATGGCTGAACACTAAAATGTCTGAGCCTATTTACAATACCCATACCCCGCCCCCACTAACACTGTAGCGCAATCCCATTATTCCAGAACATTAAAGCTATTCCTAACCGTGTCAAGGCCTCCTGTAGCTATGTTATGCTGCCCCCGGAGGCTCCAGGAACAATACACTGAGATTTCTCTTGTTTGCAAGTGTGTCCTGGGGACCCAGTCCAGAATGGAATTACACAGAGTTACACATTTAACAGTAGATTAAAAATACATGCATTCATACATACATATATTTATACAAGTTGGAAAGAGAATATACAGGGTAAATCTTTGTATATACAAAAAAAATGTACAGTATACAAAGGAGTTTCTGTTTTGAGGATTTTTGAGACACTTGGAGAATGGACAAACATCCTGCCGTCCCCCACTTACTACATTGATGGCAGTCCCTTATAAGTGGAGGCCCTAAGAGATCACTTAATTTTCCAATATTGGAGTGCCAGCACTGGTCTGGATTTTAATATAATGTTTTACACACAGTAAAAAATTGATATGGTGTCAGTTACATTACCCATGAACTTCCCTACAGGAAGTAGTGTTTGCCATTGTTCTCTTAAGATTCAAGAACCCACAGGCCACAATTATAATTCACTCAACTGCTAATTTAACTTATTTTCTTCTAATTTGTATTACTTCATTGGGATGTGTGACTGGCTAGCTTTGACTGTTGATCAACTTGATTGAAAAATATTTTACATTTTATCTAACATGAAGCAGACCTTCTTAGCTACAGCACTCTGATAATCATGAGTGAGTTCATCAAGATGACAAGGCTCATTTGTGGCTGGTTGAGTTCAGTCATGGTCATGAGGTTGAGGTCATAAGGAAAGGTCAGAGTAGACTGACTTCAATTGAAATACAATTGTGAAGAGCAGGGGGTACGGCATCCCATGTGAGTAACTGTCAAAGTTCAATTAAACTAATTTTTACAGTGCAGATAAATACCCTAATGTGCAGAACATGTTATTTGAAAAAAGTACTTTGGCATTCTTCTCATGGGCTTCTATAGTACAGACAATCTCACGATTTTTCAGCCTGTGTATTTTTACATATTAACACATGGTTTGCATGTCTTTTCTTGGCAGAGTGTAATTACACTGTGACAATTTAAGCTTTCATGCAAGTTTGTATGGCACATGGTCATCCATAAGGGGGGCAAGAGGGGACAATTACCACCCCACATAAACAGCAGGATGTTAGATAGAAACAGTAGTCTCGTTAGGGTAGGTTCACCACACATACAGAGCAGGACAAACACCTGGGAGGCAGGGGAATGCAGTAAAAACATTTTTACTTAATTCTGCACACCCACTGCTGTCAGAGTGATTTGCTCTCTTCCTCTCCCTCTACCTACTCTCCTCCTCTTCACTCTGACGGTTGCTACTTCACATACATAGAGTCTCTGCCTCAGCAGAGACAGAGCTTTAATGCTGCAGACAAAAGGTAATTTATTTAAAACATATATTACAGCTAGGGTTAGTTAATTCTCCATTTGTTAATACTACATTACCCATGGTTCTCAGCCAGCCATTTGGCATACTAAGCATCGGGTGAGATGGGAATTGCAAAACCAAGTCGAGTTGGAAGCATAGCTGAAGGGGAGCATTTTTCCAACTCTTTGGCCTTAAGCTTATAGTTCCTTTTGTAATTCCCTGCAGTTTCTCTTTCATGAATAAAGCCCTACGTCTACAGTATAAACACTATCTATTATTGAATGCATCTACAATGATATCCAGCCAGCCATATGGCTGTTATACTGGGGCTATGGAGGCCTACATTACACACTAACTGTATAGCCAGCAATTTCTGGCTAAACAACATGAGAATTGCAATTAAGTGTATACTGGGGCAGTAGTGATTAATCTTTCCCATCACAGCTACTGTAAACTAAAGATCTCATGATGCTCAAAATCATGGCCACTTCTACAAATACCAGCTTCTGTTTGACAGAAGGCATCAGCCCGGAGGGGTTTAAAAAGTTGTGATGCAATTCCAAGATGGCCACTTCCACAATTGACATTTACAGATAAAATTACTATTGGTTGCATATTTAAATATATTATTATTCTGCATGGAATTTGAGTTATGTGAAGAAAGGTTCAGTTAGCAGGGGTAGGCAACAAAATTGTTGTTTATTTAATGAGTTTTGGGATGGAAAATGTAATGATGTTCTGTAGAGCTTAACACATTGTTTAACCAGGAAAGGTACATTCTGATATCCAAGTGGGGATCTTACTTTTTGTCCAATATCCTGAAGATGACAGGACTAGTTCAGTTAATTATATGATATATACAGTTTGGTACCTGCATGCACCATTAGCTTAACATATAACAAGATGTATCTTAAATTTTATGTAGTCTTTCTTTGTTTCCACTGGTTTATTCCACTATACCTAGGCATTTTTTTTTTTTACAATAGGACAAATTAAAAATATGTGATTCCAAGTGTATTTATTTTGTGTGACAAATATTGGTTGACAACTAAAAAGTAAATCTTTCAATTTACTCCTAAAACAAAATGCAATATTGTTATAGATAATAGCTCCCAGAAGAGAGCAACTTAAGTGTGTCTGTCTTGATTGTAAGATGGAGATGGGAAGGTTTCCATTAGACTTGACCATTCTTTTTCTTATGAATGCTGTTTCAAACGAAAATCTGTTTTTGTGCCATTCATCCGAAAACGAATTTAAACCTGGATGAAAAAACAAATATGGAATGAACGAAAATTATTCATCCATTCGTCCAGTCAGGAAGCTCTGATTTTCTATAAGAAAGTCCAAGCTACGAGTTTCAGACACACCAAAGTGCAGGACTTCCCCGAAATTGACGCTTTGGTCCTCCTCATAGACATCTACAGGGAAGAATATGGCTTATTTCTGGAGGACATAGGCTATATCAGAAATAGCCAAAGTACTCCCACTGAAGTCAATGGGAGGACCCAGGTTTTTCCCATGATAGCCAAGGTCTAGGAGGAGGAACCCGGTGGTCTAAAAGAGCATAGGAAGTGATGTTAATAGTTTCCTTTTGCTCACTGTGTGACGCAGGTCGAGGCAGTCATCATCACTTTAAAAAAATCTCACCTCTGCCCCAGATCTTCGGTCACTATTAATGTGGCCAAGATGGCACTGCCCTTATAATGGCATGAGTAGAGGAAGCAGCAAGTAGTGCATAGAGAGACAGTCGCTGACAGGATTGGGCTGCCTGCTTTCTGAGGATGCAAGCCAGCTGCTGGTCAGAGAGATAAACTGGCATGTATTATTTATCCTCATACTACGGCAGGGGTGGCAAACACAAGGCCCGCCGGACCTTGTAATGTGGCCCGCACAGCAGTGACTAGGGGGGTGCCACCGGTGCAGCCGGCACCCAACGATACGTCACATCCGGCGACTGTGTTTCCCTCCTCCGTGCAGGAGGGAAGAGAAGACTGCACGGAGGAGGCGTCCGGGAGCAGAGACCAGCCTCGGTAAGTCATGGGGAAGGGGGGGGAGGAGGGAGCACAATATTACTGGGCATCTGGCTGGCACAATATTACTGGGTTCTGGCTGGCACTATATTACTGGGCTCTGGCTGGCACTATATTACTGGGCATCTGGCTGGCACAATATTACTGGGTTCTGGCTGGCACTATATTACTGGGCATCTGGCTGGCACTATATTACTGGGCTCTGGCTGGCACTATATTACTGGGCATCTGGCTGGCACTATATTACTGGGCTCTGGCTGGCACTATATTACTGGGCATCTGGCTGGCACTATATTACTGGGCTCTGGCTGGCACTATATTACTGAGCATCTGGCTGGCACTATATTACTGGGCATCTGGCTGGCACTATATTACTGGGCTCTGGCTGGCACTATATTACTGGGCACTATATTACTGGGCTCTGACTGGCACAATATTACTTGGCTCTGACTGTTACAATATTCCTGGGCACTGAGTGGCACACTATTACTGGGCACTGACTGGCACACTATTACTGGGCTCTGACTGGCACACTATTACTGACCCATGCACTGTGTAATTAGCGCAATCCTGACCGCTGCACTGTATACGTAGCGCAATCCTGACCCATGCACTGTGTACTTAGCGCAATCCTGACCGCTGCACTGTATACGTAGCGCAATCCTGACCCATGCACTGTGTACTTAGCGCAGTCCTGACCTATGCACTGTGTACTTAGTGCAGTCCTGACCCATGCTTGCTATTATTCTTCCTAGGCTTCTGTTTTCAAGGCTAGTTATTACTTAAATTATTATTAAAACCAGTAGCAACTGAATGCAGAGGCAATTATTCATGATAATAAAGAGTAGATGCATAATCCTATACAACCGGCCCTTTGAGGGTAACCATACTGCTGATGCGGCCCCCGATGAATTTGAGTTTGCCACCCCTGTACTAGGGGCACTACATTTTTCACTAGTTCTTGATTTAGAATCACAAGAGAGAAAAAGGTTTAGTTGTCCTTTATAAACATTGTTCAAGAATGGAAAGTCTTGTTTTTAAGCATTGTAGATTTCTATAATTTTATAGATTATTTAATCTTGATTTCTTCACAGATATTGAGTAAGTAAAGTTTTAAATAAGTTTAATATTAAAAGAAATTGATGTACAAGTAGGTTATTCTTTGGTATTTTTAACTGCCAGCTTGTCATGTCATGGTTATATCTGCCATTTTGACATAATGTGTTGGTGGAGAAAGCACCAGTTTGTGGCAATAAAATCACATAAACACTTTCACTTGTTGCAGATTTTTTGCTATCTGGCCATCTGAGACAGAAGACATTACTGACTATAGTCTGTACTGTTACACTCACTGTGTACCCACGCACTTAATGATTTGCAGATGTGGCAGTCATGACTTGGAGGCCTTAAATTGTATGTAGTTAAATGTTCTTCCTGTATCCAGATTCTGTATCAATCACAGTGGACAATGCTGCCAGTGGGAAAATGAGAGCTAATGAACTCAGGCAGTATTAGAGATTTCAGGATAATTCTGTAGGACCAAGGTTCCTCTGGGATAGCTATTTGCTGTGAGATCCTGTTTCAAAGCTAAGGAATGGATTTCAAATAATACTACCCAGAGCACAGAAATATGGAAAAGCACAAAAACAGGCCAGTCAATAAACTGAAGTAAGGCAATTCTTAATGGCAATAGCAGCACCTCAGACAGCTGTGGCCAGATAAGTTATTTTCCTTAAAGATCTCAATATGGCCGAGCTAAAATACACTTGCTTGATTTTTAGCATGCGTAGATCGTCAATGTGTGTGTGAGACGTTGAACCATTATCCTAAATATATATGTACAAAACATAGCTTAAAAAAAAACAAAATAACAGAGAAACAAGAAACTATTACATTCTCTAGTAACAGATAACTGCAATTGTGTTAAATTCCCTAATCCTGATTAAGAGGACCATAAAACCATTTAACATACACCAAATCCATGAAGGTGTCAAAGATGTCTTGTCAAGAGACAAGCTGTAGAGAAAACTGATAAAGCTGTTTTTTTAATCCACAAAATTCTAATGGGCACCAACATTCTTAATATACCTTAATTAAAAATAGAAACAGAAAATATATAGGAGTTTGCTGATTCTAGAAACTGCATTGAGCAGTTATGTTCTTAAATCTCACATTATAATCAGAGAATAAAAGCAAAACACAACTAATGTGTTTCCTGCTTTTACTTAAATTAATAAAAAAAAAAGGGGGTGATCATATGTATTCCTATAGTATCGAGCATCCCACCACTCAGTGTATGTGTTCTGTCTCTTTCCTAGTAACATCTGCGCCCTGAGGGAAAAATCTAGGAATTAAATTCATAGAAATGAGAAGAAAGGGCAAGCGTGTAACCCATATAATATATTATGTTTCTTGGTTAAAAAAATGAAACTTCTCATTTTCCTCAAATTATGTCCACAACATATGATCAAGGCCCTAGTAAAATGAGAAGCATCCTCAACCCATAGAACAATCCCTTAGTTCTCAATCTGCCCCCTCCTCTCCATATTTTCTTCCCCTCCATTACTTGTTCCCTGATCCTCTTTGGTTTCAGTGCTGCCTGTTTTTCTTTTCTCTTTCCATTTACCAACTGAGCTATCTCATTGGCTGATGTGCTGCATAGAACAGCCGTCTAGAATGGTTTATGAAGCCAGTACAGTCAAGAGCAGTAAACCAGATCAACCAAGCTTGGGTTTTCTAAAACAGTTATACTGGGCCCAACTGATTCATACCTGCCATGAAAATCTTTATTCATCAAAGCACATTAACACATTTGAATATGAGATAGTGATGAACTTTTTTACATTTTCTTTAATATTTGTTGCATCACAATTTGAAGTAAATATACTTTACAGTGATTGTACTTTCTAAATAAATGTATTTCTTTTTTTTTCTAGAGAAACAAAATCATAAATCATAGATTTAGTCAACCCCATCTTCATTATTTAGAAATTATCAATTTTCTTCCAGTACCTTCCCTGCTTCTCACAACACACCAGCTGCTAATTGATAAATCATGCTTCTGGCATATATCTTAATGAAAGCTATGTCTACAGAGAAATTATCTCAGCTTTAAGACTTTTAGAGAGAAAGCATGCATGTGTTCTTATGATCACACTCTAATAAATAGGCAATCACGTGTGATCTGTTAGTCATGAGATGCTGCCAAATGTCCCAGTTGATTTACATATACAAACAAAAGTAAGTAAGAATTCCCTGTAGCTGTAACCAAATATGTATCGGCCTGTTCTCAAGTTCTCTGGAAATTTGCTGCCAATAAAGTTACAATTTTCCTAAAGTCCTGGTAGAATGTTGTAATCACTGCCAGGCTGGAGAGCTCCATCTTCAGGGGATAATTTTACTGTTTTACTTGCTGGAGAAAAAACAGAACTTTATAAAACAACACATGGAAGCTAACATGTTAAATAAATAATAAAAACTTTACATTTCCATGGTTATATAAATAAGAATGAGGTAAATATACAAGAAATATGGGGGGGGGGAGAGGGGATATACCTCCAGAAAATCTAAATATTTCTCAAAATTAAATGTGAGGAATGATTATATACACAACAGTGGACTCACCCCTCACGTAGAAAATGAAATTAATAAATAATACTCCCCCGGTCGTAACGCATCGTCCCAAAAAGTGCTCCTCAGGTACTCTCAACAACAATACAAAAAGACAAGGGAGCGCAGATACATGGAAGAGAAAATAAACAAAGTATAATAGTGCAATACAGTATGATAAAATAAGTAATGTTGGTGGGGGTATGTATGCACTCACAAACAGATCTTCATAGAAAAGCCCATCAACAGAAAAGAAGGTTCCCTACATCCATGACTTGGTTAATCTTCTTTAATATCACTATAAAACAATTCAAAAACCCAATGGCCCAGCATCTGAGTAAATTGCAAATTTGAAATAAATGAAGGCACTTACAAAGTTATAGGCACATGAAAGATGTGCACTATAGGTTCAAACAAACAAGGGATGGGTCAGTGAAGAAATCCTACTCCCACAACTCAGAGGCTGATGACTGTGATAGATGATCCAGACTCTCAATTTTTTTTATTGTTTTATAGTGATATTAAAGAAGATTATTGCATGAAGAACTGTTTGTGAGTGCATACATATCCCAACCAACATTATTTATTTTATCATACTGTATTGCACTATTATACTTTGTTTTTTTCTCTTCCATGTATCTGCGCTCCCTTGTCTTTTTGTAGGAATGATTACATAATGGATTGTGATGCACCACATGTATATATTATTATATGTATGTATTACTTGTTGCTATAATTTGTAATATTTGTGTAGGTAACTAGATGTGCCTGTATTGACAGTCCTTAAAAATCCAAGTTCATAGACTTCCAATGACTTAAATAATGTGCAAATGGATGTTGTCTGTCCCAACGCACTGTGTTAAACACTGACACATTATACATTACAATAACATTTAGATAGCGCCATCAAAACTCCTTATTTTATTTTATTTACAGAATCTGTGAATGTTGAAATGTTGTAATACCATGGCTGTCAGACTAAGAGAAAAGGATTTGCATAACCATCTAATTGCATGTATCTGGTGTATCCCATCTCAGATATCTGTTGCCAGACTTAAAACCGGTCCCATAATGCAAATTCCCACGGAAGAACTAGTTCAGAAGGAAATAAAGAAAAGACTAGTAATAGCTGAGATTAGGGGCAAGTTTGAATTTCATTAATTGTGATGCTAGGATGAAAACACATGTCCAAACTATTACTTTTGGAAGTCCTATTATAGTAATTAGTTGAATTATATTTCTAAATTGCAAACACAATCAAGATTGTACTGAGGAATTACAGTTCAGACTCATATACTTGTATTCCCTTTATATGTCCCTCTATATTTCTAAGGAAACATTCATTACATTTTCCTTTTGACAGAAATGAAGAACAGAGCAAGAAACTTTCTAACTTTCGATGGTCAATTTACTGTGGACCCACTACAGTAATATTTAAATTGTTAACCCACCCATTATGTCAAATGATTAGGTACTGGTTGTTTTACTGAGCAAAATACTTACTTAAATGTCTAACGCTGAATAAGCATGAGTTTTTTGTGCTGTGCAAGATTCTATATAATCTATATAGACATATATTCAAATACAAAGCACGTACTTTGTTGTTTTACACAATGCTCTCTCTGCAAACTTCTAACTACTACACTACAATCCCTGAGTGTTCTTTTTGCTCTCTTATGTACATGCACTTAACTGAAATACATGGGGAATTGTTCAAGTGCCTTCACTTCCTTTGTTATGGGATGTAGCCTAGAACATTATGGGGGTTATGTATAAAAGAGCGCACGCTGTGATTGTGCCTAATATTGGCACTATCCCCTCTAGCGTCAATGTATAACACGACCTAACAAACAAATGTCGGGAGTTTATACTTTGTGCACAAGTTGATCCTGATCGCTAGTGCAAACTATGTATAAAGACTCATACACTTTTCAGTGTATTTATACACTTCCCCCTCCCCTGTTTGTGTTTTCTCTTCTTGCAATTCACTTTGATAGCTTTGTATTCATGGTTGAATTATTCAGTTCTTCTAGTAGTCTTTTTGAGCCTAGTGGAGAACTCTACTATCATTAAATGCTATGCAGAAATCTGCCCACCATGCAATAAACTAGATATTAACCTATATCTCCTATCTTTGGAATACTTAACCCATATTCCGATCCTTGACAATTTCTTTTGCTTGTTTGGTCATCAATGATATCACGGTTCTGATTCTTGGAACAACCATTCCGAGTGATGATGAAAACAGCTGGTGTCTTCAGTTATTAATAATGAAGGATGATTACCATCAAGAAGTTAGTACTGTCTTAGGGATTTTGCCTGGGCTGTAACCAGCTTTTGCAAACCACAACCACTTGTATTTTGCCAAAGAGAAAAGCAAGCTTTTCCACACACAAAAAAAAATCCCACTCCTATATTTAGCATTGTGGTGACATCTTATAATCTTTATCTACTTATCCAGCGAAGGTTAAACAAATATACAATTGAAGGCAAAAAATCCAACTTGGCCTTTTGTTTCAAAAACATTTGGCAGCTCTTGATACCTCAGATTCTTTTTGATCTTTTGTCTTTTGTATTATACTGCAGCTGGTACCTCAGACTCCTCGCTCAGCCCTCACCAAGAGTGTAATGTATGCTGGCTTAAGGCCATGTATTTTGTGTGGCATGACTAGCCTTCTGTATGTTATTTACTGGTGACTGTTCATTTGTACCTTTGGATTTTAACATATGAAAGGAAAGTGTCCTAAAATGACTTTGTTGTCCTTCTCTGTTCTAATCACTAAAAGCAGTATTAGCATAGGATTTCATGGAATCATTTGCTAGTTGCTTAATTTTAAAATTGACGTTTTATATGTACACATTTTTGTCACGTTTACAATTGTATGCTATAGATCATAGATGCTGTCAAACTTTTTTAATGTGAAGGGCCGCATACCATGCAGATACTTATTTTGGGGGACTGACATCATTCATTGCATGAACCTATAGGTTTTTCAGCCAGTACAGGTGTCACACAACATTTTTGAGAGCCAAACTGTCCACCATGCCGTAGATGCTATATCAATATTTCTACTTTACCACATAAGAACCTTAGGCAGTTTGACATTATATTGTATGCAATTGTTTCAAAGCAAGGTTAAAAGGACACTAAATGTTATTTTTCACTTGTTCTTCTAATAAAGAAGCACAAGTGAAATTTTAGTTGTTCCTATTGTGAAGATAAACTGGCGTGTACTTTTGATATTACACGCCAGTCTATCTTCTGAATGACAGCTGCCATGCTTCCTTAGGAAGCAGGCAGCAGCTTGGTTGGCGACCGTCTCTCTCCTAGAGCAGAGAGAGAACCTCGTTTTTGCATGGGATCAGCAGAGAGGAGCTTAACCCCTTAGTGACATGACATTTTCACCTTGACTTTCCCTTGGTGACAATGGCTGTTTTGACATTTCTGGGGTGTTTGTGTTTAGCTGTAATTTTCTTCTCTCTCACATACTATACCCACACAAATGATATGTTGTTTTTATCGTCATAAGAAGGGATTTCATTAGATACCATTATGTTCATTATACCTTATAATTTACTACAAAAAAATTCATAAAATATGATGAAAATGTAAAAAAAAAACACTTTTTCTAACTTTGACCTAAAATATAATTTACACAAACACAATCATTAAAAAAGACGCCATCTAAATAGTTTCTAAATGTTGTCCTGAGTTCAGAAATATGCATGTTTCCATATTTTTCTGTATTTTTTTGCAAGTTATGGGGCAAAAACATAAAAAAAATTGTGTTTTTTGTTTTTTTCCTATATTGACCTTTTGACACCAACCCAAACCCAAAATTTAACCCTAACACTAAATTTAACCCCAACTCTAACCCTTATGCAATCCCTTAATTTTTTTTAATTTTAATTTAATTTTAACCCTATAGGCTAATCTAACTAAATAACCAGTTTTAAGCTAATTAATTTTGACAGTTAATTTTTTTTATTATTTTTTTTACATTGCTATGCTGCTTAGCTATCTCTAGGGGCAGTCAAGCAGCATATTCAGAGCAAAGAATTTACTTTCACTTCCGAAGCTCAGACCACCAGAGGGCATACCCATATTGACGGAGCATGCTGCTCCATCAATATGGCTCCCACGATCGCTCCGTGGGGCGATTGTGGGTGCCCCAGAAAATAAATTTTGGTGCTGGCTATTGCCTCGACATTGAGGCAATAGACCAGCACCGTTAAAGCGGTTTTCGCGATCTTTGATTGCGAAAACCGCTTGATTCACCGCAGGACGTACCAGGCACGTCCATTGTCGGGAACAGAGTCCCCGGCAGCACATCCATTGTAGCGAAGAGGTTAACTAGAGACGACGCGACAACCAGCACGTGACAACCAAGAACTGCTGTGTCTTGCATGTGAGACACAGCAGATAGTAAACCCGTGTGTATCTGTTAAGAAGGAAGCAAGGGTTAAACAAGGTATAATTTTCCTTTAACACAATTTTTGGATGGGTCAGATAAAATGTCTCAAAAACCATTGATAGGTGAAACTCACATCACTGAATAGAGCTCATGAAACTTAAGCATAAAGTATTCCACTTTTATAATAATCAGAAAATAATAACTGTGCATGATAACTCCAAGGATTCCCAACCTACATACAGGTTATATAAAAGCTTGTGTATAATGCAAGCATTTTTAAGACTAGAGATTTAAATTCCTTATCAGAACTTTAAAGCAAGATATATAATGAAATAATGTTGCCACTTATAATGTTTGTTTGAACTGGCCTTAGGAGAGTTATAAAGGCAGTTTGGGCAACCATTTGTGGTTTGTGGAAAGGGAAATCAACTGATTAACCAACTCTTGGTTAAAACCACATCTTAAGGACCACAGTTACCTCTTAAAACATAGGAAAATCAATTGGCATATTGCACCAGTCTGCTGGAAAATGCAGTTGAGCCATTTGACAAACTATGTTACTTTATAATTCTCATAATCTTAACAATTTGCTGTTATATGTTCTATAATATGAATTGGTTGCTATATGTCTAAATAAGCAGCAGAAGTAATAGTGCAAACTAACGTTTTAGTAACTGCAAGATCAAGCGGGAACAACTTTTAACAACATTTAAAGGACAATTAAACATTTTTAAACTCAACAGACTCAGTTAAACATTGGCACATTTACAAACAATAGATAACCAGCTGATATGAGAGTCACACTTTCATATCATCTGATTTATTGTATATTAATTTTCCCCATTTTTATTCACACTTTTGCTGAGCGCAGGACACCTTTTTTATTTTCTTGTAGGTTTGTAATTTTGGTCTGTATAGGTGGTGTAGACCAGGTCTTATTGCTGCTACAGAGAGCTCATCAATCTTACATTTTTTAAGCTGGGTTATATACCCCAAACTATTCCCCTTCAGCAAAACAGGACCCCTTGGGAGAGAGAGTGTCAATGGTATTGATTTGCCATTTAGTATGGGAGAATTATGATGTATGGATCATGCATTGTCATGAGTCTTCACATGACCCCATAAACTCTTTGGCTTCGCCCCAGGACCTGCTTCCTGGATATTGTGTCTAGATCAACCTAGATGCACTTTTTTGTTTTAAAATGTTATGGTGACAAACAGTATGCAAAGCCAGGAGAACTAAGTACAGATAGAAAGACTGGCTTACCTTCTTCTTAGGTGATGTATCTTTCACGTATAAATTTTGAGGGCTCTTGTTGGTACAGCTTTAATCGATGGTGACACAAGTTCTTTCAGGTGACAAAACTGTCTTCTAACTGTCAGAATCCCTGGTCTAGTCTGAACAATACAAACAACAACGTGAGGTAGGACCACTGGACAAGAGACAAATGAACAAAGGGCAGTCCCACACCACCCAAGCAAATGAGTCTGTACAAAAAGGCAGCACACCAGATATAACAAACATAAAAAATAACCTTTAATATAATAATGAAAATATCAAGACAATATAAAAATACAAATACACAGTAGAAAAATACCAGTCAAATATAAACCAAATCCAGGCTAATAATAATAAATATATAGAACAAATACAAAAGTAAATAAATACAGTACCAAAGGGGAGAGCAAACAAAAGGGAAAATAAGCAGAAGCTAAATAAACTCACAAGGATGCAGAGACCAGGTACAAGTTACCCAAAAAGAACCAGCCCCCCAACGTTTTGGCTGAATGCCTTCTACAGGAGGAGCTTGGTTTATATTTGACTGGAATTATTCTACTGTGTATTTTTATTTTTATATTGTCTTGATATTTAAATTATTATATTAAAGGTTATTTTTTATGTTTGTTATACCTAGTCTGAACAATAGCCAGTATGTTTACCTGTTAGCACATTTCATCCTGAAGATGGCTCTGAGGAAGTCACCGTCGGGACGAAACGCGTTGGCTCCACTTTTGTTACTCTGAGGCTTCCATAGAGATTTCTCTTAGTTACCCCTCATGGAGACAGGTAAACAGGTAATTATAAAGGTTTATGTGAGTCTATGGACTTTATGCCCCGCGATCACGTGGAGTTAAAGCGGGCATGTTTATACATGTTATAGAAAGTGTAAAAGATTATGAGCTAGAAATACACAGACAAGCCTACATGGAGTATTTCTTTTATATGGCAGCAAGTACATTAGAAAGTTATTACTTTCTCACCTCCTGTGAAACATGTTGAGGGATTGGATTGGCTTGACTATCACTGCTGGTATGGTGGATTCCCTTTCTTATAGAGTTTGCTGCTAATGCATTTTTGTGCCACCATTAATCCTATATCTCTTCCGTCATTTTTGCATAGAAATTGATACTGTACCATTGGTTTATTTTCGATCAGACGAATTAAAGATTTTTCCGTGATGAGAGTTCTTGAATCAATAAATCTGTTAGTGCACTAAGAAACTCCTGCTAATTACCATATGTTCACACAGAGTTGCACTATGTTTGTACTGTTTGCTTTTTCCACATGTGTATACACCCATTGTGAAGAGTGACATTTTTTTATGAGCACTGGAGGAGTACTCTGACGACTATATATTTTGCTTATATTTTTTCCCCTGTGATGTATATTTTCAACATTGGTTAGAAATATAGGCAAAGATTGATTAATATGTTTTACCTGCACATGTCTGAGGAGGTATCCCTCAGTAGCAAAACTATTTTATTTTGCTTATACGGGTAGTTGCTTTTGCACTTTATGTGGGTTATTCCTTTAAAGTGCTTAAGGCACAAAACAAAAACACAATTAATCTTTTGGCTCAGATGTTTCATATTCCAGACTTAAAACTGGTTAGCAATCTAAACTCCTAAGCACATAGCTAGAATACCAGACTTAGTTCTTATCTACCTTCCTTTAATAGGATGATATGTACAACTTCTCAATTCACGTCAATGCATATCTTTTTAGATAGTTTCCTCATTAGTACAAATCTCAGTTATAAATAAATTATTTGTTTTATATAAAAACACTCAGTATAGCAATATCAAATATGCAATACCAATTGGGATAGTATGGACAGCGCTCAAACATGGCCTTGAATGAATCTGAATGCTAATAGCTCCCTTCCTAGTGTGTTCTAACGATATTCTGTTCAATGTTTAGGATAAGGCAAGAATCCTTCTTTATGGTAGGCATGAAAAACCATTACTGTTAAGGTGTATTATTATATCATTATTTTTTATATTGATAAAGCACAATCTTACCTCAGCACCTTAGAATGGGGTAAATGAACAATACAGATAATATAAGTAACAAATTACATAAACTTGAACCAAAGGTGAATGAGGGTGAAACTTCAACCAGACATGAAATGGTTATGAGCTTTAATATTAGAAGTTTGGAGGCAAAGTCTAAGTATCCTTTAACCAAAAATCCCTTCTCCAAAATGATCCATTATCCATATTTTTTTTCCAGATCTTGACACAAATTGTAAATTCATCACACCTGTCAGAACACAAGTACACAACAATTTACTCAGTGTCTAGCCCCCTTAAACCTCTACATAGTCTTACCATGTTTGCTCAGATTCCCCCAAGCCCACTAAGTGTAATATAATGGCTTGTGTGCAAGCTTGATGCACCAAAAGCAGGCTCCCAACAATGACTCACAGCTACATTACAGCAAAAGTGAGATATATGCTCTATACAGTATTTGCATTGATACTACTGTATTTCATGAGCACTGAGAAGCTTTAATATATCTTATTGGTGAAAATGATCCATTATCCAAAATACTTCTGGTCCCAAGAATTATGGATAAGGGATATTCAACCTGTAAGTTATTGTGGTTGTTCCTAAGCAAATAAGCCAACGAGCCCTGAAGTACTGCACTTTAATTATTTAGGAATCAGGGTACCTTTAAACGCTCAGATGTTTTACACTAAGACCCTATGTGTTCTCGTAAAGTTACTCCCACGACCTTAAAACCACCTGGACCTCCTACTCATTGTTTATCGTGCTGCTTAACTTTCCATTATGCAGCAAGCAAAGCTTTCTTCAGCCAACCTTCCATCTACTGATTTGAGATGTTACTCAGACCACCATCAAGGCAATAGCCCTACCCATAAAATATTAGCAAATACTTCTTCTGACATCTGTTTGCTTTTATTAAAGATGAATAATCCCATTAGTGCCTTATTATCCATATGCTGCTGTCAGATTTCTGGCTCTAACATTTAAAAATCCATTTCTTTCTACATCAAAATACATTAAAATCCAAAGTGTAAAGGTGTAAGATTACCAATGAAAATATATCTTTGTTTAGATGGAGGCTTTGATAGAAATACATTTGCCTGGAATAAAATCTGTTTCTCGGTAACAGAATAAGACAAAAGAAGGTCCCGGCACAGATTCATTCTTAGCTTTATTCCCCAGAGTCAATATTTCAGCTCTATGGATGCCATTTCGCCCTCAGACCATAGGTGGTATAACTACCCACATTTCTCCATTTAAAGGACAACTAAACATTGTTTTAACCCTTGCTTCCTTAAAGGGTCAGAATAAAAAATAGTGACCCCCTTTGTGAAGTAAACCCTAATGCAAAGAAAGACCTAGTCAATTCGACCAACAGAGGGGATCTAATTAAGGTCCCCTCTGTTGGTGGTGGTCTTGCAAAGGTTGTTGGAGGCCTTTGAAGCAATCATGAATGCTTACTTTTACATTCCAAATTTTTTTTTTTTCCTGCCTCAACCAATCATAATCATTCCCATCTCCAAAAGGAAGTGTGGGGAACCTGGGAGATCATTCATGCCAGAGCGGAGGTTGATGGGTAAATCATTAACTGCGCTTGCGCAAGGCTGGTGCAGCCACACCATTGCAGTACCGAGGAAAGACAATGGGTGGTGCACTTACAAATGTAAACCTAGTGTACCCTGTGGTGCCTACAACTTGCACCAAAGTTAAAAGGGTGGCTACACTGTCCCTTCAAACTCGGGGGGGGGGGGGGGGGCAGGTGCTGTATGGGGTCCAAATGAGTAATTTGTAGGTTTATGTTCCCTCTAACAATGAAATTCTAATGCTAACTTATTTATACCCTTAGGAAAATATTTTCATGAAACAAGCAAGATTAAAATATATATTTAAAAGGTCATACTTTTCTTTAAATAACTCAGCTGGTGAAACATAATTCTGTGTGCTGAGTGTTTTTAATTGCTGTTTATTTTATTTTTTAATGTTAAGGAGCTTCTATTTAAATACAGCTGTGCTTACAATGCAGTGACCTGTCAATGACACAGCCCCTAGATACATGAAACATTGCTATATGATATCATTTGTCTGCTGGAGGAAATTATCTTCACTGCAGCTGATTCCTGAAAATATCATCTCTCTGCAGAATAGATATTGGATACATGATCCTTACTTGATATATGTAGGAAATAATTGAAATGAAGAGGAAATACTTTATTTGGTAGAGCAGCATTTTTTGAATTACCTTGTACGATCGTATTAAGTCTTGCATGGTAAATTGATAGTGTGCATGGTATCAAGAAAGCTCTATGAGAGAAGAAGACATGGAGAGTAGACTGCAAGCTTACATTTTTATCTGACACACCGGCTTACCAATGGGATCTTTTGTTAATGATTGAACACATATAAGTAACGAATTTAAATAGCAGGATTATCAAGGTCACATTATCTGGAATTGATGTTTTATATAAATTAACTTATTTTACAAGATAATTTTTTTATTTATTTTTTATATAAATATGTAATTTATACTTATTTGCAATCAATTAAAGAGATTTAAGTCCAAACAAGCTAGCATTTTAAGGAGGACCATTATTATGACCATTTGGTTACTCGGCACATTGCTTCATAGGATCCTTTGCGATAAGCTTCTTTAAGTTCAAAAAGTTCCTTGTTTTGAAGCCTAAGCACTAGTGTTGAGCGAACCCGAACCGCACTGTTCGGGTTCGTACTGAAAATTAAGTTTTTGGGTCCCCGGACCCGATCACGGACATTCCACTGTATGTTCGTGTTGGAGTTCGGGGTTCGGCAATTACATTGTATGTAATGAAAGTCTATGAACCAAAAGACATTCGGTTTATAGACTTTTGGATTATAGAATAGCAATAGCATTACATGTATTCCATAAACCGAAAGTCTATAAACCGAATGTCTTTTGGTTTATTGACTTCCGGTTTATGGAATACATGTAATGCTATTGGCTTTCTATAAACCGAAATAGAGTCCCCATGGTATGGGGACTCTATTTCAGTTTATAGAAAGCCAATAGCATTACATGTATTCCATAAACCGAAAGTCTATAAACCGAAAGACATTCGGTTCATAGACTTTCAGTTTATAGAATAGCAATAGCATTACATGTATTCCATAAACCCGAAAGTCTATAAACCGAAAGACATTCGGTTTATAGACTTTCGGTTAATGGAATACATGTAATGCTATTGGCTTTCTATAAACCGAAATATCTATTTCGGTTTATAGAAAGCCAATAGTATTACATGTATTCCATAAACCGAAAGTCTATAAACCAAAAGACATTCGGTTTATAGACTTTCGGTTTATGGAATACATGTAATGCTATTGCTATTCTATAAACCGAAATAGAGTCCCCATTCATACGAATAGGTCAATATTTCGGTTTATAGAATAGCAATAGCATTACATGTATTACATCTGAGAGTCAAATAGAACCGTCAAATACTGTGATTACAGCGCACTTTGAAAAATTCTAATAGTTTTGGGTGGTAAATAGTACATTTGCGTCTTGCGGTGCACTTCATATCTGAGAGTCAAATAGAACAGTCCAGTACTGTGCTTACAGCGCACTTTGAAAAATTCTAATTGTTTCGGGTGCTAAATAGTACATTTGCGTCTTGCGGTGCACTTCATATCTGAGAGTCAAATAGAACAGTCCAATACTATGCTTACAGCGCACTTTGAAAAATTCTGGGTACCTCCTCCTCCTCCAGCGCCGCTTCCACCAACACCGCCACGGTCACCGCCTCTTTAACCTATGGGTCACTTAGTATCAACTGAAAGAGAATACCCTGCACTCCAACCCTCTCTCAAATGGATAATTCTGTTGATCCTCCTGGCAGCCATGCTTTAGATTTAGATTTATGTTCTTCCAAAACTAAAATCAAAGAGTCCATCTAGTGCTATTTTATGGCTCAGCTGTATTTTTCATTTGTATGTATTTTATGTTATTTGAAGTCATTTCCCCATCTATATTTGTTTGCAGGTCACTTCTCCTACTCTTACCCCCATTTTACTTCCTTTTGTAGCCCTCTAGCCCTTTCCAGGACTTTTTTAGAGGCATTTTAGTGCCCAAAAGTTTGGGTTCGGGGTCAAGTTCGGGGTCAAGTTCGAACCCGAACCTGGACTTTTTTCCGAAGTTAGGCGAACCCGCCAAACCCAAATATCCAGGTGTCTGCTCAACTCTACTAAGCACCATGGAGTGATTCATTTTCCAAGTGCCAAGAATTCATTAACAGTTAAATAAACAGTTAGATCAGTGAGATAGCAATGGACCTAGATCCCTAAATGTTTAGTAAAAAAAAAGGAAAGTAGGAAAAGTATAACCAGATATATAAACATCCTGCCCGGCACTTCCACTGGGACTTCTGTGACGGAACACTGCAATCACGTGACCGCACGGCGTTCACATCAGTCCCAGCGGAAGTGTCGGGCAACAGCGTAGGAAGTCTGCCCGTGCCGCGCATCCACTGGCTGCCCCTGCTAGACACCAGGAAATCACTATCGAAAGAAATGTGATGTCTGGGGGAGGAGGGGCGAGGAGGCGATACAATGTCTGGGAGGAGGGGGGAGGGGGATACAATATCTTGGGGAAAAGGGGGGAAGATACAATATCTGGAGGAAGGGAGGGAGAGGAGGGGATACAATATCTGGGGTAGGGGGAGAGGAGGGGATACATTGTCTGGGGGAAGGGGGCAAGGAGAGGTTGCTGTCTGGGGAGGAGAGGAAGCATTGGCTGGGGTAGATGGCTGTCTGGTGGCTACATTGGCTAAGTCTGGTGTGCAGGTGGCTGTGTATGGGTGCATTGGCTAAGTCTGGGGGGGGGCAGATGGCTACGTGTGTGAGGGAAGGCTAAGTCTGGGAGGTAGATTAGAAAATAAATACAAGAAATGCAATTTTTTCATCAACATTTTTATTAAATATGAAAAACATGACAATTAATATAAGTAAAGCTTTTTTCCTATAGTGTAGTCTTATATTCAGGGGTTTTCTTTTTTTGAATATTCAAAAGTTGGGGGGTCGTCGTAAAATCAAGGTCGTCTTATATTTGAGCAAATACGGTATTAGCAAACTAGGGGCCACATTTATCAATTCAAAATTGGTGGTATTATTTTTTTTAAAAAGCTTTAAATGTGAAGCAAACTGCCTTGGCATTCCATTGGTTTCCATGTTTATTCCTACTATTTTAGTACTTTTTCCTGAAACATCAGCAGTTTTGTCTTAATAAATATGGCCCCAGACCTCAAGAACCAGGAGTGATCTTAGATTAATGGATTAGTGAGTCATATTTATACAAATCTTCAAGGCTGTTGTGCAAAACATAGCTCTAATTTAGAAAACAATACCCAGACATTAACCGAAGTAGATAACTTTGTAGCACCTGAACTACAGTCCATTACTATTTAAATGGCTCAGGATGCACACTGTTTGATAGAACAGATATTTGATCTTACGTAAATAAAATAGTAAGGGTGGAAACCTCAGGTACCTAAGAAATGCCTGACTAAACATTTGTCTGCAATGACATTTTTCAAACAAACCACAAAAACCTACTGTTTTGAAATGTATTTGTTATCTACATTTCTGCATTTACAATGCTTGTTTAAATAACAAATATGTAAAGCATTAAATTATGTGCATTCATTGCCTCTAAGCTCCTGTTATTTCTATTATTTTAGGCAGAAATTGCATTATTATTCTTTTCCATGTTTGACTTACCATATCTTTGATAACATTGCTTTTGTTTATTCACATTTCCATTGGCAGTGATGGAAGCATTCCTGTATCACAGATATTTATTAAAAACGTGAACTGTGGTCATCTGACGAGTGAACTGCAAAAGTCAGGCAGTTGTAAAGAGAGGCAGGTTGGAGAATTTAACCAACTCCACTACTAATGCTTGATTCACTTGTCAGTTGAATTTCGAGGGAAGATATTTGTTAAAAGACGTCTACTCCTGGGGTTACTTCTTCTCGCCTGCTCTTTTTAGTAGATACAGCAGTAAAACGATGAACCTTTATTCCAGGGAATAGCAGGCTTTTTATACAGTAAAATATCAGATAATGTTTGATTGAATAATAGGTAATGTTGACAGTAAACAGTCAGGTTTTCAGATTGCATAATTTGGACTGGCTAGGCACCAATCGGAGTGGGACCTCTAAAACAGCCATCAATCGGGGCACAAGGGGCATGCGACTTCGGCACCAGACACTTTTAATCCCTTTACCAAGGAGAGCCAATGGGGAACCTGCTGACGGAGGTGGTCTAGAAGCGACCAATCAGAGAAGCGCATACATTCCTAATGCTTACTAAACTAAAGGTTTACTAGAAGAAGTGAGTGCTTCAGACTTAGGATCCAAAATTTATGTCAACAGATTAATATTATTGGCATCTACCCACACTAGTATAAATGTAGCTGTCATTGCCATATGAAGATATAACAGCTCTCATTGCAGACGTGACCACATCAACAAAAAAAGCTAAAGCCTGCAGCCAATCTGAAACTGCTCCCTTATTAAAAATGAACACAATAAATAAAATATGCTTCATTTCTATTGTGCCCAAAGAACAATGATTGCATATAGATTTGTTGAAAATTGTGTATGCAGGTTTGTTAAAAGACTACTGAATAGATTAAAACAATTCTCAACACCAGATAAATCAGTTTTTAAAGTACTACATGAACGTGCAAAGAAAACTCCCAGTGCACCTTAAATTGTAATATGTTTATCTCTCAAACAGTTGAGAAAAACTTGATAAATGCATAAATGTATGAACTTGAATCTGTTCCCATAATCTTAGTGCTGAGGCTTCTTATTTTATAATTCAAATTTAAGTTACAAAATGCTGTGTCCACTACACCACCTGCTGCTGCCAAAATCTTGTTTTTATTTCTAAAAAGGAAACCATTTACTGTACGCTCTGCGGTGAACAAGAATCAGATGGAGGAAAGAGAATATATATGTATACAACATATAAATACAAATATGGTAGGACCACTGGAGCTAAACATAGCTACATAAGCCCAGGGCTGGCCCAAGACATTGGGCTGCCTGGTGCAAAAAAAAAAAACAATCACTAACACTGACATACACACACTCACTCACACTGACATACACACACACTCACAATGACATATACACACACTCACACTGACACACACAGACACACACACACACACACTGTCAGTTTCTAACTTTTCTGCTGCAGGCATTTTTTTTGCTTTGAGCTCCTCATGTGAAGGAGGGACTGAGCCAATCACGGGAGGCTTCTGAACTCTCAGCCAATCAGGAGAGTTGAGAGGTCTCACCTGATTGGCTGAGACCTTCTTCTATCAAGCTGCCCCAGAAAAGAAAAAGAAAAAGACTGCTGCATGGAGCAGCAAAGCGCCACCTCTGCCAGGGTGCCATCTGGGGCAGCTGCCCCAGTCTGCCCCATTAAAGGGCCGGCACTGCATAAGCCTTATGAAAGTCTTTAATATGCATGTATGACATGTGTACAGACACATAATTTAAAGGGTGAGGATCCTGATACACTGGCATCCACTTCATATTTATGTTAATACCACACAGTATATGGCAGGTTAGCAGCCAGTGTCCCTTTTATTCAGTTTACAGTGACACAAAAAGCAGCCAACATGATACAACATCATACAATGCGCATGCACAACATTGGATACCCATAAGGAGATACATAATGAACAGTTGTAAGAATGTATTTAAACCAACCTGAGGGCAGGATGGTGGGGGGGTGGGGGGTGGGAGTGATTCATCTTTTAAATTGCATGGATGTACAACTGACTGTGGTTTACTGAAAAACTGAATGACTAGCTTTGTTGCAATTGCCTGACATAACACTTGGTGATCTTACTTCACACACACACACATCCCTGGATCCACTCCACTCAACAAACTCTTTGATAAGCACCCCAGTGCTGTTGGCTCAACAAACAAATTTAGAAAGTAATAATTTCAAGGTGATTACAAGTACTATTGGCAGGACATTTTGACACAGTTTAGTGACACTGCCACTGAAGTGGGTATGTGACCCTATGGAAACATACAAATGTACCATTTTGGGGGTTCATGAGTGGGGAAAAGTGGCTGGTTGGATTTCGGAACTCACCCTTGAATTTTTATTACAACAGTGCCCCAGGAGTCCTGTACTGTACAGCATATCTAAAATCCATAAACATGCTACTCGACCACTGGGGCATCCTACTGGTTCTGCCAAGGGGAGCCTCCTTGAACCCTTAGGCCAATGGCTTCATCAAATTTTGATGTCCAGTTTCTAATTTGTATACTTTTTGGAATGCTACCCCACATTTGATCCAGATATAGGACAGTCTACCACTGTGTACCAACAAAGTTATTTTGGCCACCCTTGACATCAAAAGTCTTCTTTATATGGTGATACCCCATGACTAAGGTAGTTTGGCTGTCAAGGAAGTCCTTATATAGTAGAAATTCTGGAAATGACACCCAAGCTCAATTATTTTTGCCATGAAGCGCAGTTCTACAATCAAGTCTTGGGGACTTCTATGGGAGCGATGATGGCTCCTATGTATGCAAACACCCTTATGCACCAATATTAATCTTTATACATTCTTCAGAAATATGCTAAGTTCATATTATTGTACAAACGCTTCATTGATGATTATATTGATTTTATGGAAAGGCAGTGAGTTTGATCTACAAGTGTCAGACCCCAGTTCCATCCCATGCCTCCTGCAGGGATCCCCTACCTGGTCCAGCAGACTCCAGGTACCGTGCACCCCGCCGGGGGGGCACGCGATCGCGGTGTAGGCCGCATCCCCGGCCTGTAGTACAACCTGCCTCGTGTAACACAAGCACAGGTGTCATTCTGATGGCAGGGGGCGTGGCCTGCGGCCCGGTGGTGTGCTCCCATTGGAGGATGCACGGGAGGTGTGGAGAGGGGGCAGGTCCTACTCCTGCCTTCACTATCTGGCTAAAGCCAGAGGGGGGCGGTGACGTGCAGGATGGTGGGCGGAGCAAAGGTCCTGGCACCCTATTTAAACAGCAAGCACTGTTCATTCAGTGCTTGCTCGTTTTCCAAGCTTGTAGTGTGGATACTCCCTCTACAGTGATTCCTACCCATACCTTTGTTCCTCGTTTCCCTGTGTTAATTGATCTCCCGGCTACCGAACCCTTGGACTGTTTATCGACTACGTTTACCTCTCCACTCCTGACTTCGGATTCTCCATTCAACTACGTTTACCTCTCCACTCCTGACCCCGGATTACCCATTACCTACCTCGAACACTGTTCTGCCTTACCCCTTGGTACTGCTGCCACTCCGGACTTCTCCTAGTGCCAACACCCCTGCGCTACGCTCCCAGGTCCCAACCCTGACAACAAGGCATGGTGATGGAATTGAATACATTACCCGGCAAAATTCGCTTTACATTGGAATGGGACTTCCACTCGATTCTTTCTTGATTTGAAAATCTTCAACAGCAATCAGGGCAAATATGGCTATACTTTATTTCGGAAAGAAACGACAGAAACACTATAATATGTGCTGACAGTTTCCACCCTCCTAATTTAAAGGAATCACTTCCGCTGTCACAATTTTTCAGAGTCATAAGAAATAACTCTGAGAAACACCCAGCTGGAAGAAATGTTTGACAAATTCAGAGTCAAGTGCTACCATGGTAGTCTTTTTAAAAAAAATGCATGACCCAATGCTATGCATCATGTGAAAAATGAAAAGCCTGTGGTAGAGCAGTTGGTAAATATTGTGAATAACAAAATGATCCCCACTTGCCGATATCATTTAAAACAAAAATCATGATGTGTTATAAGAGGAATTGCAATTTACGTGACCTGTTGGAGAAGACTGATCCTGTTACATCACTAACCAATGATTGAATCAATGTTCCTCTCTTTTTTGCAGCGGTTTGCGATTATTGCTATTTTTCTAGCAGCTATTTCTAACATACAAAAAATGTATAACAGGGGAAGTGACCATAGTACTTTGGTGATGTGAATGAATTTTCTAGCTTGGCCTGGATGGCTATATATATATATAACATAATAATTTTATTCTGCATTTTTCTGATTGTATGCCACTTTCTGTTTTTCAACAGGGAGTTTGGAATCAAGTTTTCTCTATTGCATTTTTTGATTGCATTTCTAGGTACTTTATTGGGCTTGGGGGGAAGTGTCTTATGATTATTGGGAGGTAGAGGGAATATGTATGGTTTCTATTTTAGGGATGGGTGACTATACTTTAACTATTGGAGACATTTCTTTAGTGCTTATTGTTTGGAGTTATATATATATATATTTATTGATCTATTTTATAAATGTGACTATTGTAATTATCTTTATTCTGCTGCTTTGTTGCATTTATAGTTTATTTATATTTAAAGTTATTGCATGTGGAAATCTTTTCACCAGACAAAAAATATCTGAGTAGAAAACGACCAGGTCAGAGAATTTATTCAGCTTAACTATTTTGCGGTTATCAATTTTTCACATTCTCTTTTTATTGAATAGGACCTAGATATCTATATGGAGTAAACAGTTTTAACAGTTTTTCTTAAAATCTTAGGTTTATGAATTTGAATTAGTTTTTAAGCACAAGAACAAAAGACAAGAAAAAAATTAAGACTACAACAATACAGTTCACAATGTCTCAATTCATGGTTATCATCCATCAATGAATATTGCTTTCAAATTGTTATACAATTCAATACCTAATACCATTGTTATCTTTGAATTATCTCTTATGCCATATTACATCCTTATTGATCAAGTTAAATCAGATTTCCAATGATGTTTAATAATTGGGGTGCGAATAAATGCAAAAAAATATATATTAATATAACATTCACTCTCACATTCATACAATCTATAGGTCAGACGTACCTGTGGGGGGGTGAGATCACAGAGTCGGATTTTATTGGTGGTCTGAAATGACCACCCAAGGGCTCCATATTGCATAATACAATGTTCTTTTTCAGGGACCAGATACCATCTATGTAACATCTTTAAATATGTCTCATAGATGGTAATCCCATGAACTGCCTTCTTCATTAAACTAAATGTATGTACCATTCATCTATTGAGTTTTCCACATCTAAATCTTTTTCCCATTTAATTATTCCTCTCACGTTTCTTCTGTAACCTCCTGTATACAAAATGTTATTAATCTTTGAAATCATGTTATGTTTACTATCTATGTTAAAGATCGTTTTCAATATATTGTCATTTGTTAATTGTTGGTTTTCTAAAAATGTTTTAATCTTTATATACAATAGGAATTCACTTCCCCTTAAATTATTATTTGTTTGTAACTTCTGAAATTGTGACAAAAGATTATTTTCAAACAAATCTCCCAGTTTCCTGATACCTGCTCTTCTCCATATTGTAAGGTTCACATCCGCTATATAAATATTTAGTATTTTAATCTGGGTTTTAAGTGTAAGGAGTCTTTCTATCCTATGTTTTTCCTAGTCGCCCATATAGTCAAATAGAGTTCCTGGATAACTTTATTACTGATTTTCCATCTCTTAAATGTGGATTTATCTGTCCATAGTAATCAAAATGGATTTTTATTTTGTATACACCAACTTTTGTATTTCCTCCACTTGTTTGACACTTTTTTCAAAACTTTTTATTGAATTAATTTTTATGTTCATGAAGTATATTACATTATTAGTTCATATCAAATGTATTTGTATTTGTCTATGATGCAGTATGGAATTGAGGAAAGGGGCATGTAGGAATGATGGGTAATGGATGTTAACCCCTGAATGACAGATGGACGTTCCATGCCGTCAAACCATTTTGTGCCATTAGAACAGAGTCATGATCGCTTACACCACTCAGGTGGTGTTGCTGTAATGACTAAATTTCGAGGCATTAAGCATTACAGAAATCTGGTGTCCAAGCGACCGGCAAACACTCCACTGAGCAATAGACTCCGCTGAGCAATAGCGGGCAACATATTGGAATGACAGGATGCCATTCCAATATTGCACTGCCTGGTTGTGGACAAAAGCTTTGGATGTGATCAGTGTTCACTTCTGTCACTCTAGGGTTGGGGTTATAATAAGGGCTAACAGTTGGACTTAGTTAGGGTTACAGTTGGACTTAGAGTTAACTGAGGGTTAGGGCTAGGGTTACATTTAGGGTTAGAGTGATGATTAAGGTTGTCAAAAGGTCACTGTAGGAGAAAATGGTTAGGAAACAGCAATATGCTACTTTAAGTTATTGCCCCACAACTTGCAAAAAATAACAGAAAATCATGTGAACTATTTTTAAACTCAGTACAAATGTTAGAATCTATTTACCAGGTAAATATATGGCTAAAATAGTGAGATGACATATTTATCTCACCTCATCTCACTTCAACTTATCTGCAACTCACCTTTTAGTGAAGAGCCCTCTATGTCTGATCATTTTTGATGCTTGTATGTGATTAGTTTTAGATTTTTTACAGGTAAAAGCTCTTTGCCTGCATTTAGTAGGTGATGTGTGTTACATTCTATATACCTAAATGTATATATAATGTATTTTCTGTACATTAGAATGTGTGAAACATTCTGTGGAGAGAGGATGGAAGCATTTTATCTTGACAATTATTCTCAAATAATGGTTAGGGACATTCGAGATGAAAAGACTACCAGGTTCTAGGGATGGCCAGGTTCATCTGATCACCTAATACTCAAATGTGGTATGTGATTATGCGTGTTTTCTTTTCTATGAATACAAATGTATGCAACATTTATGCATTATAAATACCAGCTACTTTCCACAATTGTTAGGAATTAGAGGTTGCTAAGAAATTTATAGAAAGTTAATTCCAGATATCAGCAAACACATTAATCAAATTGTGGTTGCATTCCATTTAAAGTCTGAAAGTGAAATATTTCAATGTAAAAGCCACTCTACATTTAATATAATCTTGGACCTGTCAAATGTGAGGAGAACAAAGACAAACTGGCCCTGAAATAAATTCTGTAAAGCTTGCAAGAAAACAGGAAGTAAGGCCCAGTGGGGATAAATGTTACCTCAGACTAAGGATATTAGTTTTACAGACAGAGACTTTGAAAGACTGAGAAATAAGATGCTGAGTATACACAAAATCTATGTTCCATTACTAACCCAGTAAGAGGTCATCAACTGAGGAAATTAAATCTCAAGAACTGGAAAAGGTACGCAGACAGTCAGATATTTATTTCAGGTTTCTTATTCTGACAACATAATGCAGAAAACATTGATAAAGGTTTACAATGTGGTAGCAATACCTTCCATGCACATAGCATACCTCTATATCATATCTTCTTTAGATGGGAAAACCATCCCCATCTAAGCAGAACCATTTTCTGTTGAAAATGGACATTTAATGGATTGTTGCCAAACAATGTCATTCTAATTGAAGTGTGATGTTTAAAATATAGACCCACACATCCATCAATTCCTTCTAGAGCGATGTCAGGGCCTTTACCAGGTCAGGTAGGAGTTTTAGTGCAGGGATAGAGGAAGTGGTGTATCTTGGTTTTGTGCTGCCCTAGGCAGACAAAATTCGGTCACCCCCCTACCCACACACAAGATGCCCCACAACCCACATCACCCCATTACATGACCCCATCACATAGCCCCATCACCCCCATTACATGCCCCCATCACCCCCATTACATGTCCCCATCATACGCCTTCATCGCCCCTATCACATACCTCCATTGCCCCATTACATACCTCCATTGACCCATCGCATACCTCCATTGCCCCATCACATGCCCAATCACCCCCATTATATGTCTCCATTAACCCCATCACCCCCATTACATGACTCCATTAACCCCATCACCCCCATTACATGCCTCCATTAACCCCATCACCCCCATTACATGCCCCCATCACCCCCATTACATGTCCCCATCATACGCCTTCATCGCCCCTATCACATACCTCCATTGCCCCATTACATACCTCCATTGACCCATTGCATACCTCCATTGCCCCATCACATGCCCAATCACCCCCATTATATGCTTTCATTAACCCCATCACCCCCATTATATGCCTCAAATGCTCTGAAAAAGCCCCCTCGTCTTACATTCGAGGTCGTCTTATAATCTGACCTCAAATCGAGGTCAGACTATAAGACTGGGATCCAGGTCCCCTGCAGAGCTGCAGGGGACCTGGATCCCCCTCTCTAACAGCCGGGTCCTTCCAGCTTCATCATAAAAGTCCCGGTGGAAGTGCCGGGCAGCAGTGGAGGATGTCTGCGGGTAGGAGAAGGAGGGGCAGAGAGAGGCAAGAAGGGGGCAGATAGAGACAAGGGGGGCAGAGAGAGACAAGGGGAGGGAGGGGGGCAGAGAGAGACAAGGGGAGGGAGGGGGGGCAGTGAGAGACAAGGGGAGGGAGGGGGGCAGAGAAAGACAAGGTGGGAGGGGGACAGAGAGAGAAAACGAGGGAGGGGGCAGAGAGAGACAAGGTGAGAGGGAGGGGGAGAGAGAGAGAGAGAGAGAGAAAAGGAGGGAGGTGGAGAGAGAAAGAAAAGTTTGGGGGGAGGGAGAGACAACGCTGGGGGTGGGGGAAAGAGGCACATAAAAGCAGGCCCGGACTGGGAACAAAAACCAGCCCTGGAAAAAATTTGTTTTCCAGCCCCATCGCATAACATTTTTAAACCAGCCCCATAGCATAATATAATTTTTTTGTTCATAAAAGGGGAAACCATGCATGTTTTAAATATACATCTGAACAGAGTATTATTTATAGATAAGACTGATATACAAGCCTGCCTAGGGCAATATATATCTCCAGTATGTACACAGTTATATGAATTTCCCTGTGCAGAGGTATATATCGGAGCAGTGTGTGAGACATATCCTTGTGTACATATTTCTGTATCATCTCTCTCTCTCTCATTTATGTAGCGTCTCTCTCTCTCTCTCATTTATGTAGCGTCTCTCTCTCTCTCTCATTTATGTAGCTTCTCTCTCTCAGTTCTGTAGCGTCTCTCTCTCTCTCACTTCTGTAGCGTCTCTCTCTCTCTCAGTTCTGTAGCGTCTCTCTCTCTCTCAGTTCTGTAGCGTCTCTCTCTCTCTCAGTTCTGTAGCGTCTATCTCTCTCTCATTTATGTAGCGTCTCCCTCTCTCAGTTCTGTAGCGTCTCTCTCTCATTTATGTAGCGTCTCTCTCTCTCAGTTCTGTAGCGTCTCTCTCTCCTTTCTGTTGCGACTCTCTCTCACCCTCCCCCTTTCCCTGAAGTGTCTCTCACTCACCCTCCCCCCTTCCCCTGTAGTGTCTCTCTCTCACCTCTCCCCTTCCCATGTAGTGTCTCTCTCACCCTCCCCCAATTCCCCTGTAGTGTCTCTGTCACGCTCTCCCCTTCCCGGTATCCCTGTGGGCCAGTCCGGCCCTGCATAAAAGGAAATAAAGACAAGAAATGCATTTTTTTTAATATCATAATTTTTAAAAGCAATTTACATATATACAAGTTAAACTTTTTTCCTATAGGGTAGTCTTATATTAAGGTTTTTAGTTTTTTTCCTAAAGGAATTTCCAAAGTTTGGGGGGTCGTCTTATAATCAGGGTCGTCTTATATTCGAGCAAATACGGTAATGATTTTTTCACATTGATCTTGCCTCAGGAAGGAAAGTTCTGAGGCAAATCAGTGGCTATAAGCAGAACGTTAAGAAAACATGTATTCACCATCATCACTTCGTATCTTACATCATGTCAAAGCATTCTTTTTAAATCAATGATTAAACAGGGACAAAGGCATTATACTTTTTGTAAACACTACTATCATATTCACTTTTCCCCAATTTATCACTATTGACCTGTTTTTCATACTTTGACCTACTTTTACTTGATAACACAATACTTAATTACTGTAGATATGATATATGACCTTGAAATAAGTAACTGGAACATTCCGGATATAGTAGTAGTACAAACAACAAAAACACAAGCTATTTATAACATTGCTACTAGTGGTGTTATTTTCTTAGAGAAACTGTAAATGATTGATTGCTTGTGGATGCTTTTATCTCAGCATACATTTTATTTATTTTGTTTCATAACAAATAGTGTCTGGGTCCACCCTACTTGCTTTGGAGCAAACTGTTTTAAAAAAAAAGTTTTATTTAAACTTTTCTAACTGAATATATAAAACAGATATGCTGCAAAACATAGAAAGGTGGATTCAGTTCAGAATAGTATCAACCTTTGGGTGCAGGGCCACTTTAAGGCCCTAGTGGGCCCCGTTTAAAGTCTTTATCAGTGAGTCTTCATCGACCCAATTTTTCTAAAGCCGCTATGTAAAACGGTATGTAAATGTACTTGGCACTTGGCAAGCACTCATTGTGCACCCACATGATTTGGCATGCCACAGTGTCAATTTGCCCCACAGAACTTGTTCTGCAGAACATGCCCCAGTGTCACTTTGCCCCATAGTACATGTTATTTTTGCCCCACAGAACATGCCGCAGCATCACTTTGCCAATTAAAATGAGCCACAGTCATGTACCAATTAACATGCCACAGTCACGTTTCCATTAACATACGCTACAGCCAGGTAGCCCATTAATATGCCACTGTTAGTATGCCCATTAATATGCCACAGCCAATTTGACCATTAATATCAATAAAAAAAACTATTACCCCCTTAACCCTTCCCTGTACTCACCTGCTGCTCTCTTTGTCCTCAGCTGTCTCTTTTCCTGTCATCACTCCGGCTAGATTGGTAAGATCACAACAGCAAGAGAGGATGCACCTTTGACAAAGGGTTCTAATCATGTAGCTCCGTATTACACCAGAGTTGACGAAATCCAGGTAAAATAGCTGAATTGGGGGAAAATAAATAATTCAGTTATCCAATATAGTGCATTTCGAGTACATTTCAGCTATTATACCCAAACACACTCTGTCAATTTATGTCAATTCAGTTTATTTGAAATTGTGATTAGAAAGCATAAGAGTCCCCCTATTAATGAAGCCTCAAATTTTAGTGAATTGCACCAAATTCTGTTATTTTTACTCACAATTCAAGTATTACAATTCTCCAGATTTGTTTTGGATAATTGCTTATATTATGGTCAAAAAAGTATATTAAATGGGTACAATAAATTGTCACCTGAGCTGGGTGATGGGGGAGGGGGATTGCCATGGTGACTTATCCAGGGGAGGAGAAAAACAACAAGGTGATAGGAAAGGTGTAGAAACAAGAGAGATTCATGCCTCGTAGCAATTTGCTACAGTCAGATTTAACATTCAGACAATGATGAGAATGTTAGCTAGGCAAGCCACTAGTTTTGTCCATATCCTCGTCATCATTATCACTGTTATTTTCAATCTATGTGCTGACCCGAACAAAACAATTAATCTATTAAGTTACCAGGCAACCCACCAAAATAATTATATGAATATGTAAGAAATATAATTTATTTTGAGACTTTTCATCTATTCATATCGGTTTAGTGATTTTATTTTCAAATATCTTTCTTTTATGCAACATATTCTTTTTAAAGAATTATATATTATATGTGTATGTATTTATTTATATTATTGCATTATAAGTAATAAAAAAATTCTACATATATATATATATTAAATATATGTTATTTTTATGTATTTTTTGTGTATATAAAATATATTATTTTGCGTACATTATTATATAATAATTATATATAATTATATCTATTATATTATTATGATTTACTTATATATAAAATCTATGTATGTATATGTATAATTTTTTAGATATTATATAATATATTATTTTTATAAATTTATTTAGCTAGTGCCATGCTACAACCTGTGTGTAGGCTCTTCCAGGCTGTATCTCATAATTTCTGTTTTCTTTCTTGTCTTTCTGTTTGGTTATGCTATATACATGCTCCTGCCCTTTCCTTGTATCCATTTCCTATGCCCTATCAGAGGGCTGTCCGGTCCCATGACCTATTTGAGGGCTGTTCTGTCCCATGCCCTTTCCAGTGCTCTATCAAAGTGCTTACCTGTCCGGTTTTCTACCAGAGGTTTTCCCTGTACCATGCTCTATCAGAGGGCTTCCCTGTCCCATGCCCTGTTAGAGAGGATTTACTCTCCTGTGCAGCCTATTTTGTTCTGATCCATTCATGGTTTTCCTTGCTGCCTTTACCCTGCTTCTATATAAATGTGCCCCGCCTGTTTGTTCTGCAAAACAAGAAAATGGCATTCAAACATTATAAAAGCAAGGGAACAACATTATCATTTATAAAATACAAAGATGCCAACAAAGCCTGCAAAAAGGCAATTAAAATGGCTAAATTGGAAAATGAGAAAAGGATTGCTAAGGAGAGTAAAATTAACCCCAATTTTTTTTATAAGTATATAAATGGAAAAAAGCTAAAGAGGGAAAATGTTAGGCCCTTGTTATCCCAAATGGGAAATTTGGTAAGTGAGGACAGAGAGAAAGCAGACATTTTACTTTAATTTAACTGTTTATACTAAGGAAGAACAGATAGATGAGCCCCTGCTACCGGAAGTTATGAAACAGTCACCACAAACATGGGATTGGCTGACACAGGAAAAAGTGTTTAAGCAATTAAACTCTGTTAAGATAGACAAGGCCCCAGTGCCAGATGGTATACACCCAAGGGTCCTTAGAGAGTTAAGCATAATTCTGGCCAGACCAATATTTATGATCTTTAGGGATTCTTTCAGTTCAGGTATAGTGCCAACAGACTGGCGAAAGGCGGATGTCATTCCAATATTTAAAAAGGGATCAAAATCTCTGCCTGGTAATTATAGGCCAGTGAGCTTGACATCTGTAGTGGGGAAATTATTTGAAGGATTGCTAAAGGTGTACACTCAAGAATACATCTTGAATCAGAATATAATTAGTAAAAGTCAACATGGTTTTGTGAAAGACAGGTCTTGTCAAACAAACTTAATAACATTCTATGACGAGGTCAGTAAAAAAATACAGATCTAGGTGTGGCAGTTGATGTGATCTATTTGGATTTTGCTAAAGCATTTGATATAGTTCCACACAAAAGGTTAATGATCTCCCACGTTGTGCTGAGCGCCATGTCTCAGTGTTTGCTGATGACACAAAATTAGGTAAGGTGATAAAGACTAATCTTGATGTTTTTTCTTTACAGGAAGATTTGGACAGAGTGGGGGACTGGGCAAGAAAGTGGCAAATGAGGTTCAATATAGACAAATGTAAAGTTATGCATTATGAGAAAAATAATAACAAAGCAACATATACAGGGAGTGCAGAATTATTAGGCAAGTTGTATTTTTGAGGATTAATTTTATTATTGAACAACAACCATGTTCTCAATTAACCCAAAAAACTCATTAATATCAAAGCTGAATATTTTTGGAAGTAGTTTTTAGTTTGTTTTTAGTTTTAGCTATTTTAGGGGGATATCTGTGTGTGCAGGTGACTATTACTGTGCATAATTATTAGGCAACTTAGCAAAAAACAAATATATACCCATTTCAATTATTTATTTTTACCAGTGAAACCAATATAACATCTCAACATTCACAAATATACATTTCTGACATTCAAAAACAAAACAAAAACAAATCAGTGACCAATATAGCCACCTTTCTTTGCAAGGACACTCAAAAGCCTGCCATCCATGGATTCCGTCAGTGTTTTGATCTGTTCACCATCAACATTGCGTGCAGCAGCAACCACAGCCTCCCAGACACTGTTCAGAGAGGTGTACTGTTTTCCCTCCTTGTAAATCTCACATTTGATGATGGACCACAGGTTCTAAATGGGGTTCAGATCAGGTGAACAAGGAGGCCATGTCATTAGATTTTCTTCTTTTATACCCTTTCTTGGTCGCGTGTGATGGAGCATTGTCCTGCATGAAAATCATGTTTTTCTTGAAGGATGCAGACTTCTTCCTGTACCACTGCTTGAAGAAGGTGTCTTCCAGGAACTGGCAGTAGGACTGGGAGTTGAGCTTGACTCCATCCTCAACCCGAAAAGGCCCCACAAGTTCATCTTTGATGATACCAGCCCAAACCAGTACTCCACCTCCACCTTGCTGGCGTCTGAGTCGGACAGGAGCTCTCTGCCCTTTACCAATCCAGCCACGGGCCCATCCATCTGGCCCATCAAGACTCACTCTCATTTCTTCAGTCCATAAAACCTTAGAAAAATCAGTCTTGAGATATTTCTTGGCCCAGTCTTGACGTTTCAGCTTGTGTGTCTTGTTCAGTGGTGGTCGTCTTTCAGCCTTTCTTACCTTGGCCATGTCTCTGAGTATTGCACACCTTGTGCTTTTGGGCACTCCAGTGATGTTGCAGCTCTGTAATATGGCCAAACTGTTGGCAAGTGGCATCGTGGAAGCTGCACGCTTGACTTTTCTCAGTTCATGGGCAGTTATTTTGCGCCTTGGTTTTTCCACACGCTTCTTGCGACCCTGTTGACTATTTTGAATGAAACGCTTGATTGTTCGATGCTCACGCTTCAGAAGCTTTGCAATTTTAAGAGTGCTGCATCCCTCTGCAAGATATCTCACTATTTTTGACTTTTCTGAGCCTGTCAAGTCCTTCTTTTGACCCATTTTGCCGAAGGAAAGGAAGTTGCCTAATAATTATGAACACCTGATATAGGGTGTTGATGTCATTAGACCACACCCCTTCTCATTACAGAGACGCACATCACCTAATATGCTTAATTGGTAGTAGGCTTTCGAGCCTATACAGCTTGGAGTAAGACAACATGCATAAAGAGGATGATGTGGTCAAAATACTCATTTGCCTAATAATTCTGCACTCCCTGTACGTTAAATGGTATTTCTCTGGGAAAAACTACTAACGAAAAGGATTTAAGAATCATTGTAGATAACAAACTTGGCAACAGTGTCCAATGCCAGCCAGCAGCTGCAAGGGCCAATAAGATATTGGCATGTATAAAACGAGGTATAGATTCACGGGAGGAGGACATCATCTTGCCTCTTTATAAATCAATGGTAAGACCTCACCTTGAATATGCAGTACAATTCTGGGCACCAGTCCTTAAAAAGGACATTAAGGAACTAGAAAAAGTGCAAAGGAGAGCTACAAAATTAATAAGGGGATTGGAGGATCTTAGTTATGAAGAGAGACTTAAAAAATTGCATTTATTTACTTTAGAAAAAAGGAGTCTTAGAGGGGATATGATAACATTATATAAATATGTGCAGGGCCAATATAAGGAGCTCTCCAGGGACCTGTTCATTAACAGAAATGTACAAAGAACAAGAGGTCACCCCCTGAGACTGGAAGAGAAAAGATTTCATAGACAGCAAAGGAAGGGATTCTTTACGGTAAGGACAATAAAGTTATGGAACTCACTGCCAAGAGAGGTAGTGCTATCAACCACAATAGATGCATTTAAAAATGGTCTGGATGTTTTTTTAGAAAAGCAGAACATACAGGGGTATTAATAATAAAATAAGCATTAATAATAGAGCTTATTGATCGAAGGAGAAATCTGATTGCCCTTTTGGAATCAAGAAGGAATTTCCCCCCCTAGGAGGCAAAATTCGAAATAGCTTCCTTTGGGGTTTTTGCCTTCTTTTGGCTCAAAACGCTGGAATGATAGGTAGATGGGTTGAACTTGATGGACTTGTGTCTTTTTTCAACCTAAATTACTATGTTACTATGTAACTATGTTTCATTCCCCAGACAGTCCTGCTACGGGTATGTTCTATGTCTTGGTGTCTGTTTTTTGTTTAATTCAAGTATTTGTTATTATGTTGTAGACAGGGATACTGATAGGAACCTGATGTACCTTGACACTGGGGGAAAGCTTATTATCTCATGGCCATTTTGGTCTAACTAAATTCTTACCATTTACCATCTTGGAGTTCTATGCTATTCCTTCGTTTATGTCTGTGGTTTTATAGTCTCTTGCTTAGTTCTGTTGCTATGCCCTATGGTTCTGCCCTGTATTCCTGCTTTGTCTTTAGCCCTGTGTTTATTTCTTATCCTTGTATCAGTTTGGTGTTTGCTTTGCCCTGCTCGTGTCTATGTCAGTTCTGCTTGTGCTCCATAATCTTTCCTTAGTCCTGTACTCTGTATTCAGTCATTCCTGTTTCTTATTTACTATTGCTGTGCTTAGCCTATTTGTCTCAGCCTGAAGCATCTTGCAGAACCTATCAATCGTTTTATGTTCTATGCCTGCTCCAGGTGTCTGCAGGTTATCTCCAAATTTTGTCTTGTCATATACTGTATACAGCAGTGCTACCTCACGGCCCTGGTATGTGGCAGACCCAACCTGGGGCCTCAAGTCCTCAGGGGAGTGTGGTTACCCTGCATCATGTCCTATGTCTTGTGTCCTTCACAATCCCTTTCATTGACCCCATTCATTACAAATAGTCCCTGCTGTTAATATTGTGGCAGACCGGTACAATTCAAGTGCACTTTACCTAAGCTCAATTCCCGTCAATTCTGAAAATGAAAAAGGGACGTTTAAAGCTATTTGTTGCAGTTTCAGTGCATTTTGAGTCAATTCAGCAGAAATGTGGTTACCAGTCAGTTCAATTCCTATCAATTTGGTGCAGTTCGGGTGCATCCCTCTGGTACATGAATTGCTTAATTTGTGGAGCAATTCTCATAACCGAATTGACAGGACTTGAACTTAATTTCGGATACCCAAATTTCTAATAGAAATTCAGTGTGACATGAATAGCGCCTAAAATGTTGTATTTGGTCTTATACAAATACTAGAGCAAAAAGTTTCTGTAAAAAAAAAAAATATTTTATAAAATATACTTGCATTGCTGAAGTAGCCAAGGGAGAAAATAGTATGTAACCAAGAATAGCAGCCAAAATAATATAGTATACCCAACAGACAAGTCCACACCTAAAAATCTCATAAGAGTTTTATTAGCTGGCAGAATTGATTCACAACCAAGTGTTATTTTCTTGGATTTCCTGGCTAAAGCAGAATTGGAACTAATAACTTTAATACATTTGTGCAGTGAAAATACTTTTCTGTCCATACAGACCGTCCCCATGTATGTGAAATCATTTTTAGTCAGTTTCTAATGTATTTAATGCACCAATATTTTGGTTTTTGTACAGCAATCTAGGTATATAAAGGTTGCAGTCTGAATGTAATGATGATGAGAAGCATTTATATATTCCATGGGCTAATTGCACATTGTAGTGGCACTATCATCATGTTCTCCAATGTATAACACTAACTCCAGATAAAAATCAGCCAATCACACCCACAGCCAAGCCCAAGTTTGTCAGCAGAGGCACTGGCTGGGGAGATCAAAAGAACTCCTCTCACCAGCCCTCTACTGTCGAGCAGGTGCACAGACATCCTCCCATGCTGCATCTTGTGATCCTCATGTTTTTTCTGAGGTAAGAGCATCAGTGGTCACTTGACCCACTGACCCTTAGACTGCAGATGCGTGAGGAGTGCGGGAGGCAGCATGGGAGGGTGTCTGTGCACCTGGGAAGCAGACACCAATCCAGCTGTGTATAACTAGACACCAGGGAAGTCTTGTGGATGCAACCTAGGAGCTGGAGAACTTCTGTTGGATGCAATGTGGTAAGGCCTTGCTGTGCAATGTGGTTACTAAGGAATATCCTGGGTGTGCGATGTGGATGCTGGGGCATGTCCTGTGGATGCAATGTGTGTGCTGGGCATGTCCTGGGTCTGTGAAGACCTGTGGGTGCATTCTAGGTGCTCTGGCAAGTCCTGTGGGTGCAATCTATGTGCTCTGACAAAACCCTGTAAATCCAATCTTGGTGCACTGGTGAGAGCCTGTAAATATAATATTGGTGCTCTGGCAGGACCTGTGGGTGCTGTTTCAAATGCCATGGGTGCTGCAAGGTGGTGCTAATGCAAGGGATGTGAGTGCAAAGACGAAAGGAGTGCAGGAGAAATTGAGTACATTTGTTCTGTAAGGGGGTCAAACACTTCTGATGGCAGCCCTGATTGCACCATACACACAGAAATGCATTTTCAAGGTGCACTGAAACACAACACCAGTACAACCAATGTAGAGAAAACTTGACACAGAAATGGGCCTTAACATGGGGGGCAGCATTTGTGAAGCAGAGTTTTTAATCACTGTTAGAAATTAGTCAGTGATGTTGTTTGCTTTCATAACACTTCCCTACAGTACTGAGATAGCAAAAAAAATCCCAGTGTAATTTACTTTTCTATAAATGTCTGCCTACTTATGGAATGAACGGAATTCACCAATTAAACAGATTTTCTTTTATGTGAGGTATTAACCCTTAAACACAGAGGTGGTCGTACATTACTCAAAGCCTAATGCAGGTTTAGGAGTCATTTAGCCTATGTTTTTTTATTCTTGCAGCTCCTCTTTTACTAAAGTAAATAGCACCACTTAGTGTCCATTTTCCAAATCTACATTTACCTTTCAGGTATTCCATTACTTGTGGAATCCAGCATAAACCAATACATTTATCATATTTAGTTCAACATGATTTTTTACAATATTTAAAAATGGCTTCATATGTAACATACACATAGCATTGAATTACTCTCATCTGCATGTTCCTGGGCTACATCGAAGGCATACAAAGGTTTTACATTTAAAAAAAATCTGTCTCTGTCCAGCTTATATGCATCTTTCTAGTGTCTGTCTCTATATCCATAACTTTGAGGTCTTTCCTGTCTCTCTCACTTTTTCCTGCTTGTCTACTCTAAAACTGTGTCTTTCCTGTGTCCCTGTTTCTTGCCTGTCTCTCCCATAAGTCTGTGTGTTTTAACTGTCTCTCTCAGGGCTGCCATTATAAATTGTAGGGCACCTTACAGAGCAAATTGTCTTGACCCCCACCTCCCCCACTCCATGTATTCTTTGTTATTGCCTCCACATAGCCCAGCACCCACATTGCACACACAGGACTTAACCCAGCCAGCAACACCTTTGCATCCACAGGACATGTTCCAGCATCCACATTGCAAACCCAGGACATGCTGCAGCACCCATATTAAACACCCAGGATATGCCCCTCATCATCCATATTGCATACCCAGGACATGCCCCAATACCCACACTGCAGTCCAGGACTTACCCCAGCATCACAGGACATACCCCATCACCCACATTGCACACACAGTACATTACATTAACATTTATTTATATAGCGCCAACAATTTACGTAGTTAGACTAAGCTAGTTAACTAAGTTAGACAAACTAGAACACACTGGATTAGAGAGCCCTGCTCGCAAGCTTACAATCTAGAGGGAATGGGGTACATGAAACACATAAGGGAGTGAAGAGGACAGAGGGATTGAAGTTGTAGTAACAGTTATGTGGATGGGCAGCACTGGGTGAGTTTGGCCAAAGATTTAATTGTGTGCGTTCTAGCCTGATCAGTTGTAAGCTAGCTGATATTAACAGTGATTGAAGACAGCGAGAGCTAGGTGGGATTAGCTAGAGGTAGATAAACCGGTAGTTGGATGGGTAGTAATCTTTATTAAAGAGATGAGTTTTGAGGGACTTTTGAAAATTTGAAAAGGAAGGAGAGAGCTGGATGCTCTGCGGAAGGGAGTTCCAAAGAGAGGGGCAGCTGGGGAAAAATCTTGGAGGCACGAGAGGGAAGAGGTGATGACAAATAAGACATGAAAATACTTGATGTCTAACCAAGGAAGAGGTGATGAGGTTGGAGGAGAGCTGTAGTCCCATTGAGGAGCACAGAGGTTCAGCAAGGAAGTATTGGTTCACAAGGGAGGCAATATACAATATACAATATATGTAGGTTAATGACAGAATTTTACATTTGATCCTAGAGCAGACGGGGGGCCAGTGGAGGGTATTGCCGAGGGGAGCTAAAGAATCAGACCCACGAGCAAGAAAGATGAGTATGGCAGCTGTGTTTTGAATAGATTGCAGGGGAGAAATACGAGCCAGAGTTAATCCAGTTACAGTAGTCAAGGCGGAAGATCACAAGCAATTACACTAGTATTTTGGCGGTATCTACACTGAGGAACGGGTGAATGCGTGCAATGTTTCTTACGTGCAGACGACAGGATTTGGCTAAAGACTGAATATTAGGAACTAAGGAGAGAGCAGGGACAAAAGTGACCTCAAGACATCGGACACGGTTAGCTGGTACGATTGTAGCATTTTCAACAGTGGCATGCCCCAGTACTCACTTTACACACCAGGACATGCCTCATCACCCACATTGCACACCCAGGCTATGCCCCAGAACCCACATTGTAGACCCAGGACTTACCCCAGGACATGCCCCATCACCCACATTACACACCCAGAACATGCCCCAGCACCCACATTGCACTACCAGGACTTGCCCAACATCTACAATGTACACCCAGGACTTACTCCAGCACCAACTTTACGCACCCAGGAGTTACCCTAACACCCACTTTGCGCACGCAGGACTTACCCGAGCCAGCACCCACTGTGGTTCTCCACCTGGGCAGCACACAGACATCAAGCTTCCTGCTCGCCTCATCTTTTGATGTGAGCTTCTGTTGCAATTTATCAGGTGTGAGCAACTCATTGCACCTTACTAAATTATATTTGCTCCAGACCAATACTTTTCAGCCATCTCCTGGACTCTGGCCACTTTCAAATAGGCCTAATATCTTTTACTTTTACTCAACCCATTTGGGGCCCTATGTCCTTCCCCAATCCCTCAGGATTGTCCATTCCTGTAGCCAGAGAAACAAACAAAATTAAAATATCCAGCCCTCTGATCCACCAATGTTGTGAAAGGCAGCATGAAGATTCTGAAAATCCAGAAAACTAGTAAGATTCTATTAATGTATTTAATGTTACATGGGTGTTTTGAATGACCATGTGTTTAGGTCAAGCTAACTTTGAAGTAATATTCCATGTTATCCAAAGTGGCTGGGTGAATGGTTCTTATCTGTCGTTAAATTGTATGTTTATAGACACATGTAGTTTACTTTCAGTTTGTTTACATCCTCCACATTGTATCACTTGATCATAACATTGATAAGCAAATCAAATGACAACACATGGCTACTAATACATACAGACTGCTATACATCTCCCTGCACTAGAAAAATGGGTTTACCATTTATTGGCTAGTATTCATAGGTCTTTATTCATTAATCAAGGAATTGCCGGGATTTGAGAATGGAATTTCAAACTTAAGGCCAAAGTAGCCGAGTTGGAAAAATGATCCCAGTCAGATGACACCCATGATGTTAAAAAACATGTGATATCCAATTTTTTTATTTAGTATGGTACTTTTCATTTAAATCATTTCTATATTTCCTTGTAGTGAAGTGATGTCATAATACTCCTTTATTGTTTGAGATTCTGTCCTCCCAGACAGAACCTCACACAGTCACAGACACCCATACATGACATGGCACTGACTTCCAGCAACAATCTACACCACTGATTCTTCCCGATGTTCAGACAGCAATATGACTTGCTGAGAAGCATGGAAGCTGTGGGTTGTTCGACATCAGATGGATAATCTTCAGCACCCCATCTGCTACAAACTACAGTTCTTTTGGGTTACAGCTATTCATCTACTACAGCTGGAGAGAGAAAGGTTAGCCATTATTGGTAGCATGAACTTAACTTGTTGCCAGTCTGGAAGAAGGTAGGAGCCATATCCAGTGTTTCCAGTGTAATAAGGGTGTGAATCTGAGTCTATAATGGCTCAGATCCCTTGCACAGTTCACACACACTACAATACTTGATTCAGGGTGGGGGAGCTGTGCACAGGATAAACCGATGTTCCCCTGTGCTGTTCCCATCTGAAGAACTGGGCATTATCACCTCATTCTAGAGCTTTCCTTGGGTGGCACAAAAAAAACTATCTTGTCTTGTTGATTTTAAGGTCAAATCAAAATAACTGGTCACCATGCACATGCACAACATCCTTCCAGCCAATCAATTTCCCAAAGTATCCATATAGCCACTAACCTACTAACCACCTTCTATATGAATATTTAACAAGATCCATGCATAGTTTATTGTTTAATTAAAATATTGTTGTATGGGGCACAACGTCTAGGTAATGCACTTTTGAATATACACTTTGCATGGTTCATGATCTCATTGTGCCCAAAAGCCAGGATGTCGTCTATCCGTCCCTGTTCGACTAGGCCTGTGGGATAGTGTGATAGCCATTATGGGAAGAATGGGCTATTAATGAAGAGCCAGGGTCTTGCTAGTCTGATCATCCCCAGGAGGGCGCAGAGGGTCTAGAGTAGTCGCATATAGCCGGAGATGGAGAGTATGGGAGTTGACAGTCTCGCTCTGCTATTGCCGACCAACAGACGGAACCTAGTTAAGGACAGACAGCTACGACAGACCCCGATCAGACACTTGCCGAGTGCACATTGACATCTTATGTTTTGTTGTGAAGACATTTTTATGTGAATACACTTAATGAGTTCCTGCCACTTTTATGTGTACAATTACTCTCATATTCTACATCAGCACTCCCCACCATTGCTATTACCCAACTTCTTTAGATTGAACTCTTTATCATTTATGTCATTTTGCTAATTATGCATTGTATTTTTGTGGATGGAAGACATGAACTGGCACTCCTCCACTGAGATGGAATATGGAAGAGTCCTTCACCTGAGATGGAATCAAGGCAACGGGTGTACTGGAACCAATGGCAACCAAATTTAAGAAGCAGATGTTATACATATTATATATATTATATATGTATATATATATATATATTACAAGATGTCCAGATTGGCTCCACCATAAACATAAAAAGCAACTATAATGCTGAAATGGACTTCTTACGGTCGACCTACATTTTTCGTTGGGTAACTCCGAACTTCCTTGAGGGACTTACACTCCAAAGCTATCTCCCAATCTCATACAGACAAAAACGCGACCTAAGTACTTCACTCACTCTCCCCATAAAGCCCTCTATACCACGCTATAAATCTGCACAGTGATCGGCACTAACTGCCATGAGATGCAGATTTTCGGTGGATCGGGGTGAATCAAGAGAGAGCAATGTTTAATTACACACTCTCAGCTGGCACAGATGAAGATTTCTGCATACCGACCGGGTGACTGGACATTCCTCCTTTTTCTCTTCTCTATTCTTTCTCTTTTTTAATCAATGACATTTTTATGGCTTTAACATCAAACTTTCATTTATTGAACATGTATTGCAATGAATGTATCAGTATCATACAGTGATTGTATTATTGGATGAACTATACACACTCACTCACACTGACAAACACACTCACACTGACATACACACACACACTCACTCACACTGACATACACACTCGCTTACACTGACATACACACACACTGACATAGACACACTCACTCACACTGACAAACACACACTCTCACTCACACTGACATACACACTCACTCACACTGACATACACACACACTCACTCACACTGTCACTCACACTGACATACACACACACACACTCACACTGACATACACACACACACTGACATACACACACACACTCTCACACTGACATACACACACACTCACACTGACATACACACACTCTCACACTGACATACACACACACTCATACTGACATACTCACAGTCTCACTCACACTGACATACACTCACACTGACATACACACACTCACACTGACATACACACACTACCACAGACATACACACACTCTCACTCACACTGACATACACATACTCACACTGTCTAACTGTATAACTTGTGTAAAAAAAGGGGGGGGGGGGATAGATTATAGCGCTCAATCTATAACAGAGCTGCACCAGACTGTGTGAATCCCTGCATGCACACAAAGACAGATACAAAAAGTGTACAAAGGAGGTGGTAGGTGCACTTTGTAAACCTCACCAAAATAAAGGCAAAAAGAAGGAATATCAATAATTGCCTGAGGGAATGGTCAGTCTTATGCAGATGTTGATATGGTCGTTCTCATCAGAATACATATGCAATAGAAAAAGACAAAAACCATAGCATAATATAGCCACAAATACAAAGAGTAGTGCATACAGAGTATGCTATTGCACTCACAAAACTTTCAGGTAAGTGAAGCTCATCTGCTGTAGGTGTTCACACTTTCCTCCTCATCCAATGTATGGCAATGGCAAGTTGGAGGTAAAATGCAGGGAGGGAGGTGAGCATCATAAAGTGCAAAATTTTAATATAAAAAACAGTAATACCTTACATGTACTATTCTGGAGAAGCAGCTCAGCAGTGTCTCCCTGGAGACAAAAAACAAGCACAGAGAACCAGATAAAAACAAGTAAAAGTTTAAAAAGTCCGAAATAAGCCAGAGGTGGCCAGTGGGTATCAGTACAGCTCACACGAACGCGTTTCACCTCCATAAAAGGCTTCCTCCTGGCGTGTAACGACTGTACTGTGTTGAATCCTTATATGCGAAAAGATAGGAGACTCAGCACACCGTTTAAGGGAGTTTAATCCACCAAAAAATAACAACGTTTCAGCCCAGCACTGAGCTTTTTTCAAGTCTTGAAAAAAGCTCAGTGCTGGGCTGAAACGTTGTTATTTTTTGGTGGATTAAACTCCCTTAAACGGTGTGCTGAGTCTCCTATCTTTTCTTTTTGCATTATGGGTGTGAATGACGCTCCCTCGTGGCACCCGATACTTGTAAGTGTGCAGACCCATTCATACTTTTCACTATTTGAATCCTTAAATGCATCTCGTTTAAAGATTCCCGGTTCCCGGGTTTCTTGGTTGGTGACATCATCGCGACGTCATCGTATCGCGGGATCACTATGAGAAATCTCGCTGGAATCGGCCATATGGTTGACTTGGTTGGCAGTGTAATCCCATAGACGCAAATCAGACAAATAGGTAAGAACAGGGGACATAGATTTACTCTCCGCATATAATTAAAAATTTGTATATAATAAAAGATTGGTATATATAAAAAATGTCTTATTTCTTAGAACCAAAATGTTGCAATCAAGCTGTTAGAAGGGAAAAAAGATGGCAGAAAGAGGGGTATACTACATATATGTATTTAAACATATCTGGTACACTACGTATATGTATTTAAACACATGCTGTCACATATATACAAAAACATAGATCAATACCATATCTGGTGTAGGACAGTTGCTTATTTACATAAAATTAAACAGATCGAAGTCCGCGTTTAACCCTTTGGGTTGCAAGGTGTCCACGTCAAACACCCACTTCATTTCAACCCTTCCCATTTCTTTTATGTTATTGCCTCCTCTCCAATGCTTCTTTACTTTATCGATGGCCCAAAATGTAATGCCTTTTGGATTTTTGTTGTGTTTTTCTAAAAAAAATGCTTGGAGAGTGAGTGTTGCGTTATTCCTTTTCTAATATTTCCTAACATGCTCCCCCATTCTTTTTTTCAATGTTCTTGATGTTCGTCCTATATATTGCACTCCACAAGATAAATTACATTAGTGGAGGAGCATGTTAGGAATTGTTGGATTGAAAATTCTCTTTTATTGTAAAATGAACAGTATTTGGAAATGGGGTATTTTTGTGACGCGGACACCTTGCACCCCTCACAGCCCTTACACCCATAAAAGCCTGCCTTTTGTAACAGAAAGGGTTGTGGGTTTTTCTTTTTTTGCTGTTGTTTCTCAAAGAAACTTTTAGTAAGTTTATTCTTGAGATTTGGGGCTCCTCTGAATACTACTCTTGGTGTGTTTGGGATGAGATTTCTAAATTATTCATCTTTTAGAAGAATATTCCAATATTTTTTTACAATTTTTTTTTATTTTTGATGATTTGTTGTTAAAATCAAAAACCAAAGGTATATTGGGTCTGTCTTCCGACATCTTAGACTTTTTGGGTTGAAGTAGTGTATCCCTATTCATGGATCCTATATCTGCTATTGTTCTTTCTATATTAAGCGAATCATAGCCTTTTGAGGATGTGGGCTTGTTGTTGATACGTATCGATGTCTTAGTTTTTAAACAGCCTTTGTCGATAAAAATTTCCAGATTCAAGAATTGTATTTTTGTTTTGCGGCATACAGTGTTGAGAACAATATTGTTATAATTTTCTTTTAGAGAGTTAAGAAAACCATCTATGCTCTTCTGATCTCCCTTCCAAATAAAGAAGAGGTCATCTATATAACGCTTGTAGAGGACCAGGTTCGCCTCCCAGTCATGACATCCCCATATGAATTGGTCTTCCCAATTCCCCATAAAGAGGTTGGCATAACTGGGGGCAACCCTGGTCCCCATAGCTGTCCCTGTTAACTGCAAGTAACATTTCTCTTGAAATGAAGAAATTGTGCTCTGAAATAACTTTAAGTCCCTAGAGGATATATTCTCTTTAGGCTGATGTTAACTTACTTTCCTTTTCCAGGATTTTGTTAACAGCTTGATAACCTTGGTTATGGTCAATAATGGTGTACAAAGAGGACACATCACTGGACACCAGGATGTAATCCTCCCTCCACTCCAGGGTTTCTAGGACCCTTACTAAGCCTATGGAGTCCTTTAAATAAGATTTTAAGTTTTGGACATATGGCTGTAATACTATGTCAAGGTACTCAGACAAGTTGGAAAAAATTGACCCTATCCCAGACACTATGGGTCTTCCTGGTGGTTTAATGGGGTCCTTAGGAATTTTCGGGAGAAAATAGATGGTAGGGATTCTAGGGAAATCGATGTTAATATAGTCATATTCTTTTTTTGTAATAAAATTATTTATTATACCTTTATCAAGGAATTTCGATAGTACCCCTTTATATTTATTAGTCGGGTCTTCCTTGAGCAAACAGTAGATCTTAGTATCATTTAGGTGTTTATATGCCTCTAGTTTGTAGTCATCCCGAGATAGAATGACAATCCCTCCGGCCTTATCAGCGGGTTTGATGATAATGTTTTCATCTATTTGTAGTTCTTTTAGGGTCTGTAGGTCCCTTCTCGTAAAATTCCCATTATCATTCTTAGTTTGTTTAATTCCTTTAAGGTCATCTATGACCAATTTTTCAAATATTTCTAAGGCCCCCAATTTTTATGTGGTCGGGTAAAAATGCGACCTATTTTTTAGATTGGAGTGTGTAATGTTGTTCTGATTGGGTATTTGTATTTTGTTACTTTCTACTTTTGGTTTTAGAGTATAAAATCTCTTTAAAGTAGCTTGTCTAACAAATGTGTTGACATCAATGTATGCAGCAAATATATTAAACTTTTTAGTAGGGGCGAACTTTAGACCTTTACTGAGCATCAACAGTTGTTCTTGGGAGAGGATTTTTTGGGACAGGTTAAAAATGAAAGATAGAGCGATTTTTGATGCTTTTTTTTATCTTCTTCCTCTGTACCAATCGCAAGTCGAGGCAATCAGAAACACAAAAAAAAAATTCACGATCTTGGTCACTGAGTGACCAAGATGGCGCTGCCCTTCTAAGGGCAAGAGCACAGGAGGCAGGAAGTACCTGCTTCCTGTGCTCTCTGGCTGTGCTCTTCACAGAGGCAATCAGTGACTGCCAGGCACACTGACAGGCAGTGGGGATGTTCTGCTGAACATCCCCACTGACTGGTCAGATCAATATTAACCCTATATTGATCTGACTAGTTATGATCTGCCTCCCTCTCCTCACATTTTTTTTAGTGAGGGAGAGAGACAGATCAAAGTTCTAAAAGTAAGTAAAAGTTAAAAAAAACAATAAATACACAACACACAAATAATAAAACAATAAAAACATTTTTATTAAAGAAATTCCCTGCGTTTAACCCCTTCCCTGCCACTGATCTTGCATAAGCAGTGATCGTGCACATCAGCGCATTTATTTTTGCTGTTTGTGCATTTTTTAGGGGTTAATTTTTTTTGTACTGTAATTTATTACAGTACTAAAAAGGCTCTTCTAAGAGTTATTAACCCCTTATTTGCCGTCGATCACTGCTTACGCAATGATATTGACGCCAAAGCAATTTTTATCTGTCTGCATATTTTTATTTTATTTTATTTTTTTTACACATACCCGCTAGGGGATTACATGTAAAGTAAAAATATTTGAGATTTTTTTTTTTAAGCTGCCTGAGCGCATAGCGATCAGTAACAGCGAATTAGTGGCAAAGGCGGTTTGGTGATTTCTCAATTAAGCTCACCATTCGCCCTGGTCAGATCAAAATTAATCGGATCAATATTCACAAATATTGATCTGCCTCCCTCTCCTCACTTACATTTTTGTGACGGAAAGAGACAGATCAGTATTAGTGATATAAAATAACATTTTATAAAATTGGCAGGTTTTATGAAAGTCTTTCACTGTGTATTAACCCCTTCCCTGCCATTCATCACTGTGTAAGCAGTAATCTTGCACAGCAACAGTATGTTTTGCTGTCTGCACTGTTTTATGGATTAATTTCTTTGTACTGTAATGTATTACAGTACTAGATAGGCTCTTCTAAGAGCTATTAACCCCTTCTTTGCTCAAGATCACTGCTTACGCACTGATTCTGAGGCCGCGGACTCAGGGTTCGATTTTGACCCTATTCAGCTTTCTGATACATCATCTAGCGATGTATCGGTGGCTGCTGAGCCCTTGCCACAAGTAGTGATGGGGGTCTACCGATAAAAAAATATATGGTTTGGTGGGGGTAAATTACATTGGCTGGCTTCAAAGATATATCCCATAAAGGACACGGACGCAGGTTGACTACATGTCAAAATTCCAAGTTGGAATTTTGAGATGCGCATCTTACAAATGTTGCCTTCTAGTCAAAAACAAACCAACAAACCTATGCATGGGTGCTATCCCTGTACTCGGGAGATGTTGCTGAACACATATTGGGTTGTTGTTTGGCAGTGATATATACCAGAATCTGTGAATTCATGCCTGAAGTACAATGCATGTGGAAAAAAAACTCCCAAAAAAGTACTACCACAAACTTTTACAAAGGCTGGTGGTAGAATTAGTACCTATACAGTATTAAAATACCACCATTTGAAATACCTTAGGATGTCTATTTTCCAAAAATATATGGTTTGATGGGGTAAAATTCATTGGACGGCTTCAAAAATGTTCCAAATGGAACATGGGCGCAGGCTGACTACATGTCAAAATTCCAGGTTGGAATTGCGCACCCCCTAAATGGGGAATTTTAGACCCAATACAAACCAACAAACCTATGCATGGGGGGTATCCCTGTACTCAGGAGATGTTGCTGAACACAAATTGAGGTGTTGGTTGGCAGTGGCAAATACCAGAATCTGAAAATTCCTGCCTGAACTACAATGTGTGTGGGGAAAAAATGACATTCCAACCCTTTGACATAGGTTGGTGGTAGAATTAGCACTTGGAAAGTGTTAAAATACCACAATTTTAAATACCCTAGGATGTCTAGTTTTCCAAAATATATGGTTTTATGGGGTAAAATACTTTGACAGGCTTCAAAAGTGTCCCAAATGGAACATGGGCGCAGGCTGACTACATGTCAAAATTCCAAGTTGGAAATGCACCCCCCCTAAACGTGGCCTTTTATCCCCCAAATAATCTAACTAACCTACACATGGGTGGTATCCCTAGAATACACTTTTTGGCTTCAAAAATGTCCCAAATGGGACATGGGCGCAGGTTTTCTGCACGTCAGAATTCCAAGTTGGAAAACCAAAAAGTGCTCCTCTCAAATGTGGCCTTTTAACCCCCAAATAACCTAACCAACCTATACATGGGTGATATCCCTGTACTCAGGAGATGTTGCTGAACACATATTGAGGTGTTGTTTGGCACTGACATATAACAGGATCTGTGAATTCATGCCCAAAGTACTATGTATGTGAAAAATAATTACTATCCATAACATTGACATAGGCTGGTAGTATAATTAGTGCATGGAAAGTGTTAAAATACTACCATTTGAAATACCCTAGGGTGTCTAGTTTTCAAAAATATATGGTTTTGTGGGATAGAATACACTTTTTGGCTTCAAAAATGTCCCAAATGGGACATGGGCGCAGGTTTTCTGCACGTCAGAATTCCAAGTTGGAAAACCAAAAAGCGCACCTCTCAAATGTGGCCTTTTAACCTCCAAATAACCTAACCAACCTATACATGGGGGGTATCCCTGTACTCAGGAGATGTTGCTGAACACATATTGAGGTGTTGTTTGGCACTGACATATAACAGGATCTGTGAATTCATGCCCAAAGTACAATGTATGTGAAAAAAAATTACTACCCAAAACATTGACATAGGCTGGTAGCATAATTAGTGCATGGAAAGTGTTAAAATACTACCATTTGAAATACCCTAGGGTGTCTAGTTTAAAAAAATATATGGTTTTGTGGGGTAGAATACACTTTCTGGCTTCAAAAATGTCCCAAATGGGACATGGGCACAAGTTTTCTGCATGTCAGAATTCCAAGTTGGAAAACCAAAATGCGCACCCCCTAAATGTGGCCTTTTAGCCCCAAAACAAACCTATGCATGGGTGGTATCCCTGTACTTAGGTAATGTTTACCTAAATTGCAATATATGTGAAAAATTAAAAAAAAAGTTTTTTTGCTGCAAACTTTGGCATAGATTGGTGGTAAAATGGCTACATGAAATGTGTCAAAATACCCCAAGTTAAATGCCCTGAGTTGTCTAGTTTTCAAAAATATGTACACGTTGGGGGTCATTCATGGATTTAGTACAGAAATCAGTGTTACAATGTCACTATCGCTAATTTTGAAAGAAAGGATTTTAAAATAGCTTTGCACCACTTATAGTTCTGGCCCTGTAACATGAATAAAAAAGCACAAAAACATAAAAACATGGGCTATTTCTGAACTCAGGACATATATTAGAAACTTTTTAGCAGTGTTTTTTTGTTGTCTCTTGTACATGAGTATACGATTTTTCAAATAAAAGTCATAAAAAAATAATCTTTTCACTTTTTTTGCCATATTTTATTATTTTTTTTACATCAAATTATATGCTATTATCAAAATAATGGTATCAAAAGAAAGCCCTTCTTATGACGATAAAAACGATATATAGTTTGTGCGGGTACACTAAATGAGACAGAAATAAATTACAGCAAAACACAAACACCTCAGAAATGTTAAAACAGCCCATGTCACCAAGCGTCGGACAAGCCAAAAAAGTCATGTCACTAAGGGGTTAAATACATATTTGTAGTATACCCCACTTTCTTCCCTTTTTTTGACCTTCTAACAGCTTGATTGCTACATTTTGGTTCTAAGAAATAAGACATTTTTTATATATACCAATCTTTAATTATATGCACCTGCTGCAAAAATACATATGGAGCTTACAAAAAAAGGCTCTCTAGTTAAAACAGAGATTAACATATGGTGTAATATATGCACTGTCACTTTTAATCTCCATATCTGGACTCTACATTGTCCTTTTTTCATAAAAAATAAAAAAAAATAAAAAATTTTCTCCCATATGCATAATTCCAAGATATGTATTGATGATTGCTGTCAGATATGGAGTCTATATTTAAAAATTATGTGTAAAACAGAGAGTAAATCTCTGTCCCCTGTTCTTTCCTATTTGACCGATTTGTATCTATGTGATTACACTGCCAACCAAGCCAACCATATGGCCGATTCCCGCGAGATTTCTCATAGTGATCCCGCGATGCGACGATGATGTCACCAACCAAGAAACCCGGGAACCTTCAAACGAGACGCATTTAAGGATTCAAATAGTGAAAAGTATGAATGGGTCTGCACACTTACAAGTATCGGGTGCCACGAGGGAGCATCATTCACGCCCATAAAGCAAAAAGAAAAGATAGGAGACTCAGCACACCGTTTAAGGGAGTTTAATCCACCAAAAAATAACAACGTTTCAGCCCAGCACTGAGCTTTTTTCAAGACTTGAAAAAAGCTCAGTGCTGGGCTGAAACGTTGTTATTTTTTGGTGGATTAAACTCCCTTAAACGGTGTGCTGAGTCTCCTATCTTTTCTTTTTGCATTTAAGGATTCAACACAGTACAGTCGTTACACGCCAGGAGGAAGCCTTTTATGGAGGTGAAACGCGTTCGTGTGAGCTATACTGATACCCACTGGCCACCTCTGGCTTATTTCGGACTTTTTTAACTTTTACTTGTTTTTATCTGGTTCTCTGTGCTTGTCTTTTGTCTCTAGGGAGACACTGCTGAGCTGCTTCTCCAGAATAGTACATGTAAGGTATTACTGTTTTTTATATTAAAATTTTGCACTTTATGATGCTCACCTCCCTCCCTGCATTTTACCTCCAACTTGCCATTGCCATACATTGGATGAGGAGGAAAGTGTGAACACCTACAGCAGATGAGCTTCACTTACCTGAAAGTTTTGTGAGTGCAATAGCATACTCTGTATGCACTACTCTTTGTATTTGTGGCTATATTATGCTATGGTTTTTGTCTTTTTCTATTGCATATGTATTCTGATGAGAACGACCATATCAACATCTGCATAAGACTGACCATTCCCTCAGGCAATTATTGATATTCCTTCTTTTTGCCTTTCTTTTGGTGAGGTTTACAAAGCGCACCTACCACCTCCTTTGTACCCTTTTTGTATCTGTCTTTGTGTGCATGCAGGGATTCACACAGGCTGGTGCAGCTCTGTTATAGATCGAGCGCTAGAATCTATCCCTCCCCCCCTTTTTTTTACACAAGTTATACAGTTAGACAGTGTGAGTATGTGTATGTCAGTGTGAGTGAGAGTGTGTGTATGTCTGTGGTAGTGTGTGTATGTCAGTGTGAGTGTGTGTATGTCAGTGTGAGTGTATGTCAGTGTGAGGGAATGTGTGTGTATGTCAGAATGAGTGTGTGTGTATGTCAGTGTGAGAGTGTGTGTATGTCAGTGTGAGTGTGTGTATGTCAGTGTGTGTGTGTATGTCAGTGTGAGTGACAGTGTGAGTGAGTGTGTGTGTATGTCAGTGTGAGTGAGTGTGTATGTCAGTGTGAGTAAGAGTGTGTTTGTCAGTGTGAGTGAGTGTGTCTATATCAGTGTGTGTGTACGTCAGTGTGAGTGAGTGTGTATGTATGTCAGTGTGAGCGAGTGTGTATGTCAGTGTGAGTGAGTGTGTGTGTGTATGTCAGTGTGAGTGAGTGTGTATGTCAGTGTGAGTGAGTGTGTATGTCAGTGTGAGTGAGTGTGTATGTTAGTGTGAGTGAGAGTGTGTGTATGTCAGTGTGAGTGAGTGAGTTTGTATGTCAGTGAGCGTATGTGTATGTCAGTGTGTGTGTGTATGTCAGTGTGAGTGAGACTCTGTGTATGTCAGTGTGAGTGAGAGTCTGTGTATGTCAGTGTGAGTGAGTGTGTGTATGTCTTTTAGTCACATATTAATTGATAAACTATCGGGGGGGAGCCAGAATTTTTTTCCAGTAAGAGGCCCTGAAATTTCTGATGGCGGCCCTGCTCACACACACACAGTCGCAGTCACACACACACAGAATGACAGTCTCACACAGACTCTAACCCACAGACAGACACACACAAACTAGTAATTTGCTGCTGCTGCTGCTGCTGCTGCTGCTGCTGCTGCGTCTGTGCAGCACAGTAAATGTCACTCCTATACCTCCAGCTAAGTGCTGGGAGACAGTGATGTGCAAGGGGGCGGAGCTTCCAGAATGTGCACCTCACACAGACTTCCCCCTTGGCAACGGAAACCAATAGACATGCAGCAGGGTGCCATGTGGATGAATGCTGGGCGCCAGGTATAATTTTCTGGTGCCATGGCGTCCTGGCACTCAGTATTTGTTGAACCATGGCACACATTGCAATAGCATAGTGTTTGCTGCTCATCTCTCCCCGCTGCCTGCAAAACAAATACCGGTCTTAACATGACTGGTATTTTAGTTTTACTGGTACCGGCTCCTATCTCTCAATTACCAGCCATGCCAGTAAAATACCGGCCGGGTGGCAACCCTGATCACAAATAACACCACAATATTATCTTTCATATGTAATTTGTAACATGATTTGTACACTGTCTTGCATGTGTTCAAGATGCACCCCTCCAACTATTTTTGGTCTATAACTTATAGGTAAAATTAGGGAATTTGGGAAATTATGCAGCAGCAGCTGACAGGGCCCATTTGGACGCCTGGGAGTCCGATGTCCATACACTTTATTCTTTGATGTCATCATTCTTTTAAGAACACACCATTAAAGATATGGTGAGATGAAGGAGATGGGGAAAACCCGTCCACATAAAATCAGTGGGTAGCAGAGGTATTATCAAACACAAATCTATACACACGAAACAAGCCAAAAGACCTGCTTTTCCCACAAAAATCACACATTTAGAGTGCTACCAGAACTGCAAGGGATTCTGGGTAAGCATATGAAAATCAGGTCAATAATGATCACCTATCATTCTTTTAAAGTATTGAAACTAAAAGCTATGGTTTAAAATCAGGGCCGGACTGTACATCAGGAAAAATCCCGGTGGGCCATCTGGCATGCAGCAAAAAAAAAAAAAAAAAATACAGAAATTCGGCAGATGCAAAACTCTGCTCTGCAATTTTTGGCCTCCCACCACCAACATCCGGCGGAGGCAGCCACTGAATGTCTTAAAGCAGCTGCGGCTGAATTTGTTTTTCTTTAAGACATTCGGCAGCGGCTGCCACTTTATGACATTCTGTGGCCACTGACCGCTTTAAGAAATTCAGCAGCCACTCCTGCATTAAAACATTTGGCGTCTGCCTCCACAGGATGTTGCCGGGAGGAGAGCAAAAATTGCAGAGCAGAGCTTTTTCTGGCAGCTACAGCTAGAGGAGGAGAGAGACACTAAATGGGGGAGAGAGAGACACTGAAGGGGTAGAGAGAGAGAGAGACACTGGGTGTAAGTCTTGTTAGTCTATGGGTGCTGGGTTAAGTCACGTGAGGGGGGACAGAGACACTGAAATTAAGGTCCAACTTGTTGCCACCCTTTACTGCATTTATTGTGAAAAGCTGTTGAGAAACAATTTTCTGTTTTCTCGAAATGTGTCTAATGAATCAAATTTGTCACATGAAAAGAATAAAACAAATGTTTCTCTTTGAGAAAAAATTAAAATAATTAACATTTTCCGTAGTGGGAACGCTGTTTTAAGGAATGCAATTGTAACAATATTCTTACATTAAGTCAAAGCTATTTTATAAGTAGGCCATGTCAAATTGACTTATTGGTTTTCTATGAAATTGTAAGTTTTAGTCTGGACCAAAGTAATGCAGTGAATGTATCCTATGCAAAGGCATATGATACTGTGCCTCATAGTAGGTTATTTGGTATATTAAAACGAACAGTGATTAAATATAATAATTCAAATTTAGGTAGATGGCTTCTTATTCTATATATATCTTATGGTAAACAGGTCCACCATTAGAAATTGTGAGGCTCCTTACAGACTAAATGGTCTGGGCCCCCATCTCTCTCATTCCATTTCTTCTTTCGTTAAAGCACCACCTAGCATACCCAGGACATGTTCCATCACCCACATTGCACACCCAAGGATATGCCCCATCACCACACTGCACTTCCAGCAATTACCACAGGACATGTCCCTTCACCACACTGCACTTCCAGCAATTACCACAGGACATGTCCCTTCACCACACTGCACTTCCAGGACTTACCCCAGCATCCCAGGACATGGCCCATTACTACATCACCCCCTGGTGGTGGCCCAGCCAGCAAATATGTAGATTAAGATATATATGTACCTCAAGTTGTCTGTTGCCATCTGCAGAATGGTTACAAGCAGTGAGGGTTGGCAAGGTTTTGCCCATGGGTCAAAAACAATATATCTTTTTTTTCTTTATTCTAAACAAAAATACAAAACATAAACCATTTCACTATACCATAATTTAACATATTACTTCATTTAAATTTACGCAAATAGCCAATTCAATCAGCATTTTGTTAAAAAAATATCAGTAAGGGAGATTTATTTGTAAATAATCCTCTATTAGATTACTTAGTGATGGTGATGGGGCTGTTCACTTTGGTCTTGGAGAGTTAAAATAGTCTCTAAATTAGACTGCTATCTTTTCAGTGACATGGTGATTGTTTCCTAATTTAACTTACATTTTTGGTATAAACTTATTAGACTGAGAAGTTTTAAAAGCCCTAACCAAGACTTTACCAAACTTATTGCCGTACTCATTTAAAGTTTTTTGCGTTCTTAAGTAAGCTCTCTTCATTTTATACTCTAAAAGTGTAGCCAATTTGCCTTTTAATATTTTTAAAGCGTCTAATGTTTTAGGTAGGAGGGTTGTTTGGACAAGTTAAAATTATCTTCCCATCACTATTCCTTCTGCAAAGGATGTTAGTTCATTTATAGCCCCAGTAAAAAATCATTGTTGATCCCTATTTGGAGAGTATATTAGACATGTGCATTCGTTTTCGGACGAATGCATTTTCGTCCGAAAATAGCATTTTCGTCCATTCGTCCGAAAAACGAAGAACGAAAATGCTAAGCTAACGAAAGCCGAATGAACGAATGGTTAATAAACGAAAATCATTCATTCATTCGTCCATTCGTAGTACTATTGCATTCTATAAGCCGAAATAGAGTCGGTTTATAGAATACAATAGCATTTAACTATACGGAGACAGAGTCTCCATTCATAAAATTATGAATGGAGACTTTGTCTCCGTATGGTTAAAAGCCGACAGCCTATAAACCGAACGTTCGGTTTATAGACTTTCGGCTTATGGAATACATGTAATCCTATTGCTATTCTATAGGTTTATAGAATAGCCATAGGAATACATGTATTCCATAAGCCGACAGCCTATAAACCGAACGTTCGGTTTATAGGCTGTCGGCATTTAACTATACGGAGACAAAGTCTCCATTAATAATTTTATGAATGGAGACTCTGTCTCCGTGTAGTGAAATGCCGACAGCCTATAAACCGAAAGTTCGGTTTATAGACTGTCGGCTTATAGAATACATGTATCCCTATTGCTATTCTATAAACCGAACGTTCGGTTTATAGAATAGCAATAGGAATACATGTATTCCATAAGCCGACAGCCTATAAACCGAACGTTCGGTTTATAGGCTGTCGGCATTTTACTATACGGAGACAAAGTCTCCATTCATAATTTTATGAATGGAGACTCTGTCTCCGTATAGTTTAATGCCCACAGCCTATAAACCTAACGTTCGGTTTATAGGCTGTCGGCATTTTACTACACGGAGACAAAGTCTCCATTCATAATTTTATGAATGGAGACTCTGTCTCTGTATAGTTAAATGCCGACAGCCTATAAACCGAACGTTCGGTTTATAGACTTTCGGCTTATGTAATACATGTAATCCTATGGCTTTTCTATAAACCGAACGTTCGGTTTATAGAATAGCAATATGATTACATGTATTCCATAAGCCGAAAGTCTATAAACCGAACGTTCGGTTTATAGACTTTCGGCTTATAGAAAACATGTAGTACTACTGCCTTTCTATGAACCGAACGAGAGCCCCATTCATAAGAATTTCTTATGAATGGGGCTCTCGTTCGGTTTATAGAAAGCCAATAGTATTACATTGTATTCTATAAAACGAACGAATAAAAATTAACGAAACGAAAATAATGAACGAATTTCTTCTGAAACGAATGCAGTATGAACGAAATTCGTTTTAGACGAAATAAATAAAATTTTCGTCCGAAAGGACGAAAACAAAACAAAAATTTTAGTTTTGCACATGTCTAGAGTATATTGTGGCTATAGCAAAAAAGTTGCTTTTCAATCTTCCTGTTTATAAAAAGTATTCTCCCCTCTGTATTCTGAATCCTATCTTGTTGCAGAAATAGAGTTTCTATTAGCCCTGCCCCAGCTAACAGTATCAGGGCTGGAAGCTACCCAAATGGCTCCCAGCGCCCCTGAAATAGATTAAGGGCCAGGGCTACTTGCCTCGGCCCCCATCCTAATTGAATTGGTGAAGTTATTCCAACATTTTGCAAACCTGAATTACCCTGTTTAATGAGGGAATATCCTTTCAAGGTATACACACGGATTAACTTTTCATGAATTAAGACAATTGAATAGAAAAATAGAAAGTGATGCACGCTGGAACATTTGGAAGTGATTAGTGGTACAGATCCCGCCCATGGAGTCGGGAGGGACAATTGTTCCCATTTCTCTTTTGCCAGCCCTTCCCTGATGCAGACATACATACAATGAATGAATCGTGATCTGATGTCACTTTTAAATCGGTAACCCTCTAATTTAAGACTATGTCCTCTAGTTGTGGTAATTTTCTTCTTTTAAATATATAGAAACATAGAATGTGCCGGCAGATAAGAACCATTTGGTCCATCTAGTCTGCCCAATTTTCTAAATACTTTTATTAGTCCCTATCTTATCCCACGCATGCTTAAAATCCTTGACAATCTCAGACAGCTTAAATTAATCTTGCATTTACTGAGCCTGTGGAGATTTAATGATCAATTGATCTTTTTAATTTTACTATTTGCCACCCTTGATGGGCTGTGGAGGGTGACTCTGTGGGGTAAAACTACCAGTTATGCAAGACACACCCTGAGGATTTGTCACCTTCGCTGTGGGTAGAAGGTTATCATACAGGCTTCAGGTCACTCAGCAGCAGTGGCGTCACAAAGGGGGGGGGGGTTGGGGCGGGCCGCACCGGGTGACACCACCAGCGGGGGTGACACCCGTGCTGCCGGTACCCCCTGCATTAAAAAAAAAAAATCAAAAACTTACCTCGTTGCTGCCGTCTCCCGGTGCAGGTCCGTGGCTGTGAGGGAAGCGTTGTTCGCTCCCCTCTAGCCACGCGGATCAATAAAGTTTGTTTTCAAACTTTTTTTTAAAACAAACTTTACTGATCTGCGCGGCTGGAGGGGAGCGCACAACGCTTCCCTCACAGCCATGGACCTGCACCGGGAGACAGCAGCAAGGAAGGAGGTAAGTACTGGGGTCTGGGGAAGGGGGGAGGAGGGTGGCATAACGAGCATTCTGAGGGGGCAATATCCTGGCATTTAAACTGGCAATATCCTGGCATATTAAGTGGCAATACCCTGGCATAATCATAGACAATACCCTGGCATATTAAATGGCTCTTAAATGGCATATTGGGGTCAAAATCCTGGCATATTGAGTCACAAAATCCTGGCATATTGAATGGCATATTGGGGGCAAAATCCTGGCATATTAAATGGCAAATTGAGGGCAAAATCCTGGCATATTAAATGGCATATTGAGGGGCAAAATCCTGGCATATAAAATGGCATATTGGGGACAAAATCCTGGCATATTGGGGGTCAAACTCCCTGGCATATTGAGAGCAAAATCCTGGCATTTTAAATAGCATATTGGGGGTCAAAATCCTGGCATACGTGGGGTCAAAATCCTGGCATATTAAATGGCATATTGGGGGGCAGAATCCTGGCATATTAATTGGCTCTATCCTGGCATATTAAATGGCATATTCGTTGGCAAAATCCTGGCATATTAAATGGCATATTGGGGGTCAAAATCCTGGCATATTAAATGGCATATTGGGGGGCAAAATCCTGGCATACTTGGGGTCAAAATCCTAGCATATTAAATGGCATATTGGGGGTCAAAATCCTGGCATATTAAATGGCATATTGGGGGCAAAATCCTGGCATTTTGGGGGTCAAAATCCTGGCATATTAAATGGCATATTGGGGGTCAAAATCCTGGCATATTAAATAGCATATTTGGGGGCAGAATCCTGGCATATTAATGGGCTCTATCCTGGCATATTAAATGGCATATTCGTTGGCAAAATCCTGGCATATTAAATGGCATATTGGGGGTCAAAATCCGGGCATATTAAATGGCATATTGGGGGGCAAAATCCTGGAATACTTGGGGTCAAAATCCTAGCATATTAAATGGCATATTGGGGGGCAAAATACTGGCATATTAAATGGCATATTGGGGGTCAAAATCCTGGCATATTAAATGGCATATTGGGGGGCAAAATACTGGCATATTAAATGGCATATTGGTGGGCAAAATACTGGTATATTAGGGGGGCAAAATCCTGGCATATTGAGAGCAAATTCCTGGCATATTAAATGGCATATTGGGGGTCAAAATCCGGGCATATTGGGGGTCAAAATCCTGGCATATTGAGAGCAAAATCCTGGCATATTAAATGGCATATTGGGGGTCAAAATCCTGGCATACTTCTGGTCAAAATCCTGGCATATTAAATGGCATATTGGGGGTCAAAATCCTGGCATATTAAATGGCATATTGCAGGCAAAATCCTGGCATATTGGGGGGCAAAATCCTGGCATAATCATAAACAATACCCTGGCGTATTAAATGGCTCTTAAATGGCATATTGGGGTCAAAATCCTGGCATATTGAGGGACAAAATCCTGTCATATTGAGAGCAAAATAATGGCATATTGAATGGCATATTGGGGGCAAAATCCTGGCATATTAAATGGCAAATTGAGGGCAAAATCCTGGCATATTAAATGGCATATTGAGGGGCAAAATCCTGGAATATAAAATGGCATATTGGGGGGCAAAATCCTGGCATATAAAATGGCATATTGGGGACAAAATCCTGGCATATTGGGGGTCAAACTCCCTGGCATATTGAGAGCAAAATCCTGGCATTTTAAATAGCATATTGGGGGTCAAAATCCTGGCATACGTGGGGTAAAAATCCTGGCATATTAAATGGCATATTGGGGGGCAGAATCCTGGCATATTAATTGGCTCTATCCTGGCATATTAAATGGCATATTCGTTGGCAAAATCCTGGCATATTAAATGGCATATTGGGGGTCAAAATCCTGGCATATTAAATGGCATATTGGGGGGCAAAATACTGGCATATTAAATGGCATATTGGGGTCAAAATCCTGGCATATTGAGGGACAAAATCCTGTCATATTGAGAGCAAAATCCTGGCATATTGAATGGCATATTGGGGGCAAAATCCTGGCATATTAAATGGCAAATTGAGGGCAAAATCCTGGCATATTAAATGGCAAATTGAGGGGCAAAATCCTGGAATATAAAATGGCATATTGGGGGGCAAAATCCTGGCATATAAAATGGCATATTGGGGACAAAATCCTGGCATATTGGGGGTCAAACTCCCTGGCATATTGAGAGCAAAATCCTGGCATTTTAAATAGCATATTGGGGGTCAAAATCCTGGCATACGTGGGGTCAAAATCCTGGCATATTAAATGGCATATTGGGGGGCAGAATCCTGGCATATTAATTGGCTCTATCCTGGCATATTAAATGGCATATTCGTTGGCAAAATCCTGGCATATTAAATGGCATATTGGGGGTCAAAATCCTGGCATATTAAATGGCATATTGGGGGGCAAAATCCTGGCATACTTGGGGTCAAAATCCTAGCATATTAAATGGCATATTGGGGGTCAAAATCCTGGCATATTAAATGGCATATTGGGAGCAAAATCCTGGCATATTGGGGGTCAAAATCCTGGCATATTAAATGGCATATTGGGGGTCAAAATCCTGGCATATTAAATAGCATATTTGGGGGCAGAATCCTGGCATATTAATTGGCTCTATCCTGGCATATTAAATGGCATATTCGTTGGCAAAATCCTGGCATATTAAATGGCATATTGGGGGTCAAAATCCGGGCATATTAAATGGCATATTGGGGGGCAAAATCCTGGCATACTTGGGGTCAAAATCCTAGCATATTAAATGGCATATTGGGGGGCAAAATACTGGCATATTAAATGGCATATTGGGGGTCAAAATCCTGGCATATTAAATGGCATATTGGGGGGCAAAATACTGGCATATTAAATGGCATATTGGGGGGCAAAATACTGGTATATTAGGGGGGCAAAATCCTGGCATATTGAGAGCAAATTCCTGGCATATTAAATGGCATATTGGGGGTCAAAATCCGGGCATATTGGGGGTCAAAATCCTGGCATATGGAGAGCAAAATCCTGGCATATTAAATGGCATATTGGGGGTCAAAATCCTGGCATACTTCGGGTCAAAATCCTGGCATATTAAATGGCATATTGGGGGTCAAAATCCTGGCATATTAAATGGCATATTGCGGGCAAAATCCTGGCATATTGGGGGGCAAAATCCTGGCATAGTAAATGGCATATTGGGGGCAAAATCCCGGAATATTAGGGGTCAAAATCCCGGCATATTAAATGGCATATTTGGGGTCAAAATCCTGGCATATTAAATGGCATATTGGGGGGCAAAATCCTGGCATATTAAATGGCATATTGGGGAGCAAAATCCTGGCATATTAGGAGGGCAAAATCCTGGCATATTGAGAGCAAAATCCTGGCATATTAAATGGTATATTGGGGGCAAAATCCTGGCATATTAAATGGTATATTGAGGGCAAAATCCTGGCATATTAAATGGCATATTGAGGGGCAAAATCCTGGCATATTAAATGGCATATTGGGGGGCAAAATCCTGGTATATTATATGGCATATTGGGGGGAAAATCCTGGCATATTAGAAGGGCAAAATCATGGCATATTGAGAGCAAAATCCTGGCATATTAAATGGCATATTGGGGGCAAAATCCTGGCATATTAAATGGCATATTGGGGGCAAAATCCTGGCATATTAAATGGCATATTAAGGGCAAAATCCTGGCATATTAAATGGCATATTGGGGGTCAAAATCCTGGCATATTGAGAGCAAAATCCTGGCATATTAAATGGCATATTGGGGGGCAAAATCCTAGCATAATAGTCTGGCAAAATCCTGGCATATTGAGAGCAAAATCCTGGCATATTAAATGGCAAATTGGGGGCAAAATCCTGGCATATTGTGGGGCAAAATCCTGGCATATTGAGAGCAAAATCCTGGCATTTTAAATGGCATATTGAGAGTCAAAATCCTGGCATATTAAATGGCAAATTGGGGGTCAAAATCCTGTTATATTAAATGGCATATTGGGGGCAAAATTCTGGCATATTGGGGGTAAAAAACATGGCATATTAAATGGAATATTGGGGGGCAAAATCCTGGCATATTAATTGGCATATTTGGGGTCAAAATCCTGGCATATTAAATGGCATATTGGGGGGGGAAATCCTGGCATATTAAATGGTATATTGAGGGCAAAATCCTGGCATATTAGGAGGGCAAAATCCTGGCATATTGAGAGCAAAATCGTGGCATATTAATTGGCATATTTGGGGTAAAAAACATGGCATATTAAATGGAATATTGGGGGGCAAAACCCTGGCATATTAATTGGCATATTTGGGGTCAAAATCCTGGCATATTAAATGGCATATTGGGGGCAAAATCCTGGCATATTAAATGGTATATTGAGGGCAAAATCCTGGCATATTAAATGGCATATTGGGGGGCAAAATCCTGGTATATTATATGGCATATTGGGGGGCAAAATCCTGGCATATTAGAAGGGCAAAATCATGGCATATTGAGAGAAAAATCCTGGCATATTAAATGGCATATTGGGGGCAAAATCCTGGCATATTAAATGGCATATTAGGGGCACAATCCTGGCATATTAAATGGCATATTGAGGGCAAAATCCTGGCATATTAAATGGCATATTGGGGGTCAAAATCCTGGCATATTGAGAGCAAAATCCTGGCATATTAAATGGCATATTAGGGGGCAAAATCCTAGCATATTAGGGGGGCAAAATCCTGGCATATTGAGAGCAAAATCCTGGCATATTAAATGGCAAATTGGGGGCAAAATCCTGGCATATTGGGGGTCAAAATCCTGGCATATTGAGAGCAAAATCCTGGCATTTTAAATGGCATATTGAGAGTCAAAATCCTGGCATAATAAATGGCAAATTGGGGGTCAAAATCCTGGCATATTAAATGGCATATTGGGGGCAAAATCCTGGCATATTGGGGGTAAAAAACATTGCATATTAAATGGAATATTGGGGGGCAAAATCCTGGCATATTAAATGGCATATTTGGGGTCAAAATCCTGGCATATTAAATGGCATATTGGGGGGGCAAACTACTGGCATATTAAGTGGCATATTGGGGGGCAAAATCCTGGCATATTAGGGGAGCAAAATCCTGGCATATTGAGAGCAAAATCCTGGCATATTAAATGGCATATTGGGGGTCAAAATCCTGGCATACTTGGGGTCAAAATCTTGGCATATTAAATGGCATATTGGGGGTCAAAATCCTGGCATATTAAATGGCATATTGGGGGCAAAATCCTGGCATATTGGGGGTCAGAATCCTGGCATATTAAATGGCATATTGGGGGTCAAAATCCTGGCATATTAAATGGCATATTGGGGTCAAAATCCTGGCATATTGGGGGTAAAAAACATGGCATATTAAATGGAATATTGGGGGGCAAAATCCTGGCATATTAAAAGGCATATTTGGGGTCAAAATCCTGGCATATTAAATGGCATATTGGGGGGCAAACTACTGGCATATTAAGTGGCATATTGGGGGGCAAAATCCTGGCATATTGGGAGCAAAATCCTGGCATATTAAATGGCATATTGGGGGTCAAAATCCTGGCATACTTGGGGTCAAAATCCTGGCATATTAAATAGCATATTGGGGGCAAAATCCTGGCATATTAAATGGCATATTGAGGGCAAAATCCTGGCACATTAAACGGCATATTGGGGGTCAAAATCCTTGCATATTGGGGGTCAAAATCCTGGCATATTGGGGGTCAAAATCCTGGCATATTGAGAGCAAAATCCTGGCATATTAAATGGCATATATGGGGGCAAAATCCTAGCATATTAGGGGGGCAAAATCCTGGCATATTGAGAGCAAAATCCTGGCATATTAAATGGCAAATTGGGGGCAAAATCCTGGCATATTGAGAGCAAAATCCTGGCATTTTAAATGGCATATTGAGAGTCAAAATCCTGGCATATTAAATGGCATTTTGGGGGTAAAAATCCTGGCATATTGGGGGTCATAATCCTAGCATATTGAGAGCAAAATCCTGGCATATTAAATGGCATATTGGGGGGCAAAATCCTGGCATACTTGGGGTCAAAATCCTGGCATATTAAATGGCATATTGGGGGTCAAAATCCTGGCATATTAAATGGCATATTGGGGGTCAGAATCCTGGCATATTAAATGGCATATTGGGGGTCAAAATCCTGTCATATTAAATGGCATATTGGGGAGCAAAATCCTGGCATATTAAATGGCATATTGGGGGCAAAATCCTGGCATATTAAATGGCATATTGGGGGGCATAATTCTGGCATATTAAATGGCATATTGGGGGGCAAAATCCTGGCATACTTGGGGGCAAAATCCTGGCATATTGAGAGCAAAATCCTGGCATATTAAATGGCATATTGGGGGTCAAAATCATGGCATACTTGGGGTCAAAATCCTGGCATATTAAATGGCATATTGGGGGCAAAATCCTGGAATATGAAATGGCATATTGGGGGCAAAATCCTGGCACATTAAATGGCATATTGAGGGCAAAATCCTGGCACATTAAATGGCATATTGGGGGTCAAAATCCTTGCATATTGGGGGTCAAAATCCTTGCATATTGAGGGTCAAAATCCTGGCATATTAAATGGCATAATGAGAGCAAAATCCTGGCACATTAAATGGCATATTGGGGGTCAAAATCCTTGCATATTGGGGGTCAAAATCCTGGCATATTGGGGGTCAAAATCCTGGCATATTGAGAGCAAAATCCTGGCATATTAAATGGCATATTGGGGGGCAAAATCCTAGCATATTAGGGGGGCAAAATCCTGGCATATTGAGAGCAAAATCCTGGCATATTAAATGGCAAATTGGGGGCAAAATCCTGGCATATTGAGAGCAAAATCCTGGCATTTTAAATGGCATATTGAGAGTCAAAATCCTGGCATATTAAATGGCATATTGGGGGGCAAAATCCTGGCATATTGAGAGCAAAATCCTGGCATTTTAAATGGCATATTGAGAGTCAAAATCCTGGCATATTAAATGGCATATTGGGGGTCAAAATCCTAGCATATTGAGAGCAAAATCCTGGCATATTAAATGGCATATTGGGGGTCAAAATCCTGGCATATTGGGGGTCATAATCCTAGCATATTGAGAGCAAAATCCTGGCATATTAAATGGCATATTGGGGGTCAAAATCCTGGCATATTGGGGGTCATAATCCTAGCATATTGAGAGCAAAATCCTGGCATATTAAATGGCATATTGGGGGGCAAAATCCTGGCATATTAAATGGCATACTTGGGGTCAAAATCCTGGCATATTAAATGGAATATTGGGGGGCAAAATCCTGGTATATTAGGTGGGCAAAATCCTGGTATATTGAGAGCAAAATCCTGGCATATTAAATGGCATATTGGGGGTCAAAATCCTGGCATATTAAATTGAATATTGGGGGCAAAATCCTGGCATATTGGGGGGGCAAAATCCTGGCATATTAAATAGCATATTGGGGGTCAAAATCCTGGCATATTAAATGGCATATGGGGGGGGGAAATCCTGGCATATTAAATGTCATATTAAATGGCATATTTGGGGCAAAATCCTGGCATATTAAATGGCATATTGGGGGTCAAAATCCTGGCATATTAAATTGCATATTGGGGGCAAAATCCTGGCATATTGGGGGTCAGAATCCTGGCATATTAAATGGCATATTGGGGGTCAAAATCCTGGCATATTAAATGGCATATTGGGGAGCAAAATCCTGGCATATTAAATGGCATATTGGGGGCAAAATCCTGGCATATTAAATGGCATATTGGGGGGCATAATTCTGGCATATTAAATGGCATATTGGGGGGCAAAATCCTGGCATACTTGGGGGCAAAATCCTGGCATATTGAGAGCAAAATCCTGGCATATTAAATGGCATATTGGGGGTCAAAATCATGGCATACTTGGGGTCAAAATCCTGGTATATTAAATGGCATATTGGGGGCAAAATCCTGAAATATGAAATGGCATATTGGGGGCAAAATCCTGGCACATTAAATGGCATATTGAGGGCAAAATCCTGGCACATTAAATGGCATATTGGGGGTCAAAATCCTTGCATATTGGGGGTCAAAATCCTTGCATATTGAGGGTCAAAATCCTGGCATATTGGGGGTCAAAATCCTGGCATATTGAGAGCAAAATCCTGGCATATTAAATGGCATATTGGGGGGCAAAATCCTAGCATATTAGGGGGGCAAAATCCTGGCATATTGAGAGCAAAATCCTGGCATATTAAATGGCAAATTGGGGGCAAAATCCTGGCATATTGAGAGCAAAATCCTGGCATTTTAAATGGCATATTGAGAGTCAAAATCCTGGCATATTAAATGGCATATTGGGGGGCAAAATCCTGGCATATTGAGAGCAAAATCCTGGCATTTTAAATAGCATATTGAGAGTCAAAATCCTGGCATATTAAATGGCATATTGGTGGTCAAAATCCTGGCATATTGGGGGTCATAATCCTAGCATATTGAGAGCAAAATCCTGGCATATTAAATGGCATATTGGGGGGCAAAATCCTGGCATATTAAATGGCATACTTGGGGTCAAAATCCTGGCATATTAAATGGCATATTGGGGGGCAAAATCCTGGTATATTAGGGGGGCAAAATCCTGGCATATTAAATAGCCTATTGGGGGTCAAAATCCTGGCATATTAAATGGCATATGGGGGGCAAAATCCTGGCATATTAAATGGCATATTAAATGGCATATTTGGGGCAAAATCCTGGCATATTAAATGGCATATTGGGGGCAAAATCCTGTCATATTGGGGGTCAAAATCCTGGCATATTGAGAGAAAAATCCTGGCATATTAAATGGCATATTGGGGGTCAAAATTCTGGCATATTAAATGGCATATTGGGGAGCAAAATCCTGGCATATTAAATGGCATATTGCGATTGGGGGCAAAATCCTGGCATATTAAATGGCATATTGGGGGTCAAAATCCTGGCATATTGGGGGTCATAATCCTAGCATATTGAGAGCAAAATCCTGGCATATTAAATGGCATATTGGGGGGCAAAATCCTGGCATATTAAATGGCATTTTGTGGGGCACAATCCTGGCATATTAAATGCCATATTGGGGGGCACAATCCTGGCATATTTAATGGCTAAATCCTGGCATATTGAATGGCTAAATCATGGCATATTGAATGGCTAAATTATGGCATATTGAGTGGCTAAATAATCCTGGCATATTGAGTGGCAAAATAATCCTGGCACATTGAATGGCTAAGTCCTGGCATATCGAGGGGTTAAATACTGGCATATTTTAATTGGCAAAGTGATGCTGTGGCATGGTCTGTGGGGCAAAATAATATGTACTATGTGGAAAGTGACACTGGCTAGTTCTGTGGGGCAATATAGGTACATGGCAAGTTCTGTGGGTACTGTATGGTGCTGTGTTAAGTCCTTTAGGTGCAATGTGGGTGCAGAGGAAGGGAATCAAAAATAGGAATGCAAATTTTCAATAACATTTTTATTAAATAGAATATTAAATAATTCAAATAAGTATAAATGCAACTAGTTATAGAGAGGTGTCTGTGTTTATAGATATGTATTGTTTTGGAATTGTACAATTGTCACCTTGTGGGGCTCCTGTGTGTCGCATAATTAATGTCTGTCCCATGTGTGGCATATTTATTGGGCCCCATGTGTGGCATAATTAAGGGGCTCTTTTGTGTGGCATAATTATGGGGCACTTACCGGGTAACTGCATGGGCCTGCAGGGGGCGGTCTGGCCACAGGCCCCAGCACTAGCTGTCACCACCTATTTCAGGGAAATGTTGCACGTGGTCTCTTTCAGTGTCTCTCTTCCTTCCCAAGTCTGGATCTCTCCTCTTCCTTCCCTATCCTCGTTTTCCCATGTCAGTCTCTCTATCCTCTTCCTTTCCATGTCTGTTTCTCTCCTATCCCTTGCCATGTCTGTCTCTTTCCTTTCCCATGTCTATCTCTTCTCCTTCCCATGTCTGTCTCATCTCCCTTCCCATGCATGTCTCTCTCCTCTACCGCCTATAACTGTCTCTTTGTCTCTCTACTCATGTATGCCTCTCCTCCCCTCACGTCTGTCTCTCTCCTCTTCGCCCATGTCTGTCTATCTCTTCTTTCCCATATATGTCTTCTCTTCCTCCCCCCGTCTCCTCTCCCCCAACCTGTTGTTTCCTCTCCCCCCCAACCTGTTGTCTCTGCTATCCACCCACTCTGTTGTCTTTTCTCTCTCCCCCAGCCTGTTGTCTCTTCTCTCCCCCACCAAGTTGTTTCCTCTCTCCCCCACCCTGTTGTATTCTGTCTCCCCCCAACTTGTTGCCTCTTCTTTTCCCCCAACCTCTTGTCTCTTATTTCCCCCAACCTCTTGTCTCTTATTTCCCCCAACCTCTTTCATCTTATTTCCCCCAGCCTCATTCATCTTATTTCCCCAACCTCTTTCATCTTATTTCCCCCAACCTCTTTCATCGTATTTCCCCCAAGCTCTTTCATCTTATTTCACCCCAAACTCATTCATCTTATTTCCCCCAACCTCATTCATCTTATTTCCCCCAAACTCTTGTCTCTCATTTCCTCCAAACCTCTTTTATCTTATTTCCCCCCAACCTCATTCATCTTATTTCCCCCAACCTATTGCATCTTACTTCCCCCCAACCTCTTGTCTATTACTTCCTTCCAACATCTTGTCTCCTCCCCCTCCCTGTTGACTCTTCCTCTTTCCTGTTGTCTCCTCCCCTCCTTACCTGATGCGGATCGCTGATGGGGAGACGCAGGCACCAATGGCTGAGATTCGGGGCTTCAGCCCCAGTAGCCCCCCCCTAGCGACGCCACTGAGTGTTGGTAACAACTCCAAATGAGGAAAGGGAAAAAAAGAAGCAGGCTGAAGAAAAAATAGGTACAAAAGGAGAGCAGAAAGGAAAAAGAGTCTGGAAGGGAGAGGCAAACTAATTCCCTACAATAAAATTCCTTGTGCACAAATACAGGCCCGCCATCAAGGGGTGACGGGTGATACTGGCTTCCCGGGCCCGGCGGGTAAAGGGGGCCCGGCGGGTAAAGGGGGCCCGGCGGGTAAAGGGGGCCCGGTGGGCACGGGTCATGCCAGGATAAAAAAAAAAAGCCGGTCCGCGGCTGTGAAGGAAGTGTTCTGCACTCCCATCCAGCCGCGCAGCTTCAATAAATCCTGGCATATTGAGGGGCAGAATCCTGGCATATTAAATGGCATATTGAGGGGGAAATACTAGCATATTAAATAGGGAAAGAATGGCATATTGAGGGACAAAAGAATGGCATATTGAGGGGCAAAAGAATGGCATATTGAGGGGCAAAAGAATGGCATATTAAATGACAAAAGAATGGCATATTGAATGGCTAAATACTGTCTTATTGAGTGGCAAAATATTACTGGTATATTGACCAACTGCTCCCAACCACCCTCCATATTACACTAGACCGGGATAACATGCTTGTGAGGGTAGGTGGGGCGAGTGGGAGATATTGTCGGGGGGGCAGAAAATGTGTTTAGTAAGGGGCCCTGAAATTCCTGGTGGCGGCCCTGCACAAAAATAACCAAGAATACTCATGAATCATGCGTAAAAAGAAATTATAAGGGTGAAATAAACAGCAATGGCCACTAGATGTCACTGGGGTCCATTAAGTCTGCTTCTAAAAACAGAGTTACTGCTTTTATTTCACAGTGTCACTTGCAAAGGTGGATGTCACCACAGTGGTTTACCTTTATTTTTCCCTTACTTAACATTACACCACCGTCATAATGGCATTGCCCAGGTCTATTTTGCCTCTGCCAACTACCACTTTGTTTTCCTACACCCTAATAAATGGAGTCTGACAAGTCAACCCAGACTTGTCAGAACAATATGTAAATGCTCTCAATTATCCAGGTATACTTTTGTAATAAAGGCACTTTTATTGCAGTGTATAAAATGTGTATAAGAAAGTCTATAATTGCAGTGTATAAAATGTATATATGGATATAATATCTTTCTTATTATGCAACACATGTATACATGGATATTAGAGTGCACTTACATATGATAGGCAGCATTTAACATTAAAATACAGCTATGTTACAGTAATGATATATGGCACTGATATTACACAGGGCAAATATTATACAGTAGAGCAGGGGTCAGTAAGCCTATATCTACACACATATATCTCTCAAAAATGAGTCACAGTTACTTTTCCATTAGCATATGTAACAGCCAGTTTGCCCATTAAAAATATGCCACAGTTTGCCCATTAAAATGTGCCACTGTTAGTTTGCCCATTAAAATGTGCCATTGTCAATTTGCTCATTGAAAATGTGCCACTGTCAGTTTGCTCATTAAAATGTGCCACTGCCAGTTTGCTCATTAAAATGTCACTGACAATTTGCTCATTAATATGCCACAGTTAGTTTGTCCATTAATATGCCAATGTTAGTTTGCCCATTATTATGCCACTGTTAGTTTGTCCATTTATATGTCACTGTTAGTTTGTCCATTAAAATGCCACTGTTAGTTTGTCCATTAAAATGCCACTGTTAGTTTGTCCATTAATATGCCACTGTTAGTTTGACCATTAATATGCCACTGTTAGTTTGTCCATTAATATATCACTGTGTGGTAATCTGGGATACTTGATAAATACCTCTATTCAGGAAACGATATATGTATACTGAGATTTACACAAAATAATAAGAGCAGTGTCGTGTTGATATAGAAAGGGTAAAATGAATTTTAAAAAGTATGCTAATTGAATATATGCAAATTCATCATTTTGTTGCAATGATGTAAAAGGAATTAAATTGTCATTTAATATATAATCTCTAACGTGACTAATTCCTCTTTCAATCCATCAGCGTAGAGGAAAGATAGCAATTTAGTTTTTTAAAACCTCATTAGGAGCAACCTTGGATATAAAAGGTATTTCAATATTACTTCTAAGTTCCCTGTCCCACGTTATAATAGATGCATTTGTAGATGGAATTATTGCCTTATTTTCCATATCAACCCAAGTCATTCTCTCTGGTAATATACTGGCTAACATTGTCTGAGCTTTATTTGTAGCTTTGTAATATAATGTAAAATTCGAGCTGCCCGAGACTTCTGAAGTTATAGTTAATTGAAGCGTTTGAATGGATAGTCTTGCTTTTATTTTAAATAAAATGGGATATCTCAGCTTGAAGATTTTGTAAAATATTCTGTGGGATTAAGATTGAAGTTGTGCGTAACTGATAATATTTTAGGTAATATAGTCCTTTTGATTGGTGCAATTCTACCAAGCCAGGAAATATGATATGTTGAACAACAATGTATATATATATATATTTAAACAAGTTGAGAGGAGAACATACAGGGTAAATCATTATTAATACAAAAAAAGAACACCATGTACAGTATACAAAGTGTGTAAACTAATAACAGGTACAATTTGTTTGGAGGATTTGAGAGACACTTATTTTCAGGGATTTTAGGCTAGAGTATGATTTGGCAGAATCAGGAAGGCTATTCCACATATGAAGAGCTCTGAAAGAGAATGCACCTCGACCTGCTTCCTTTTTGAAGTGAGGGTTCGCTAGTGAAGGGTTGGTGCAGGATGTGAGATTGTAGGATGTGCGGGGAGTAAGAGTGATCATGCTGCTCAGGTAGGAACAGAGCTTTCCAGAGATGTGGTTATGCACCAAGCATGCTATGTGGTGAGTGCGCCTGGTGGCAAGCGTCAGCCAGTTTAACTCTTTTAACCCCTTCGCGACACAGGACGGACTAGGTCCGTCCTGTGTGGCGAAGCGTTAGTGACACAGGACGGACCTAGTCCGTCCTGTGTCAAAACGAGCACTGAAAGCGGATTTTTTCCGCTTTCAGTGCTCTGATGGTATTGTAACGATGCTTCGGTATGGAAGCATCGTACAATACTAAAAAAAATGCCCGTCGGCATTTCGATCGCTCCGGAGAGCGATCGAAATGCCGGTTTTAAAGGCACAGTGCCTTTAAAACGACGGGCATTAAAAAATGAGCATAGGAAGCGAATTTTTCGCTTCCTATGCTCAGAAAGTGTTCCTGATTGCCTCGCAAGTCGAGGCAATCAGAAGCACAAAAAAAAAAATGCACGATCTTGGTCACTGAGTGACCAAGATGGCGCTGCCCTTCTAGTACCTGCTTCCTGTGCTCTCTGGCTGTCACACGATTGCCTCTTCACAGAGGCAATCAGTGACTGCCAGGCACACTGACAGGCAGTGGGGATGTTCTGCTGAACATCCCCACTGACTGGTCAGATCAATATTAACCCTATATTGATCTGACCAGTTATGATCTGCCTCCCTCTCCTCACATTTTTTTAGTGAGGGAGAGAGACAGATCAAAGTTCTAAAAGTAAAAAAAAACAATAAACACACAACACACAAATATTAAAACAATAAAAAAAAATTTATTAAAGCAATTCCCTGCGTTTAACCCCTTCCCTGCCACTGATCTTGCATAAGCAGTGATCGTGCACATCAGCGCATTTATTTTTGCCGTTTGTGCATTTTTTAGGTGTTAATTTTTTTTGTACTGTAATTTATTACAGTACTAAAAAGGCTCTTCTAAGAGTTATTAACCCCTTCTTTGCCGTCGATCACTGCTTACGCAATGATATTGACGCCAAAGCAATTTTTATCTGTCTGCATATTTTTATTTTATTTTTTTTACACATACCCGCTAGGGGATTACATGTAAAGTAAAAATATTTGAGTTTTTTTTTTTTAAGCTGCCTGAGCGCATAGCGATCAGTAACAGCGAATTAGTGGCAAAGGCGGTTTGGTGATTTCTCAATTAAGCTCACCATTCGCCCTGGTCAGATCAAAATTGGTCGGATCAATATTCACAAATATTGATCTGCCTCCCTCTCCTCACTTACATTTTTGTGACGGAAAGAGACAGATCAGTATTAGTGATATAAAATAACATTTTATAAAATTGTCAGGTTTTATGAAAGTCTTTCACTGTGTATTAACCCCTTCCCTACCATTCATCACTGTGTAAGCAGTAATCTTGCACAGCAACAGTATGTTTTTCTGTCTGCACTGTTTTATGGATTAATTTCTTTGTACTGTAATGTATTACAGTACTAGATAGGCTCTTCTAAGAGCTATTAACCCCTTCTTTGCTCGAGATCACTGCTTACGCACTGATTCTGAGGCCGCGGACTCAGGGTTCGATTTTGACCCTATTCAGCATTCTGATACATCATCTAGCGATGTATCGGTGGCTGCTGAGCCCTTGCCACAAGTAGTGATGGGGGTCTACCGATAAAAAAATATATGGTTTGGTGGGGGTAAATTACATTGGCTGGCTTCAAAGATATATCCCATAAAGGACACGTACGCAGGTTGACTACATGTCAAAATTCCAAGTTGGAATTTTGAGATGTGCATCTCACAAATGTTGCCTTCTAGCCAAAAACAAACCAACAAACCTATGCATGGGTGCTATCCCTGTACTCGGGAGATGTTGCTGAACACATATTGGGTTGTTGTTTGGCAGTGACATTTACCAGAATCTGTGAATTCATGCCTGAAGTACAATGCATGTGGAAAAAAACCTCCCAAAAAAGTACTACCACAAACTTTTACAAAGGCTGGTGGTAGAATTAGTACCTATACAGTATTAAAATACCACCATTTGAAATACCTTAGGATGTCTATTTTCCAAAAATATATGGTTTGATGGGGTAAAATTCATTGGACGGCTTCAAAAATGTTCCAAATGGAACATGGGCGCAGGCTGACTACATGTCAAAATTCCAGGTTGGAATTGCTCACCCCCTAAATGTGGAATTTTAGACCCAATACAAACCAACAAACCTATGCATGGGGGGTATCCCTGTACTCAGGAGATGTTGCTGAACACATATTGAGGTGTTGGTTGGCAGTGGCAAATACCAGAATCTGAAAATTCCTGCCTGAACTACAATGTGTGTGGGGAAAAAATGACATCCCAACCCTTTGACATAGGTTGGTGGTAGAATTAGCACTTGGAAAGTGTTAAAATACCACAATTTTAAAAACCCTAGGATGTCTAGTTTTCCAAAATATATGGTTTTATGGGGTAAAATACTTTGACAGGCTTCAAAAGTGTCCCAAATGGAACATGGGCGCAGGCTGACTACATGTCAAAATTCCAAGTTGGAAATGCACCCCCCCTAAACATGGCCTTTTAGCCCCCAAATAATCTAACTAACCTACACATGGGTGGTATCCCTGTACTCAGGAGATGTTGCTGAACACATATTAATGTGTTTTGTGGCACTGACACATAATAGGATCTATGAATTCATGCCCGATGTACAATGAATGTGAAAAACAAATTACTATCCATAATATTGACATAGGCTGGTGGTAGAATTAGTGCATGGAAAGTGTTAAAATACTACCATTTGAAATACCCTAGGGTGTCTAGTTTTCAAAAATATATGGTTTTGTGGGATAGAATACACTTTTTGGCTTCAAAAATGTCCCAAATGGGACATGGGCGCAGGTTTTCTGCACGTCAGAATTCCAAGTTGGAAAACCAAAAAGCGCACCTCTCAAATGTGGCCTTTTAACCCCCAAATAACCTAACCAACCTATATATGGGTGGTATCCCTGTACTCATGAGATGTTGCTAAACACATATTGAGGTGTTGTTTGGCACTGACATATAACAGGATCTGTGAATTCATGCCCAAAGTACTATGTATGTGAAAAAAAATTACTATCCATAACATTGACATAGGCTGGTAGTATAATTAGTGCATGGAAAGTGTTAAAATACTACCATTTGAAATACCCTAGGGTGTCTAGTTTTAAAAAATATATGGTTTTGTGGGATAGAATACACTTTTTGGCTTCAAAAATGTCCCAAATGGGACATGGGCACAAGTTTTCTGCATGTCAGAATTCCAAGTTGGAAAACCAAAATGCGCACCCCCTAAATGTGGCCTTTTAGCCCCAAAACAAACCAACAAACCTATGCATGGGTGGTATCCCTGTACTCAGGAGATGTTGCTGAACACATATTGAGGTTTTATTTGGAAATATCCCTTCACATTTTAAGGTAATGTTTACCTAAATTGCAATATATGTGAAAAATTAAAAAAAAAGATTTTTTGCTGCAAACTTTGGCATAGATTGGTGGTAAAATGGCTACATGAAATGTGTCAAAATACCCCAAGTTAAATGCCCTGAGTTGTCTAGTTTTCAAAAATATGTACATGTTGGGGGTCATTCATGGATTTAGTACAGAAATCAGTGTTACAATGTCACTATCGCTAATTTTGAAAGAAAGGATTTTAAAATAGCTTTGCACCACTTATAGTTCTGGCCCTGTAACATGAATAAAAAAGCACAAAAACATGGGCTATTTCTGAACTCAGGACATATATTAGAAACTTTTTAGCAGTGTTTTTTTGTTGTCTCTTGTACATGAGTATACAATTTTTCAAATAAAAGTCATAAAAAAAGTATTTTTTCAATTTTTTTGCCATATTTTATTATTTTTTTTACATCAAATTATATGCTATTATCAAAATAATGGTATCAAAAGAAAGCCCTTCTTATAACGATAAAAACAATATATAGTTTGTGCGGGTACACTAAATGAGACAGAAATAAATTACAGCAAAACACAAACACCCCAGAAATGTTAAAACAGCCCATGTCACCAAGCGTCGGACAAGCCAAAAAAGTCATGTCACTAAGGGGTTAACATTTTACAGTGATGAGTGTTATAATCGCACTGTAGGGTAAATCGGTACAATGTATTGTACAGAGTGTCGAGTTTACTGAGATGAGTCTGTGGTGCAGAATAGTATACAACCTCTCCATAGTCTAAGATTGGCATTAATATTTGCTGCACAATACGTTTCCTTACTGTGGAATTTATGTTTGATTTGTTTCCATTTAGAGAGCCAATCTTAGGATACAGCTTTGACACGAGCCACATCTAGCCACATACCAAGATACTTATATGAATTTACCTGGGTCAGGTTATAACTGGATTTGGTCTTGATGTTTATTTGGGGATTATTTAATTTAAGTAGCTAAGCATTTGTCTCATATAACATGGACACAGTTTTTTCAGTGTTGAGGAATAATTTATTGCTAGCTATCCAATTTTCATCTTTAGAAAACAGACCCTGTAGTATGGATTCTCCTTGTGATAGTTTAGTACCAGACGTATAAAGGACTGTATCATCAGCATACATATGCACATGAGCAAGATCACACACCGAGGGTAGATCATTTATAAATAGTGAGAAAAGCAGTGGCCCAAGGATGGATCCTTGAGGCACTCCACACTTGATTGGAAGGGAGGCAGTATCGGCAATGGGCATATAGTTAGTTCTATCGGACAAGTATGAACAAAACCAGCTGAGCGACCTCTCATTTATTTAGCTTGTTTAGCAGAAGATCATGATCAACCGTCCTTTGCAAAATCTAGGAAAACTGCACCTGTAAGTTCACCACTCTCCATATCACTTTGGATGTCATTGCTTACCTTTAAGAGGGCAGTAATCGTGGAGTGATTTGACCAAAACCCAGATTGAAGCGAGGTTAGATAGTTGGACTGTTGATCATGGGCACATTTTTTCAGGATTTTAGAAAGGATAGGTAGCAGTGAGATAGGCTTGTAGTTTGACACTATGTTTACATCACCATTTTTGTGGATGGGGCTTTTTTTCAGGCTATGGGGACATAACCGGAGGATGCATTGATTAAGTAGGTAATGGGTCGCGTAGTAACAGGTGCACTCAGCCTCAGTAGCATTGACAGAAGTAGGTCCAGCCCACACTGTAATTTAATTATTTAGTTGTGGAGATGCGCTGCTATTTCACTATCTGATATAGGAGCAAATTCAAATTCTGCAAGGTGTTTGACCAGGGGTGATAATGGTGGTGATTCGTCTGCCATATAAAAAGTGCCATGATCTTCATTGTGGTGGATTGGTCGGATTGGCCAGATTTCTGTTCAGCCGATCAGAGAAATAAGTTGTCTTGGCAAGTTTGGTTTGAGTCTTGCATCTATTACGGATGTGCCGATAAGCATTGTGATCTTGGTCAGAGCCAGTTTGCTTAAATTTTGACCATAAAGCATCCCTGAAATGGAATAAGTCCAGGAGGTCAACTGAGACCCAGGGAAGATGGGCACCCCTTACTCTCACTCTACACAGTGGGGTATGTTTATCACAGACCTGCATGAACTCAGATTGAAAATATTCAATTGCAGAGTCCAGATCGGGTATCAAGTTTAGCCTGCTCCACAGTCAGTTGCTCAAGTTACGTTCTATGAAATTAGCTGGATTCTTATTACATTGTATCCCTAAATAAGGGATATAAGAACTCTTCAATTTATATGTGAATGATGGCTTTAATGATTTCAAGATGCTGGAATTTAGAAAGAGTGGTAATGCTTGTGAATTGGTATAACATGTTTATTTTTCATTAAGATAACTTGGTGAGGAAGATTCGGGAGAGAAATAACAGGGTTAGTCAAGGTTAATATTATGTAATTTGCAAATAAGGTTATTTAATATGGAGTTTGTGAGTTAAAGATGAAGCCTGTTGTAGCAGGATGGTTTCTAATTGTTTCTGTTATGGGCTCTAAAGACATAACATATCAAAGGGGAGAAAGAGGGCAACCCTGACATGATTCATTAGTTATAAGGAATGGAATAGATAAAAATCCGGAGACACTGACTTTAGCTGATAATGTACTACATAAGACCATAATTGCTGTAATAAATTGCTATAAATCAATAGTGAGACCAAATTTAAAAGAGAGTTCCAAGAATGACCAGTTTAGACGTTAAAACGCCTTTTCAACACCTAAGGGTAGTATTACACGAGGCGATTTGTTGCTTGTTGATCTATGAACTATATTTTTATATTTTCCTGTTATTGTCAGAAAATATTAAACAGGATAATTGTTGGCGGGTCTTAACAAATCCTGATTGGTCTTTATGAAGGCTATATGGCAATTATTGTCTTCCTATTTTTACTAACACAGGTATAAATCTTTGTATCACAGTTTTCACAGTGACCTAAAATTAGCACATATCATATTTCACTTTCCAGGTTTTGGAAGACTTTTTTTTTTTTTTATAAATTCTTTTATTTCATTGCATTTCATAATTATAATATGAACAAAACATGAACAATTACATTTACATATACAGTATATAATTCAAGAGAGAGTAGAAGGGAGAAGAAGGGAGAAAAAGAGCAAAGAGAGAAGAAAAAGAAAAGAACAAAAAAATATATATATATAAATTCTCATTTTCTTTTAAATGCTTATCCCCAACTTGATTTTAATATTGCATTTAATCAGTATATTGTAACAGGTAAGGGATTTATAGTATATTATTCAACTAGGGTAGAAAAAGAAATAGAAAAGAGGAAGAAAGATAGAAAGAAAAAAATATATATATATATATATAAATTCAGATGGGAGGGACAAAGGACAATTGACATTAACATCACAATATCACAATTACATACATATACACTGGAGTGAGGTATAACACCGCTGAGTGTTCTCTCTTATTAGCCCCTTCTCTTATTGTCCCCCTCCATTTCCACCCCCAACCCCCCCACCCCCCCACCCCCCACCGAAGGACACAGAAATTCAATTGCAGGGACTCTCATCATCCGGTGGGAAATGGGTAAGCCAAGGTGACCATCTTTTTTTTAATTTTCCCATAGTGCCATCGTTAAATGCAATATTTTGTTCCATTTTATATTGGTATGTTATTTGTTTCTTTATTTGTATCCATAACGGTTGTTTTTTATTATTCCAATTTCTGGCGATGATCATCTTAGTGGCCATCATAATATGAATTAACAAATATTTTTTTCTGAAATGTCAGCGTCGGTGGCACTTTGTGAAGAAGAGCGGCCTCTTTAGTATTTTCTAATTTTATTTCTAAAATTGTCTCCACTATCCCTATTACTTTTTCCCATATTTTTCGAATTACCGGACAATCCCACCATATGTGGGAGTGGTCGCCTATACTTTGAGAGCATCTCCAGCACAAAGGGGAATTATTATTATCGATCTTATGCATAATTTTTGGGACTCTATGCCATCTATAGTTAATTTTTATTTGCAGCTCAACAATATTTAGGCATTTAATTGCTTTCTTAAGTTGAGTAATAATAGAGTACCATTGATGCGTCTCAAATGTCTTGCCCATATCTATCTCCCACGAAGTCCATGCTTTTGGCTTTTTATCATTTTTATTTGTACCAAGTAGATTATATAACCTCGGCATGAGCTTCCTTTTTGGCTTTTGATCAAATAACCTATCGATTTGACTTTCAGTAGTGTTCGCATTTCTTTTTAGTAACCCATTTTTTAGAAAAAATTTTAGTCTGAGATAAGTAAACAGTTCCCTAGAGGGTAGTTCCAATTGTGCTTGAATTTGGGTGAAAGATTTTATTTGGTCGCCCTCCATTAGGTCTAAGATTTTACTATGTTTGTTCCAATTTTTTAGGGACAGTTCGTCTATATTATAGTCTAGGGCTTGGATTGTAATTGTGCGGGGGGTTTTATGCGAGATCTTATGTTTTTTCCTGAAGCACTTCCAGAAACCCAATAGGTCTTGAACAAAACCTGGGGTTTCCTGCTTAATGGAGTTTTTGTCAGCCCCCCAATTTAGCAAGAGTATTAATGATAGATCTTTGACTCCTACTAAGTTTGCTTCAATTTGGAACCACGGTTCAGATGATTCTGAGCTGTCCTGCCATCTGTATATATGGTATAATCTACTCGAATCATAGTGTTTCACCAGGTCTGGGAAACCCAGACCCCCTGCCCTTGAATGTTTCATTGAGTTGATTTTGCTAACCCTTGGCTTCTTACCATTCCAGATATAAGACATGAATAGTCTCTGAACCAACTGAAGCTTGTGTTTGGGGATTTTTAATGGCAGCATCCTGAATAGATATATCCACTTCGGTAGCACGTAAGATCTGATGACGTTTATTCTACCTAGCCATGAGATTTAGTTGAAACGCCAGGTTTTCGTTAGTTTAAGTTGGGTATCGCTAAACAGCGCAACGTAATTTTTTTCCATCGTGTCCCTACAGCATGAAGAAATTTGTATCCCTAGATGTGTTAAGCCCTTTCCCCCCTCTCACCTCCTTTCCCTCCTGTTTTTTACTTTAAAATCATTACTATTTATTTATCTTTTGTTTTTCTTCTCCCCCTTTTTTTCCTCTCTCCTTTTGCTTTCTCTCTCTCTTTGCCCTTTTCCCTTTTTTCCTTCTTCTTTTTTTTTTTTCTCTTCTTCTCCTTCTTTCCTCCTTTTTCGTCGGGCAGGTAGTCAAATTATTGGAGGAGGGAGATGAAAATATAAAATAGTGGCGATCACACTACCCCAATCGGGCTCTCATTCTAGAGAGCCAAACAAGTGATCAATATATTTAGTGGGAGGATCACGTCCTGGGTGGGAATGGCCGACCTCAAGCGGGTGGGTGTCGGTCCATATTATAAGCCCGTAGGGTCTTTTTTTTACTGTTTCATGTTTTTCATTGTTAAATGTTGGAGTGGAGGGGGGACACTGTCGAGCGACCGAGGTGGCCGGGGGGAACTGATGACAGTCTACCTCCCTGATGGTTAAAATTATGACACTTAACGTGCAGGGACTCAACACGCCTCAAAAAAGGCATCTTTTAACAAAACACATCTTTAAGAACCACATAGATATAAAGTTTCTACAGGAGACACATTGGAAGGAAAAAACTTCATTAATCAGAGATAAGTACTTCCCTGTGGTGATTCATTCATATTATAAGACAAAAAAACGGGGAGTTGCAATACTGTTCTCAAAAAATGTGGAATATGAGGAGATCTACAGAGAAGTAGATAAGGAGAGTCGCTATATATTCTTGATATGTAAGATCGATGAGAGAATATATACTCTAGTTAATATATATGCCCCGAATAAAAGACCCATTCTATTCCTGAATAAAATCATTAATAAACTAGATCGCCTAGCCCAGGGAAATATACTTATAGGGGGAGATTTTAATTGCGTGGGTGATATAGTGATGGACAAAAAAATGAGGCAGGGAAAAAAAATAGATAGATCCGCAAAAAATAACGCTGCTCAATTCCAGAGACTAATGGCAGGAAATGGGTTGTATGATCTTTGGCGAACAATGCATCCGGAGGATTTAGACTATACCTTCTTTTCGAGAGTTCACATGTCATATTCGCGCATTAATAATTTTTTTGGGGACCAACATCTTTTACAGATGTCTGAAAAGTGCTACTTGGAAGATATCTATTGGTCAGACCACTCGGCAGTCATCATGATGTTCAATATAGACCAAACCCGACAGAACAGATCCTCATGAAGAAAATTCTAGGGGTTGAGGGGAATATTAAATTTCTGACGAATATGATTGAGTTCTTTCTTGGGGAAAATACTAAAGATGGTCTGCTCAAGTCAACAGTGTGGACTGCCCTGAAAGCAGTTATGAGGGGGCATCTTATCAAACTGGGTTTTGAATTAAAAAGGAAACGGCACCGGCCCCTCAATCAATTATACTTGGAACTGATCACCCAACAAAGAATTAATAAAACAAGTCCCTCCCCGCACATTACTCAAAAAATTACACAAATAACAAAGAATATAAATATGCAGTTACTAGCCCAAGCTAACTTCGCGCTGCTTAAACTAAAACAACTATGGTACCAGAAAGGTAATAAAGCAGAGAAAATGTTGACAAACAAGTTAAAAAATATAAAAGCAAAGAATAGAATTAAAAAAATAAAGCTGGGAAACTAGATAAAAATCCATCCACAAGAAATTGGTGAATGAATTGGCAGACTATCTAACTGAAGTATTTAACGAGTTCATAGAAGAAGGGAAAATCCCAGTTGAGATGTTACAGGCGGCAATATCCCCCATCTTAAAACAAGACAAAGATAGCACTGATACAGCTAGCTATAGACCCATCTCCTTAATAAATAACGATCTGAAAATGTATTCTTCTGTCCTAGCAAATCGGATTCAAAAAGAAATCTCTTCATTAGTACACAAAGATCAGATAGGATTCATCCAGGGGCAACAATCTAGCAATAATATCAGAAGGCTCTTGAGCCTAACAGAGGAGGCCAATACGACGGGGCAGCCCCAGTTGACCCTTTCGCTAGACGCCAAAAAGGCGTTTGACAAGGTGGGCTGGGGCTTCATGTCCCGGGTACTTGATAGGTTCGGATTCATGGGACCCATCCACGCGGCAATAATGGGTATAATAATACTCCGCCCCTACGGCTAGGACTGTGGGACGGGGCATAGAGTCAGGGTGGTTCAGGGTGGGGAACGGAACACGTCAGGGGTGCCCTTTGGTCCCGCTTCTATATATTCTAACCCTGGAACCATTTGCTGCCAGGATAAGACAGAATGACAAAATCACAGGAATAAAAATTAAAAACTCAGAATACAAGTTGTGCCTCTACGCAGATGACGTAGTCATTACAATGACTAATCAAGTCACATCGATGAAATCCTTTTATACAAGAAGTGGATATTTACTCAAAAGTATCAAACTACAAATTAAACCTTACTAAAACAAGAGCAATTATGTTGAACGTAGAAAAAGATACAAAAAAGATAATAAAGGACACATACCCTCTGGAATGGTCCGCAAAGGGCTTAACACATCTGGGGTTTTGGAAGACTTTTAATCAACGCTTCCAACATTTCAGGTGGAAGAGTTGATTTTCTTCTAACATTGTTACATAAATGTGGGATAAGAACATCTTTCAATATTTAATAGTAAACATGGAAAGCTGTCTGAGTTTGGGCCTGTTTTAAACTTGTAATTGTACCTAAAACCCCTTTGTGACAAGACATTTTGACCTTGACTTTCCCTTGGTGACAAGGGCTGTTTTTACATTTCAGGGGTGTTTGTGTTTAGCTGTAATTTTCTTCTTTGTCACATACTGTACACACACATATTATATGTTGTTTTTTATTAGATACCATTATGTTCATCATATCTTATAATTTACTACAAAAAAATCATAAAATCATAAATATAATCATTAAAAAAGAACCTGTCTAAATAGTTTCTAAATGTTGTCCCGAGTTTAGAAATATGCTTGTTTCCGTGTTTTTCTGCAGTTTTTTGCGAGTTATGGGGCAAAAACCAAAAATAGTGTTTTTTTTCCTATATTGACCATCTGACCCCAACACAAACCCTAAATTTAACCCTAACCCTAAATTTAACCCCAACTCTAACCCTTATGCTAACCCTTAATATATTTGAATTTTTATTTAATTGTAACCCTGTCCCTTGTGCTAACCCTAATTTAATTTTAATCCTAGCTGCTATTCTAACCCTATCCCTAGATTTAATCTAATCAAATCTTCTTCTTTTTTCATTGCAATGTTGCTGACTGCCTCTACTGCTCAGATGAGCATCACCATTCGCCTTGTCAGATTAATACTGAATATTGATCTGAACAATTTGGATCTGCCTCCTTCTCCTCACTTACTTTTTTGTTAGGGAAATAGACAGATCAGTGCATGTTATTTATTGTGCAGAGTGAGAACATATAAAGAAACAAAGAGCTGGTGATTGGAATAAAGACTGAAGGAGAGACAAAATGGAACTTTAGCAAAGAACTGCAGAATAGGAAAAGGGGTTTGAGTAGGAACTACAGTATAAACAAAGCGCTATAGAATAGACTGTAGACAAAGCAGATGTAGAGGAGATACACAAGGGGTGAAGCCTGTGGTAAGGGTGAGGCCTGAGGTAAGTATCTAAACAGGAACACCTGAGAGAGGGTGAGGTAGGTAGCTTAAGCAGGTGGAACACCCTAGAGAGGGTGAGGACTGAGCAGGGTAGCTTAAGCAGAAGGAACACCCTAGAGAGGGTGAGGACTGAGAAGGGTGACTTTAAGGGGAAAACTTAGCTGAAGAAATCTTGCTGTAGTCAGAGGGTCTCAGGAGATGCTGAAAATCATCCACTGAGCTGGTTGAGCCACCCAGGTTCAGATTCCCAGTTCCTGGACAGGGTCACAAATCACATGAGCTCAGGGCCGGACTGGGAGAAAAATTCGGCCCGGGCATTTTTTTATCACAGCGGCCCACTAAGAAGGGGGCGGGGCAGAGGAGGTGTGTTTTGTCATCACCAATGACAAACACGCTCCCTCTCAAAGTGAGCATATTGGTTCAATGCTCTTCCAGGGCAGACCATGCGCAGAGGTCTGCTGAAGAGCTCTAGCATGAGAAAAAAGCCCTGTATTTGTTCGGCACAGTGCAAGCAAATGTAATAACATGCTTGCACTGTGTTTCCTTGCAACTTGTCTCTGGTGTCTCTATAAATGGATACCAGGAGACAAAAATGCCAGGAAAGAGTACTGAGCATGTGTTTGGAGCCTGCTTGTGGGATTGCGTGTGTGTAGAGTAAGCTGATTGTGGTGTGGTATTGTGTAATAAGGTCGGTTTTAGTTGTGTTGTGTTTGTGGTGTAATGTGATGCATATGTGGCTAGGGTCTGTAGAGAATGTGTGTATAGGGGATATAGCAAGTGTGTGCATACAGGCTATAGTGTGTGTGTGTGTGTGTGTGTGTGTATATATATAGATGTAGTGTGTGTTTAGGGGTGTAGTATGTGTTTGCTTACAAGGAATCTAGTGTGTGTATATATACATATATATATATGAGTCTAGTGTGTGTTTGAAGGACCCAGAATGTGTATAGGAGATCTAGTGAGTGTGTGTTTATAACGGTTTCAGAGTGTATATAGGGATCTTGTGTGTGTATGTGTGTAGATGGTCCAGAGTTGGGTAAGGGATCTAGTGTGTGTCTGGAATGTAATGTGTTTAGGGGTGCAGTATGTGTGTGAGGGGTGCTGTGTGTATATATATATATATATATATATATATATATATATATATATATATATAAGTATTGTGTATGTCTGTTGTGCAGTGTGTTGGGGGGTTATGTGTGTATGTGAGGGGGGCAGTATGTGTGTGTGAGGGGGGCGGTGTGATGAGGGGGGCGGTGTGTGAGGGGGGGCGGTGTGTGAGGGGGGGGCGGTGTGTGAGGGGCGGCGGTGTGTGAGGGGGGGCGGTGTGTGAGAGTGATGTGTGTGAGAGTGATGTGTGTGAGAGTGATGTGTGTGAGAGTGATGTGTGTGAGAGTGATGTGTGTGAGTGCGTGAGTGCTGTGTATGATGTGTGTGAGAGTGCTGTGTATGATGTGTGTGAGAGTGCAAGAGTGCTGTCTATGATGTGTGTGAGTGCTGTGTGTGAGAATGCTGTGTGTGAGAGTGCTGTGTGTGAGAGTGCTATGTGTGAGAGTGCTATGTGTGATGGGTGTGAGAGTGATGGGTGTGAGAATGCTGTGTGTGATGGGTGTGAGAATGCTGTATGTGATGGGTGTGAGAATGCTGTGTGTGATGGGTGTGAGAGTGCTCTGTGTGAGAATGCTGTGTGTGATGGGTGAGAGTGCTGGGTGTGAGAGTGCTGTGTGTGTGAGAGTGCTGTGTGTGTGAGAGTGCTGTGTGTGATGGGTGTGAGTGCTCTGTGTGAGAATGCTGTGTGTGATGGGTGAGAGTGCTGTGTGTGTGAGAGTGCTGGGTGTGAGAGTGCTGTGTGTGATGGGTGTGAGAGTGCTGTGTGTGAGTGCTGTGTGTGATGGGTGTGTGAGTGCTGTGTGTGATGGGTGTGAGAGTGCTGTATAAATGTTAGAATGGATTGTGTAGGGGGGGGTAAATAAACAAATAAAATAACAGGCATTATGTCCAGGGGGGACATAATGCCTGTTATTTTATTTGTTTATTTACCTACCCCCCCCCCCTACACAATCTATTCTAACATTTATACAGCACTCTCACACCCATCACACACAGCACTCACACCCATCACTCGCTGCTTACCTTTAGCCTAGGACTGGGAGGCGGGGTTCCCTGGTGGTCCTCGTGGTGAGTGAACTCTAGCCTGCGGGCTAGAGTTCACTCTTGCGAGATCCGGTCGTTGCCATGGCAATGCTCCGGATCTCGCGAGAGGAACCCGGTGGAGCTGCAAGTTAGAGCTCCGCCGGGTCCTCTCCCTCCCTCTCTCCCCGCCGGCGGCCGGATTAGAAAGCATGTGGGCCGGTGAGGGAGATCTTTGATGTCCTCACCGGCCCTTCATGTCAAACAGCGGGGCCGGCGCTCGGATAGTGCCGGCCCTGCATAGACCGGCAGGGGAGATCCTGGGACCCAGAGGCCACTGCTGGGACCTCCCCTGCCGGCCTCGGACCATGGCCACCGCGGCCCACCGGGCATTTGCCCGGTGTGCCCGATGGCCAGTCCGGGCCTGCATGAGCTTTAAGCAGAGGATCAGGAACAGAAGCAGCAGCTCTCAGAAGTCAGGCATCCAACCTCAATGCAAAAGTCCTGTTTGCAAGAAACTGCAGCTATTTAACCTGGGTGTGTTGCAAAAGGTAATGAGCTCATCTGACACCGTACAGAGGGGAAGAAATACAAGCAAAGTGAGGTAGAGAGGCCTCTTGAGGAGGCAGGAGGTATATAGCCAGATAAATAATGACTTTTAAATGCATGAGTCAGAAGGTCTGTGTAGAACCCTGACAAATCATTACTAGTGTTGAGCGAACCCGAACTGCACTGTCCTTTGCGATAAGCTTCTTTAAGTTCAAAAAGTTCCTTGTTTTGAAGCCTAAGCACTAGTGTTGAGCGAACCCGAACCGCACTGTTCGGGTTCGTACTGAAAATTAAGTTTTTGGGTCCCCGGACCCGAACACGGACATTTCACTGTATGTCCGTGTTGGAGTTCGGGGTTCGGCTATAAACCGAAAGTCTATAAACCGAAAGACATTCGGGTTATAGACTTTCGTTATATAGAATACATGTAATGCTATTGCTATTCTACAAAAAGAAATTCTATAAACCGAATGTGTTTCGGTTTATAGACTTTCGGCTTATAGAATACATGTAATACTATTGGCATTCTATAAACCGAAACAAGTATTCTATAAGCCGAAAGTCTTTAAACCAAACGACGTTCGGTTTATAGACTTTCGGTTTATAGAATACATGTAATTCTATTGGCTTTCTATTAACCGAAAGTCTATAAACCGAACGTCATTCGGTTTATAGACTTTCGGCTTATAGAATACATGTAATACTATTGGCTTTCTATAAACCGAACTAGAGTCCCTATTCATAAGAAATTCTTATGTATGGGGACTCTATTTTGGTTTCTAGAAAGCCAATAGTATTACATGTATTCCATAAGCCGAAAGTCGGGTCCTTATTGACTTCAATGGGGTTCGGGGTAAAGTTCGGGGTCAAGTTCGACCCCGAACCCGGACTTTTTTCCGAAGTTCGGCCGAACCCGCCGAACCCAAACATCCAGGTGTCCGCTCCACACTAATCATTACCAAAGCAGGCAGAGAGTGAAAAAGTGACACATAATTTAGTGAAAGACACATGAAACTTAAGGCATTAGAAAGCTGAGTTTCAGAAGTGAATTAGGATAGTCAGTTAGATAGGTAAAATAGAATCCGTGTAATATGAACAAGTGATTGAAGTTATGAGTTTTGAGGGACGTCTTGAATATCTCTATTCTACAACTGAGCATTAAAGGGCATGTAAAGCCCAAAATACAGAAAGCTCTGAAAAATTGTGTTTCCTTGATATATCTAGTATCATCTATATTTAGGATATCCTCATCAGCCACTTTATCAGTCATATTTTTCTCTCTTCATTTTTGCAAAGAAACATAGATACATGCGATGAGACAGTTATACAATAATATAAACATGAATCAAACACATATGACCTTTTACATATGTAAAATAAAGAAAACTATGAAACACAAAGCCATTGCATGTCTTGTCTTATTTTCAGAGTGATTCAGCACTAATCCTTTTACATTTTTCAGTTAACTAAAACCTAAAAATAAACATGATCACGATAATGATTACATTGCAATGATTCTTTATCACAATATAAAACATTAATTCGACCAACAATATACATCCAGGGAGTTTTCCATGTTTCCTGCTTTATCAACACCAGGAAAAGTTACTTCTTCCTTCTTCTCTTTGCCCTGGCTAAAGTGTGATACCCTGAAATTCAAAGAATTTATATTATTGGAGGACAGATTCTAAGAACTTTTCGTTGTTAGAAAAAAATGTTCCATGCAGGTCAGCAAGGTCAAGGTTGAGGTCAGGGTGGATCCTCTGGTGCAGCATTGTCTTCCTGGCTACCGCCAGGATGATATGCAAAAGTTTTTTATTCAGGTGTTTTACATCCCCTGTTGTACCCAAAACTGCCAGCCTTGTGTTTAAATCAGCTGTAATGTAAAATTTGGCTGTAACCAAGCAGGACCAAAAATTCAGGTGTCACATATTTAAACTACCATTACACCATGCAGCATTTCCTCAGATTGAAGAAGTATGCCAATATGATTGATCCATCTAATTACACACTCTTTTACCGTGCTTAGTAAATCGTATAATTTGTTGATGGAATAAGGTAGAAGTTGTGCAAAAAGAATATGTTCATCCAATGGGTTGGTCCAATCGGAGTCAGTAAAATGAGAGATCACATCCTGGCATGACTCCTAATTTAAAAATATTGTAACATTTTCAGGGAGGTAATATCAAGTTTATCTTTGTAACTCTGATAGGTGAGGTATGTCTTGTTATCACAATCCAGCAGTGCAGATATAGAGTTGATGCCTTGCACGCCATTGAGTATACGGATGGGAAGCCTGGCCATCCTGGAAATGTGGATTGTCCAGCAAGGGAGGAATTTCGTTCATTGCCAATTAAGACCTAATAATAATCGAGTGCACTTTCAGGCTTAAATATTGGAATAAAGTAATGGGTTATCTAAGACCTCAGATGAGAGGTCAGATCACCATGGTGCTGTTCCATGACCATGTCAGTGAAGAGCAGAACCTTAATGAGTTATATAGTGTGTTGCATTAAGGAGGCCAAGCTATAATACAGTGCGTTTGGAAGGTTAAAGCCCATGTGCTGTCGGGTGTGTTGTAATTTACAGATTCATATTCTAGACTTCCTACTACCCCAGATCAAATTTATAATTTTTTTATTCCATTATTCCAACACAGATTTTTTACATGCATGCCACCAACAGCTGGCCTATAATAAATGAATGACAACCCTATGCACTTAAATTACTAATGCCATCTCTCAAATGTAACTGGCTGTTAATCAACATTTTGGATTTACTCTGCTTTGTAATTATGACCTGCTTATCAGATCAATTTTCTTTACTTTAAAATGATACAAATGTATAGAAATATCACATTTCAATATTCTTTATTACATTGTTTTGTTTTAATCTGTTCGCTATATGGTGAAATTTAACTTTCTGACAGTGACTGTGTGAGAAGAATATTTAAATTCTGAAATAAATAAAAGAAAGAAATTCAATTGTCTTGACGTGCTTTGTGAAGAATGTTCACCCTGGAGAGCTCTTTAAATACCGTTCTAGAGAAATAAGAGTTTGTTCTCTGGATTACAGCTGAAATGCTTGCCATTACAGTTTGCTAATCAAACATTAATTTGAAATGCAAGACGGATGAAGTGAATTCATGTTCAGATATAGTCACAGGAAAGAAATGTTATAAAAGATTGTTATTATCAAAATGTAATAAAAAAAAGTACTAGACTATTTATATTGAATTCTGACACACACACACTGGGTAATCTCAACAAAGAAGAATTATATCCATTGGAGTATTGTACAAACCAAAATAGACATTAACGGCCTAAATACAAGACTGTAATTCATGAGGTCATGGCAGATGTAAACCTACTATGCTTTCATACCAGACTATAGTATTATCTCTTGCTATATATTTATGAAACATTTGGGTCATTCCATGTCTGCCATTGCTGTGTTGATTAATGCAGAGCTTGACAAATGTTTGTACACCTTACAAGCCAAAGAGACAAATCTACTACACTCCAATCCACTAAAATTTAGGATCCATTGAGGTAGTACTTCCATAGGGTTCTATGTAAAGCAACTGGAAAAAACAACAACAAGGATTTTAGGAACAACAAGGATTTTAGATTCCCTGGCTCCCATGATTTTTCAAGCCCTGTATACATGTTTCATTTGCAAATAATGTTTGCCAGTGTTTTATTTAGTTTCATTCAGTGAAATCGTATGACTTTCAGTTGTCGTTTGGCAGCATTTACCATTGTTTATAATTGTTTTCCTAATTTATTTTTGTTTAGTCTCTTAGATTGTAGATTCACATACCTACCAAAGTGTCATGATTTTGAGATGCCCATCCTAATGTCCCGGGATGATATTCACTTTAAGAAATGGCATTTCAAGGGAAATTAAGGAACTTGAGTTTTTAAGAATTGTTAATTTTGGGAAATGATTAACCAGACTCCATTTTGTCAGACTCTTTTATATCTTTCACTCACTTAAGCTGCTTTTACATTCTCTAACTGCAATTTATTTCTCTGTTTCTGGAGAATGTCCATATTAACATAGAGGGGTCTATTTACTAAAAATTTAGAATAGTGCGAGAAGGTCAACTTGGGAGGTCGACGGTAACTGTAACAGTCGACCTCCTTGCCCTATTCATTTGATGCAATCTCGACCTCCCCCTTCTCCACCTCGCTAAAGTCCATCTTGATCTCCCTTCAGTGGAAATCAATAAAAATTGCTATTCACTAAAAACCAAAAGGAGTGTGAATTTGGGAGGTGAGTTAAACTTTGATGAAAAAGTTAAAAAAATATAAAATGAAAAATAATAATTAAAAAAATCCCCCACCCTGTCAAAAGTGACTCCAAGGGTAAGTGACCTGGTCCTGGGAGACTGCTTATTGGCTCCCGCCACAGCCCCTAAAATGAATGTGCCATTGACTTCTATGGGAGTTAATTCAGGTAAATCTCTAATAGCCGAGGTCCTTCCCAAAACAGAAATGTATGGGGAGGATCAGGGCTACCGCTTTGTTTTGGTGCATATTTGGACCATATTGAGTTGACCATTCTGTGTCTGCAATGGAGGAAGGGACTCTTGCGGATAGCACAACTCTGAGATCTGAAGCCATTCGCATGAGAACAAGCAATCACAAGACTTGATGGAGTCCCACTTTGATGAAGCCAGTTAATGTTGAAACTCATTGTTTGGACTGTGAATTTCATTGGTTTATGTTTATTTGGACTTTTATCTATTATAATTGGACTTGCTGGTCACTGCTTACACCCCATTGCTGGTGGCTCTATACAGAGACAGTGAAACGGAGGACTCCAGTGGTGAACTTTGTTTTTATCATACATGAAAGGATTTTTGTTATCTCTGTAATAAATCTGCTGTTTTTAATTGTTCATTATCCTTCCTTCTTTCAAGGAGCTGATTACAAACACCCAAATGGTCACAGAAATATGAGTCAATCACGCAGTGTTCTGCTCTGTAAAGTTGAACATAAAAATACAAACAGAAAAGAGTGACCCAGCACTACTCAAATGACCCAGTGCTGAATGAGCCCAAAAATTGTAAAACATGTCCATAAATAAATGAAATGTCTCAAATTGATGCCCTCGTGCAGCCTATGTACAGGAATTCCCCAAATCCACAAATAGTAACAGTAGCAGCTAGAACAGAAAAGCACAACAGAGGGCGAATATTGTGCATTATTTAATCAAATGGATAGCGCCCCTGTGCCCACAATGGGCTACTTACAGGAAGCAGGATTTGAAATCTATACTAAATCTATACTAAATATAGTAGATCAGAGAGGTTGGTGCAGCTTGATGTCCACTACAAAGTGATGGGTATTTGGTACTGGAAGTGGACTGATGTGATTTGTGGTTGTTGGCTGTAACAACTAGATACCTCTTATTCAGGTATGGCTGGGTATTGTGTCACAATGCACACCTTACTCAGGGAATCTCTAACTGTTGAAATGAGTGACATTCATACACACAGTAAGATATTCCCCGAGTTCTATGTGAATCTGAAGCATGCAAACAGTATTGAATGTCAATATATGGCAGTGGAAAGACATTACAATCCCTGCTTACACGTTTATGCATGGATCCCCTACATGATGTGATATATTATCTTTAAAAAAATTACTAGCCAATTAGTTAGTTATTAATTTAAAATTTAGGTATACAATTTGCAACTACTATAGACATTGATATTTATTGGAAATAACATTTTAATAAACAATAAAACAAATACAACCATTGAAAGAACTATAGCTTCGTTTTTTAAACTGAAGTAAAAAAGATACAAGTAAACCTTCACTGCATAATGCAATTACTGCTGGGGTATTACAATTGTCCCATTTGCTAACGTTACTCTTGATTTGCTTATGGAAAGTGACAGAAAAGAAATAGGACAATGGAATGAGGAGATGAACATACTGCAGCATGTCAGGCCACTGGAGATGAAACAAATGCTGAATCTCAAATTGCTGCTTGTGCTGCAGCTGCTGTTGTATCAGCACTAAGAAAGATGTTATCATGAAAATCTCTAACACTTTTCATTAAAGTCATATTCACAATAGAAAATATACACTATATATACACTACACAAATGTACTGAAGTACAGGTAAAACTACCGGATTTGCTTGAATATAAAATGACCCTGATTATAAGACGACCCCCCAAATTTTGGATATTCCTTTAGGAAAAAAACTAAAAGCCTGAATATAAGACTACCCTACAGGAAAAAAAAAACGTTTACCTTGTATATATTCACATGTAAATTGCTTTTTCATAGTTAATAAAAATTATGATATAAAAAAATGTATTTCTTGTTTTTATTTCCTTTTATGTGCCAGTGATGCACCTATCCCCCCCCCCCACAGACTTGCCCAATGCTCCCTCTCCCCCCCCCCCCCCAGACTTGCCCAATGCTGCCTCTCCCCCCCTCTCTAACCCCAGACTTGCCAAATGCTGGCTCTCCCCCCTCCCTCCATCCGTCCCCCAATGCTGGATCTCTCCACCCTCCCTCAATGCTGGCTCTCTCAATGAGGTCTGATTATAAGACGAACCTCGAATATAAGACTTTAAGAGGCGACTTTTTCAGAGCATTTGCTCAGAAAAAAAACCTTGTCTTATATTCAAGCAAATACAGTATATAGTGCAATGTTCGGGGTACAAACAATTTCATTGTGATATTAGCAAGATCTTGATTAGATTGTTTGAACCCCTTGCATCATCAGTCAGTGACAAGGAACATTGGTTCATCACATAATAAGCGGAATCACTTTATAACACATTAGGATTGATTCAGGTAGCCCTGATTTGGCCTGAAATCATTGAATTACCACTAGTCAGTATCCATGAATTCTGCTCAAATCGGCTACTCAGCTGTCCGGAAACCAAAGCTCCAGGAGCATTCAGGTCGGGACAATTTCTCTATCAGAAGCATAGATTTCCAGCTACCCAATAACCCGATCAACCCCAAACATTCTGTAAACGGGAACATATTTTAAACACAAAAATAGTATTGTTTGAAACATATATTGAAGAAGATCTTCAAGCAAAAATCTCTGCACTAAGTATATACTTTATATTTTTGGTCACATTTTTCATATTACAAACACATTGAATATTATATGCAGTCCTATGGCGTGGTCTGAGGCTACCGCTTTGTTTTGGTGCATTTAAGTGTTTTCTATGCTGGGAGATACCGGTGTAGAATGAGCTATGAAGTCCCAATTGCGGACATATTCAGAAGCACACCAATGTGATCCACAATTCGGAAGCACCATTTCAGTGCCGAAAACCGGAGCTACCTGAGTCAACCCTATTGTGCTATAATGTGTTCCATCTGTATCCAAAGATAATAATATAAAGCAACATAACTTTAAAAACGTACAAATGGCACTGTCACAAGTGGGCCTCTGTAACGCTTTCTTGCCTGTAAAAGGAACTGAGATCAGACAATATGACAACAGGTTACTTCACAGGTACTGTAGTTACCTCACAATTTAACCATTTGGGCTTTTCTTCATAATGCTAGGGCATAGAAAGAATAGATCATTTTGTAGAGAAAGAAAGAGCATTCACAAAAAACAAGGGGACACTAGAGAGAAAAGACATAAACATTATTAATGGTATAGAGGATACTGTCTAAACCTTTTATAAAAATCAATTATATCATTAAAAAACTATAAATAAGTGCTGTTAAGACCATGATAAAAGATTACTTCATCAATTTGGGCGGTAATTCATCATTGATCATGTAAAAACTGCACTACAATAAGTAACAGAAATATTTTTTTTTATTTTTTTTTTTAAATATTGACTTGGATGCTATTAAATGAATCAATTTAATATGAGTGCAATATTGAAACTTCAAACTCTTGTTCCCTAACATCAGCTAATTTTATGTTAAATTTAGCTGGACAGTAACCATTTCTCCCTTGGAATATGGAGGTCTAACCACTGTTTAAACCCGTATTCATTTAAAGAGACTCATTTACCTAAGCAGTGGTTTGACTGTAAATGTAGGGAATAAAAAAATCATCTGTACATGAGGGGTTATGTAAAAGAGTAATTTATGGGGCAAAGTGATCAGCAGGAATTTCTGTGGTAAAAGAGATCAGCAGGAACATTCCATTGGTTTCTATGGCGACTGAACCACTTTTAGAATTTTGCCCCACAGTTGACCTTGATACATAATCCCCGTAGTGTGCCTTTGGAGTCACCAGTTTATGACATCACTTTTAGCCTAATATGCAAGTAAACTAGTTTTCATTGGGCAATGTGTAATTTGCATATGAGATACCACAGCCTCATGTAAACATAGTTTTCTCCTAATACATGCCTCCCAAGTTTCCCTACTTAGAAGGGACCTTCAGTATTTTACCCACACCCCTCTGTTCCACTTTCTGTTGTCCCTATTTTCTAGGAGCTCTAATCTCAGATGTGGATGAGTGTGTCACATAGCTCCAAAGCAATACAACTCATCATAGAGTAGGTTTAATTTTTGTGGATACATTGTATTATTCTTATTTTAAATAGCTTACTAAATTTCATAAATTGCTGCCATAGTTACCTAACAAACGCCTAGCCAATAGCCACACCCTCAGTCACTCCCCCCAAACACAAAAGTGTCCCACTTTGGCCATTTGAAATGTTGGGAGGTATGATCATAATACAAATGTACTTGCAATTCTACTAACACATCGTATAGCTCATGTTTAATCTTTTTTATTCTCTACATTCTCAGTATGAAACAGTGTTCAGGTAACAGGGTGCCTTTACTGTGTTACAATTCCTAGGATAGCAAATCAAGCACTATGATACAGATATGTTTGGGACTGATGGCATTTGATTCACTAAGCCAGATACTTGATATCCTGGACAAAATTTCTCATGATGTTCAGCAAGTTTTTAATTCACTAAAGAGTTTTGCAACTCATTTGTCAGATCGCCATCATTCATTGTTTACATAGGGACAAAATTCTCCGGGTGTTGTTTTAATAAGGTAGAAGGCTTCTGAACAATGCTCCTATGATGATTTCCAGGCTGCCAGGTGACAAACTTGGTTCGCTGCAACCTGGCAGTGTTGACTGATGTGCTGTACCTGTGATGCCGATCATACCAACAGCTGATGCACACACAACAATAGGGACACTTTTTCTTCAAAAATACTGGCTTTACTATCTCCTCCATAGACTTAACATTGCCTAAAGCCAATTTTTTTACTGTCCTGCCAGTAAAATACCAGTTGGTTGGCAACCCTACCCATCAATGCTATGTGCCTGAGATGGACGCCCCATAGTGTTTGGTTTTGAAAAGACTATGGGAGAATGCCTTTTGAGTGATGCACAGCAAGTGCATGCTTCAAATTGCACTTTTAATAAGGCAGAAGTGGTATTCAGCCTCATCAAAAGAAAAGAAATTGGGTTTACGCCCTCTTTAATGAATAAAGCTCCATTTGTTTCACCTACATTCTAGTTCCCCTGATAAAAATGAGCTCACATATGAGCTTATAATATGGTTAGCAACTTTCACTTTGTGAATTCTTTATCTTGAACTCATTTTATACAACTGTAAAGATAATGCTTTACATGCATTTCAGCCTTATCTGGAAACAAATGGGTTTAAGGATGTAGCAAATCAAGATTCTAATTGTATGTCTTTAAAGTTTGATTTTGTTCATTACATTCATTATTAATAGCTCACTGCTTGGAAATCGGACTATCCATAAATAGATTGAGAAAAATAGATGTATGCACTTCTTCAGCATCTTTGTGATATATAAAACTATTTAGGAATCAGGATGTCTGGTACTTAATAATTTCCTTGGACGTATCAGTAGTGGGTACATTAGATAGATATTGAATCTGATGTGCTAAAAACATACTAAAAATATGCCAACATGCTCACAAAGTACGTTTCATTTTAATAGGATTGTTCTTTGTCAAACATGAAGTAAAACTGCCTAAATAGACCATTGTGAGCTCTAAACCTTTAGGATATTGCTACAGCAACTAGTAGTCATACATCACAGCTCACCAGGGCCAGACTGGCTTACCAGGACATCGGGACAATTCTGTCTTAAGGATGGGACCACTGTGAGGTGCAGAGAAGTTGTCTTGCCATTAGGCATATGACATTACGTCATATGCGGCATCTTTCCATCTGGTCCTGCGCACCAGGCAGTGTTTAAAATCTGGGGGTACTTTGAGTGCAATCTAAGGGCCGGAGTAAGTCCTGTGTGTACTGTCTAAGGGCTGGGGGTCCTTTGAGTGCAATCTAGGGGCTGCCGGTCCTGTGAGTGCAATCTAAGGGCTGGGATAAGTCCTGTGAGTAAGTGCAATCTAAAGGGCTGGGATAAGTCTTATGAGTGCAATCTAAGGGCTGAGGTAAGTCATATGAGTGCAATGGCTGGGGTAGGTCCTGTGGTGTAACATAAGTGCTGGGGCAAGCCCTGTGAGTGCAATCTGAATTCTAGGGCAAGTCCTGTGAGTGCAATATAAATGCTGGTACAAGTCCTGGGTTCTGGGTCAAGTCCTGTGAGTGCAATCTGAATACTGGAGTAAGTCCTGTGGGTGCTGGGGCAAGTCATATGAGGGCAATTAAAGTGCTGGGGAAAGTCCTGTGAGTACAATCTGGGTGCTGGGGTAAGTCAATACAACCAGCCATTATGTACACAAGGTTATATCTCACACACTGCCCTTGTATATATCCCTGAACATGCAATTCATATAACCTTGTGAACATACTAGGGTATACGTATTGCCCAGTGCATAGGATATATATCAGGGCACTATGTGAGATTTAACCTTGTGTACATACTGGGAGTATATCGCCCTGTGCAGGAGTAAATATCAGTTTTATCTATAAATAATACACTCTTCAAAGGTGCTTTCACATGCATGGCTTCCCATTTTAAGAACAAGAAAATAATGTTATGCTATGGGGCTGGTGTCATGATGGAATACTATGGGGCTGGTATTTTTTTTCCTAGTCCAGCATTGCAGCTCACAGAGCTGCCTGAAACCAGGTCCCTCTTCATTCCTAGCACTTGAAACAGCTGAGTTCAAGACAAGTTGATTCAAGAGAATTTGCTAATAAAAGCATTTTCTCAAAGGGAAGCATAAAAACTTCCTATATACTCTGTCTCAATGATTTCGCTGGATTTAGAGGCCTCAGTGAAGGATATTCAATAGAATACTACAAGGAAACTGAAACTTGTATTAAAGTAGAAATAAGTGCATTTAACATATTTTAAAACATGTACAACATAAGATATGTCCCCCTTTTACAATGCGGGACATTTCCTTAACACTTGGGTCCCTGGCCACATCACTCATAGCCGAACATAGCTATTTGCTAATATTCAACTGACAAGTGTATTTACAAATGAACTACAAAAATCAGGCAATAATTCTCCATCTATCTTTCCAACACAGCTATTAATGTGTGATATTATCGATTTGCTTGTGAATTGACTTCTAGTGAATAGCCCCCATAGAGTATTACATATATGAATAAAGCCACAGTCACAATGTGACAGATTGAAACTGACAAATACTGGCAGAGAAGATGACACAGACTGAGAGCGTTACAATCATCCTACAATGTTCTGACAGCGTCACTAACCGCCTTTCAGCCTTCATTCAATCTCACAGCTAAGCAGGTGCATTAACTGATCTGCTACCTGGTCCAGTTCAATCTTTAGAGAAAAAGACCAGAGACTATATACATAGCTTAGTGTATTACTTTAGTGAATGAACAACAAACTGAAACTTATTTAAAGGGAAAAATAGTATTACATTCTCAATTGTTCCTGCAGCAATAAAAGTACATTAGGTAACCGATCAGATATTAACACAATATAAAGATAATAAATACATGTAAATAATTCAAAAAATATTCCTGAATAACCAACTAACCGAGAAAATCAAGGCTTCAACACACAGTTTTCATCATTAAATATGTACAGTTTACATCACTGCAACCTGTTTTACAAAAATGCATGGTCACTCTCTCAAGCAAAAGCTTAACAACAAATAAATATCAATATATAGGTGATAGTTCCACTATAAGTCTGTTGCTACAAACAAAGAAACAGTTTGGCCTGATGTTATTCCCGGTTTGTTGCTAAATCCTTCTGGTGCTTTAGTATGTTTTAGACCTCGTTATGTCCTCTTTATATCACGGAAGCTACAAATAAGTTATTTTTTGTCTGCCAGTCTTTAGTTAAATGTTTACTTTGCTTTCTTTTCTTTTAAAGTAGATGGCAAATTCCATACTCCTGTAGGGACAGAGATAGCAAAGTTTCATCAGTCAATAGCATGTTTCCGGTCATCAAATTTTGACAGAACTTGAAAGATTGAAACATTTGTCTACCTATTTAAGCAGAGAGGATTCTCCTAGTTGGTATAACCAGGCCTAGCTGGTATAGCCACTTGTTCTTTAAGCCATAGAAACATAGAATGTGTCGGCAGATAAGAACCATTTGGCCCATCGAGTCTGTCCAATTTCTGGATACTTTCATTAGTTCCTAACCTTATTTTACATCTAGGATAGTTTATCCCATGCATGTCTAAACTTCTTTACCACTTTTAATGGAAGATTATTTCATGCATCCACTTAACCATCTCTCTTAACACAGTAATACTTCCTGATATTACTTGTAAACCTTTGCCTCTCTGATTTAAGACAATGTCCTCTTCCTGCAGTAGTTTTTCTTATTTGAAACTCTCCTCCTTTACTGTGTTAATTCCCTTTATGTAGTTACATATTTCTATGATATAAACCCTGTCTTGTCTTTCTCCCAAGTTAAGGATCTTTAAGATTTTTCTAGTATATGTTAAGCCATTTGTTAATTTTCCAGCAAGGCCTGTTTGATTCCTATAGATGGAAGAATGTGGGCATAATACATGCGATATCTAAGATTATGAGCTGCAATATACATCCCAAGTCCCATTACTGCAAATAACAGTTTCATGGACTCTTACAAACAATGTAGCAGTTGAAAGATTTTTACTTCCATTAAAATATGACCTCTACTCCCCAGAATAGAAACAGGATTTCATTTAGAAAGAAAGGTTGTTGTTTTTTTAGAAAAAAAGAAAGTGTTTTCTTTTTTTAATTTTGCTTTTATTAAATAGCTTACAATACATGAAACTTGAGTCATATATATCGTGACTTACTATTGACAGTTCTTTGGGGGGAAACAATCTGCTTAGCTGGCAAATTCTCATAAATGTAATGTCATTCTTGTAGGATATACAATTTTTAAAGATATTCTGTTGTATTGGAAAACACATATTCTGTATTGTACTCCTCATTATTTTAAAAATAAATGTGACTAGATTTCTGACCTGCTGAAAACTAAGCATTTCAATGACTGTCCTAATGAAAAATGGATAAGGTTTGGCATTATTTTTTCTGAGTAAACATAACTTACACATATATATTTATACATATAAGGTAGAGAAAAAATAGTGGGTCACTCATCCCTTGTTTGACAAGTCCCACAAACCACCAGTAATACATTCCATGAATGTGTTACTGGTGGTTTAGAAATATTTTTAGATGTATTTTTATGTAAAATAATACACTTTTTAGCACAGTAGACAGGCCTTTTTTTTTTTCTAACGTGAACCCCCATTAGAAGTAATGGAAAATCCAATCACTAAAACATTGTAAAAATCTTTAAGTCAAAATAAATTGAGACTATAGATGCATTTTAAAATGGTCTTCATGACAAGCTTAAAGGATAGGATAGAAAGAGATCATGAGACCATATGTTTGTAAGTTGGTGTGAAAGGAAGGATTAAATGAGGTTGGATGGAGGGGAAGTACCAAATAAAGTAGAGAGGAAGAAGTAGAAGGTGGTGCGAGAACTCTAACCCTAGACCATTAGGTAATAAGCAGAAAATAAAGAGTAACAAAAACTAAAGAAAGCTGGTAAGGGAGAAAAAAAAATCAAAGCAGAAGAAGCATAAACACAATAGGTAGGAAGGTAGAACAGGGTCGAGGGATGAGGAAGAAATTAGAGGGTAACATATATGAATATGTATGAGAACCTTAGGAGCAGAGTAAAAGATAGCACAAAACCTGAAGGAAGAGAGGGTTCTTGGATGTATAAATTACCATATTTTTCGCTCCATAAGACGCACTTTTTTCCTCCTCAAAAGTGAGGGGAAATGTCTGTGCGTCTTATGGAGCGAATGTAGTACATTTTCAGTACTTACCTCCTTGTTGTTGTATCTCAGGTCATTTACTCCATGTAGTCTAACCTCCTGCACGGAGGAAGGAAACTCTGGTTGTTTTTTTTTTTTATCTTCAATAAAGCCACGCAACTTCAATAAAGTAAAAAAAAAAAAAAACAACGAGAGTTTCCTTCCTCCGTGCAGGAGGTTAGACTGCACAGAGGAAACGACTGGAGATACAGCAACAAGGAGGTAAGTACTAGGGAAGGGGGGAAGAGGGGAGCAAAATCCTGGCATATTAAATGGCTAACTCCTGGCATATTAAATGGCTAAATCCTGGCATTTAAATGGCTAAATCCTGGAATATTGAGTGGCTAAATCCTGGCATATTAAGGGGCTAAATCCTGGCATATTGTTGGCTAAATCCTGGCATATTGAGTGGCTAAATCCTGGCATATTGAGTGGTTTTCTTGTTTTCCTCCTCTAAAAACTAGGTGCGTCTTATGGTCAGGTGCGTCTTATGGAGGGAAAAATACGGTATGTGATGTATATTTATATGATTATTGTAATTGTTATTTCTTTTTGTAATTTCATACTAAAAACAATTTTAAAAAATGGTCATCAGGACAAACAGGGTTATTAATAATAGAATAAACATTAATAATAGAGCTTCTTGTTCCAAGGAGTAATCTGATTGCACTTCAAGAAGGAATTTTCCCCCCAAGGAGGCAAAATTCAAAATAGCTTCCTTTTTGCCTTCTTTTGGATCAAAAGCTGGAATGATAGGCTGATGGGTTGAACTTGATGGACATATGTTTTTTTTCAACCTACCGGTAAATTACTATGTTACTATTCTGTTGACAAAATATTGGCCAAACTTCAATGGAGAGCTTATTGTTACAGTTTTGTTCCCAAGAGCAAAAACCATTAGATGGGGCAGGAACATAGATGAATTTTACATTAACAACTTTCTTTACTTGTAGAAAACAGGTAAACATGTTTCCGATTTTGTTACAAGACAAACTATAGAAGCAATTTCACTGCAGCTATAAATTGTAACTTACATTTATTGCTGTTTTCCTTGATTTCATTAATTTGGTATGTAATATAATATGTAATTGTCATGAATTCAGTTTCATTACAATCTCTGCCAGTACTCATGTTAGCCTTGTAATGTTGCGTATATCGGTATTTTGTGATTTGCACACAGCCATATGTTACCTTTCCTGTAATTAGTGTATAGAAACATAGATAGTGTTAGCAGATTAGAAGCATTCAGCCCAACTAGCCTGCCCAATTTTCTAAATACATTTATTAGTTCCTGGCCTTATCTTACATCTAGGATAGCTATATGCCTAGCCCAAGCATGCTGAAACTTCACTGTGTTAACCTCTACCACTTTCACTGGAAGATTATTCAATGCATCCACTACCCTCTCAGTAAAGTATTACTTCCTGATATTACTTTTAACCCCTTAGTGACAAGACATTTTCACCTTGACTTTCCCTTGGTGACAATGGCTGTTTTGACATTTCTAGGGTGCTTGTGTTTAGCTGTAATTTTTTTCTTTCTCACATACAGTACCCACACAAATTATATGTTGTTTTTATCGTCATAAGAAGGGCTTTCATTAGATACCCTTATGTTCATCATATCTTATAATTTACTACAAAAAAAATCATAAAATATAATGAAAAATTTAAAAAAACACACTTTTTCTAACTTTGACCTAAAATATAATTTACACAAATAAAATCATTAAAAAATACCCCATCTAAATAGTTTCTAAATGTTCTCCCGAGTTCAAAAATATGAATGTTTCCATATTTTTCTGTATTTTTTTGCAAGTTATGGGGCAAAAACCAAAAATAGGGTTTTTTGTTTTTTTCCTATATTGATCTTTTGACCCCAACCCGAACCCAAAATTTAACCCTAACACTAAATTTAACCCCAACTCTAATCCTTATTATATCCCTTAATATTTTTTAACTTTAATTTAATTTTAACCCTATCCCTTATGCTAAAAAATATTTTATTTTAACCCTATAGGCCAATATAGCTAAATAACCTGTTTTTAATTAATTCAATATTTATTTTAAATATTTCCCATTGCAATGCTACTAAACTACCACTAGGGGTAGTCAAGTAGCATATTCAGAGCGACGGAAGTGAAGTTACTTTTACTTCCGAAGCTCAGACCGGCAGAGGACTTAGCCATATTGACGGAGCAGCATGCTCCGTCAATATGGCTCCCCACGATCGCTCCGTGGGGCGATCGTGTGGGTCCCGAAATAGACATTTCGGTGCTGGCTATTGCCTCGATGTCGAGGCAATAGACCAGCACTGTTAAAGCGGTTTTCGCGATCGTTGATCGCGAAAACCGCTTCATTCAATGCAGGACGTGCCAGGCACGTCCTTTGTCGTTAACGGAGTTTCTCCCAGGACGTGCCTGGCACGTCCTTTGTCGTCAAGGGGTTAAAACATTACCCATCTAATTTAAGACTATGTCCTCTTGTTGTGTAGCCATTCAAGTGTTGCCTAAAATGTATATCCATCTCTAAAGATTAACACCAATTTCCTCTGTTCTGTGACCTTATCCATATTCTGGTGTTATGTTTTTACTCAGGTGTGTAATTTCTATGGAGTCTGAAATGAGTAGTGCTGAGACTAGTGTTAGATAGGTTGAGAAGGTTGTAATCTTTAAGCTTATGGGTGTTATTTATACAAATATGTTAAATTATTTGCACCAGTACTCTAGTGGTAGTCCTTCATTTGTTCCATTTTTCTTTTCTGTTTTTAGTAATATGATTATTTGATATCCAATGAATGTGCTTCTCCGTTTTCTCTCATTTCTCCATCTTTCTATACATATGAGCATCCTTTAGCCTTTCTAGTCAATGTCCTATTCTCCAACTGTATTATTCCACTGAATAACAGACATAATAAACACACTATATACGGGAGGAAATAATTCTATATCCCACCAACTTTATGTGTTTTGTGCATGAGCACTCAGTCATAGATTAATGCCGGAAATATTACATTATATATATATATATATATATTTATATATGCGACAAAGAGAGTGATAAATCTGTAACGGTTATGTTATTTTTATTTAGTGCACTTACACTTGAATAAACTGCAGACAAGCAGTTAAATATACTGTATGTCAGGCTACAGACAAGAATATCTCTCAAAATTGTAATAGTGTTTAATGACATAACTACCACCAATTGGAATGTACACGCAGTATAACCCTTATTTAACAACATATAGATATATTACTCACATACATTAAGTGCTCAATTTTCTGATGCAAATATTGTTTGTGTGAACGATAAAAGAGCAGATATGTAACGTGATGTTTTAACCTTTGTGTGTAGCTTTAGGAACAGGATCTAGTTTATAAAATGAATTAGCTATTCATATTGACAAAAAGAATGACGGTGAACAGCACTCTTTGCTTCTTGTGTACATTCGCAAACTGTGCAGTCAATTCAATCCAAGGTACACATTAAACTAAATGTACAATTCGTGTCTACTAGTTCCAATATGTGTCAGTATTTTTCTTTCCTAATCACTAATCAGTGACACTGCTTCTGCATTAAGAAAGAGTGTGTCCCTTTCTTGACTCTAGAAATCTACATAACTTTATAGTTTTAGATGTGTGCATATATATCATTGAATTGGATTGTTAAGATATTTTTCTGTCTCTACTGACACACAGATCTATAAATAAAGTGTTTCTGCAGCTGAAGCATTGTTTGCTGGACTTGTGTCCACAATGTTCCACATGACTGAATCCTGTTCAAACATACTCATCCAGGTGACAACAGGAAGTGACATGCAGCTCAGCAAGCAATGGGCGAAGCTTCCAAAAGAATACACTGTATAAGCTAGCTGATGATCAGCGAAATTTCACACGAATTAGCAGTGTCTGAGTTAAGTAAGCATTTCATGATTTTTTTGACAGTATATGGTTTTATTTAGATGTTTTAACCTGGGATATCTCAATGTCAAGACACATTCCATTATTTGCCTTAAGTATTACTTTTGGGAGTTATCCAATAGGGCAGAAGTTTACTAACAGGAGGGGCGCTGACGTGTGTCAAAGCTGGTCAAAGGGTGCCACTGGGTGCAGACAGACACAGGTTAAGTATGAAGATCGCACTTCCCCTGCACTTGTTGCAATGGAATTCCTGATACTGGCATGTCCAATGGGTGGCGTGGCCATTAAGCAGGAGTGGCATAGTGCCTGTCAAGTTGGGCACGCCACTGCCAAAGAGTGGAAGTAGGAGGGATCTTTCATCTATTGCTGCAAGCATTGTTCTCTTCTTCCACCTGTACAGGCTCTTGCTCCTCTGTGTCTTAGATATGGCAGCTATCTTACCAAGTACAGAAACCCAAACATATGTAAATTAACTTCAAATATTCTTGGTTGATTACGCTGTTCATTGAATAGGTACTGTGGTTTGGAGTAGACGTATTAGCCCAGTGATGCAAATACAAAGTAACAGGATGTTGCAGAATCTTGTGATACCTTTTTACTGGACCAACAGTATTTTGGAATGAGTATGCTTGTCATTACAAAATACCGTAATACAGTAAAAAGGTATTACAAGATTCTGCAAAATTCGGTTATTTTGCATCTGTATGGAATAGGTTAAACTCTGGAATAGGGTAGGCAGTCACAATACTACAGCTTGATAAAGTGACCCTCTTCTATTTCAGATTTTATTCACAATTTCCTGTACTGGCAAAACATAAAGTGTTCCTCATGACCTGAATATATATATTTAGAAATCTCTTCACCAGACACGTGAATACATTAAATGGTCTCATCTACATGTGATTGTGCTAGAAGATGTGCATATCAATCAAAAGATAAGGGGAAAAAAACAAAGGATTAAGGAATTTTGTTTAATAGGCACTGTAACTGCACCGCTGAAAAAATAGGTTAAGGAATAATAATTCTGTGAGGAGAAGAAGTCAGCAGAGGCTCCGGAGAAACAATGAAGAAATAGCCAGACACAGGATATGCTGCAAAGCGTGGTTTACTTAAACATAAAGCAGCTTACAGGCAATGCAGTGCTCCTACCCGGTGTTAAAAATGAAATGAAAAGCCCGCGCGTTTCGCGCCATAAACGGGGCGCTTTCTTCATTGTTTCTCCGGTCAGCCTCTGCTGACTTACCTCTCAACTCCGTTTTCTCTTCTCCTTGTTGTTCGCCCGGCGGAAGCGCCGGGACTGCATCGGGGCATCCTAGATGAGATTCGGAAACCTCTTTACCTTCAAGTCACCAGGTTTGGACTTTTGTTTTCGTTTAATAATAATTCTGTTCCTATAAACTTTTAAAATTCAATGTCTGGTACAGGTATGGAGAGGAGAAATTAAAAAAAAGTATTAGTTACTGAGTTAATATAATAATATAATATGCTTGTTAATGTTAATTTTGATAATGGTTTAACTTTATTAGTTTTATGTATTTTTGCTTTTAAATTTTTTATGTTTTTGTTTTATTATAAAATAATTAAATGTAGCATGTTGAATATTATATCCTCATTAACATGCCACATAACTCAATATCACATTGACTGAATCTCTGCAGCAACAGCTATGGCCATATCTCCCACGGGGTGGGGTTTGGAGGTTATATTCAGGCTTTTAGTTTTTTTCATAAAGGAATATACAAAGTTTGGGGGGTCGTCTTATAATCAGGGTCGTCTTCTAATCGAGCAAATACGGTATATATATATTTGTATATTATATACACACACAAGCGGTCCCTCACACTCGCAAACAAGCTTTCTTGCACACACTGTCTCACACACACATACTGTCTATCACACACACAGACAAGCTGTCTATCACACACAAAGACAAGCAGTTTCTCACACAGAGACTGTCTCTCTTGCTCACACACAGACTTTTACTCACTCTCTCACAGACTGTCACTCTCTCTCTCTCTCTCTCTCTCACAAACTCTCCCTACCCCCCCCCCCCCGACAATATCTCCCACTCGCCCCACCTACCCTCACAAGCATGTTATCCCGGTCTAGTGTAATATGGAGGGTGGTTGGGAGCAGTTGGTCAATATGCCAGTAATATTTTGCCACTCAATATGCCAGTAATATTTTGCCACTCAATAAGTCAGTATTTTGCCCTCAATATGCCAGTATTTAGCCATTCAATATGCCATTCTTTTGCCATTTAATATGCCAGTATTTGGCCCTCAATATCCCAGTATTTTGCTCCTCAATATGCCAGGATTTTGCCCCTCAATATGCCTGGATATTTCCACCTAATATGCCACGATATGGCCCCTCAATATGCCAGGATTTTGACCCTCAATATGCCAGGGTATTGCCCCTCAATATGCCAGGATATTTTCCCTCAATATGCCAGGATTTTGCCCCTCAATATGCCAGGATATATCCACTTAATATGCCAGGATATTGCCCCTCAATATGCCAGGATATTGCCATTTAATATGCCAGGATATTTCCCCTCAATATGCCAGGATATTGCCATTTAATATGCCAGGATATTTCCCCTCAATATGCCAGGATATTGCCATTTAATATGCCAGAATATTGCCATTTAATATGCCAGGATATAGCCACCCTGCTCCCCTCAAACAAACTTTATTGAAGCCGCGCAGCTGGAGGGGAGCGAACAACACTTCCCTCACAGCCGCGGACCTGCAGAGCAGAGCACCAGGAGACAGCAGCAATGAGGTAAGTACTGGGGAAGGGGAATTGGGAAGGGGGGAGGAAAATACCGGGCCTTGCATTGCCGCTATATTAGATATACCGGCCCCGGCCCCAAGACCCTAAATACCGGCTGTGCCCGTAAATTAAGGGCCAGGTGGCAACCCTAATACCAGGACTGGTCCAAAGTTACTTTGCCCTTAGGTTGAGACCTTCAGTGCAGGCAGCCTATGAAACTAAACCAGGACCAAAGTGCACAAGGAAAACAAAAAAAATCATAGTTAAAAACAGCCAGAGGTTGGTACAGGTGAAGATCACACTGAATAAGAACACCAAGGAGCAGTTATACTGGTTCATTTCACCAGCAAAGGCAAACTGAGCAGAATATGAACAGCTTTAACTGCTCAGTTACCTTCATAAAGGTATAGCTCCCTGCATCAGATTTAGGCAGCATAATTAAGGCATTTATCAGAAAGCATGCTTGTGCATAAAGAGTGTTCGCATGAAAGAGTGCACCTCAAAATAAAAAAAAAACATGACGATAGTCAAAGCATAAAATGATGCAGCAGGTTTGCACATGATTAGGGGGTGCCAGGTCAGGGATCTCTAAACAAACTAAAAACACACACAGAGACCAGCACTCACAGTGAAGTGGATTTACTTGAAACGTATATAATAACTCTTATAGGACATCAAACACTTCTTTGCAAAAACAATAATGTACTAAATGGGGGAACATGAGTTTTATTATATTATATAACTAAAGTATATTCACAGTGGGGTCTACTCACTAAACTAAACTGACAAGTGAACTGAACAATCTGGCATTAATGGAAAGACAGGCAAGTTGAGAATTATTCTAGGGGCCCAATTTGTGCAGTTCATGAATGCAACCTTATGAAAATGATTTAATATTGTAATCTTAATAATCATATCTGCTGCAGTAATGTCTTGTTTCACTATATTTATTATGTATTTCATGTATGAGTCTATAATTAAAAGTACAGTATAATCATGCACATACAAATCACAACAGCAATTAAGGAGCTTGCACAAAGATTTTACAATGGTTATTTTTATAGCCCTACAGCATTAAAATCTGCAGTTTATCATCCCTGAATACAATATGACAGTTTAGCATTTTCTTAGCTGGTTCAATAATTCAATGAGAATTGGTGGGTGGCCACCAAGTACCAAGTATTGTGCCTAGCAAAATAGGAGATACATACCCGGTCAAAGTGGAATGAGGAGATATTGTGCCGTTTTAGGTTTTTTCTTTATTACAATGACTGCATTAAAAAACAAGGACAAAAATAAGATGAACCCAATTGGTTAAACCACTAGCAGAGGAAATTCACCAGGGCCGGTGTTCTGACGAATTACTCGAGCAAATTCTCCTGCGCAATCGCAGGAGAATTTGCTCACTGCGCATGCGCATAAAGTTACAGCTGATAACTCAGCTGTAACTTTATGTCCACCGCGCATGCGCGAGCTGCGCAACCCACATCCCGCCCCCCGCACACCCCTTCTCACCAGCTGATCGGACAGCGGCGGTACACAGCGCATGCGCGCGGCTATCAAGCCGTGTGGGAATGCGCTGTGTCCGTGGCTGGATTCAAACAAAACTCTGGTAAGTAACACGGGGCGGGGGGGGGGGGGGGGACATAAGGAGCCAACAGAGAGGTAAGCACCCTGGTGAGGGCTGCCTCATCTTCATGGGAGTTGTGATCCTCCTGCTGTATTATGCAGCAGGAGGATCACAACTCCTATCAAGATGAGGCAGCCCTCACCAGGGTGCTTACCTCTCTGTTGGATCCTTATGTTCCCCCCCCCTCCGCCCCGTGTTACTTACCAGCGTTTTGTTTGAATCCAGCCACGGACACAGCGCATTCCCACACGGCTTGATAGCCGCGCGCATGCGCTGTGTACCGCCGCTGTCCGATCAGCTGGTGAGAAGGGGTGTGCGGGGGGCGGGATGTGGGTTGCGCAGCTCGCGCATGCGCGGTGGACATAAAGTTACAGCTGAGTTATCAGCTGTAACTTTATGCGCATGCGCAGTGAGCAAATTCTCCTGCGATTGCGCAGGAGAATTTGCTCGAGTAATTCGTCAGAACACCGGCCCTGCATATTGCATAGTTAAATTTGTTAGATTAAATGTTTATCTCACCTGCACGTCACATTTAGTGAATAGCTCACTCTTTGTTGGCAGTTTTGCAGTATTATAGAGGCACTAAATAGTTTCTACATCTTGTAACTAAGTTTGTATTTTTCTATTTTACATAGCTTACTAAATCATTTGAATATTAATTTATTAAAATTATTCTACAATATAATCAGCTCTAAGTGTAGATAGACAGAAATCTAGACTTCTTATTACATTGTATATCTTCAACCAATTTCTTGTTATACAAGTGGATGATAAGAGTAAAATATTGATGGATTTCTAGTTCAGTGGACTATTGTTCTCACTCTCTGTTTTCTTAAAGGGCACACCCTTTCATGTGATGATGGTTCCTTGTTCTACATCCAGACAAACTCTGGGAAACAAATCCTGTTTCAATGCCTCTGATTTGGCACTTTAACAGAAATGAAACTCTGCAGAACAGCTTTTTTACGTTGCCATTTTTATCTTATTTGCACATCTTGTTCTTCATCCAGTCATAGGCATAACAAACATCGCTATACATATTATGAAAATGTTTTTTAATTGTGTTAATGTTTTGGAGATTCTGATCAGACAGTAAACCTATGCACTAACAAAAATAATAGATTCTAATCCCAAATACCCAATAATAAAGAAATAATGTGATACCGTGGCTATTCTCAATACAAAAAAGTGTCAACATCAATCCATGAGGATTTGTGGTCCCTGTACATGTTCACAAACATCATCTGCCAAAGTTACTTAATAATGTAATAAATTGCTATTATTGTCCGACCCTAAAACACATTGTGTAGTTATATGTGTTATCTTTCTATTGGGTGCATTTGATTAATGTCCATAAATTGACTTTTACAGCAAAATCGAATACAATGTTGTTTTAGCAACAAGATATAAAGAGCTGTAACAGGCTAGCAGAAGTTGTTAGGTGAAAATAAGGTACTAATGTTTAGGAATCCAAAAACAGCCATCCTGCTGTGAGTAACTACAAATCCCAAAACCTCCCAACTGCCTAAATGTTTTTCTAGGAATCATGGTAGTTGTTGTTCAGTAACAGCTAGATGGCCATAGTTGGACACTTAGATACTGGTATGTGAAAGAGCAAAGGTAGGGGTCAAGAAGGATCACATTTTTGTTTGTTTTTTTGGTTTTCACTGACAAACATGTAAATTTGAATATTATGAGAATTTTTCAGAGGAAAGAGGCAATTTATTTACAATAACTTTGCAGGTATTTTTGAGTGGTTGTCTCATAGACTGTAGAACCAATTTAGTAATGGAGGAAGATTTTTCTCCTGCATTGTTATAGTAGAGGCCTGTGAAGAGGTCACAGCCTAGATAAACACAGACTGTAACATTGTGAGCCATACTCACAAAAAGTTCTGAACAATATCAGTTCGCCTAGCAACAGAACACAATAGACTGCCGGTGGTCTGGGGGTCGTTTGCAAATGTGTAACAACAAGACTTGAATTGCAGATCACAGTGAAACTAAATTAGCACACATATTTTATTTGACATAGGAGGGAGCTTGACTAAAAGGAGAGTTAAATAAAGCTCCTAAAATCCTAATAATGCTGAAAGCTATATATTTTCATCCAAAATGTTAATTATTTCTTATTAGACAAGATATATTTCAATTTGTTTTGCCATTTTGTCGGCTACAAATACTTTACATTAATTAACAAAGTGATTGCTATGTTCTGCTGAATCCCTAGGCAAGTTCTGTGGAAATTAATTTTCCTTGAATGTAAGGTACAAAGTAGCTAATGCTTGACAGAACTAAAAACACTTGATTGTGATGATCACACTTTGTTTTAGTGTAATCTCATTAGCTGGAACACTTTTACATGTTGCTAAATTATTCAATTTCTAAAAATGCAATGCATACATTGATTTTAATCATAATTGTGCAGGTATTGTGCACTTTGACCTCACATAACAGTCTGTCATGTAGCCATCTTAGGCACTATGTTACTGGCTACCTGTATGCCCACTGATAACTGTATTGAGTGATGGATACCATGATTTTTTTGGGAAAAATAGAACTAATATGTGGATTTTGGTAACATTAAGCTAAAATATAGCGAGAGGTGGAATGGTTCATCTTGAAGTCTTATCTTTATGCATTTTTGGTTGGGTTCTATAGATTTGAGATAGTGTTTAACCAAATAATTAAAATATATATAGGTCTTAAAATTCACAAATAAGACTGTCCTGAAATAGGGTCAGCCAGCATAATTTACTATTCTCTTATCGAATACATTGCATTGAAAGTGTAAAGGGAGTTTAATTGTCATTTATAACAAAAAAAATGTGCAAGGTAATCAACAATGAGTCAAAAATTAACTTAAGTGAACTTATTTATTTTTGGTGGGGCCCTACTTTTTATTTTATTTCATTGATAGAGTCCCCAGCCCCTAGTAGGGACTCTATGAATGTAAAATCAGAATTGCATTGCTAACAATTGTGTCTGCAATGCAACTCGGAAGATACCTGACTGCCGCACGCACGAATGCACGATTTTGGCTTCTTCCATCGCAGAATCAAGGGAAATGTAGTTCACATTGATTCTGCTTCCATTTTAAAGCCGGGACCGAGCATGAGCGATCGCACACAGTTCGGCATCATACAAAATTGCATTGATGACACGGGAGTCAATAATGCAAGTCGTATGCCACATTTGGCCACTAGGTTCATTTGAGTAAAAAAAAAAGTTTCGTTTTCCTTTAAACATTTGAACCACTTACAAGTAGACCCTGGATATAGCATATGGCATAAAGTTACACTTATAAATGTATAAAATACGTATACATTTTTATATCAAATTTCAACTCAATCCATCCCACACTGGATATTATTTGTTTAACAGACTCAATACTATTTACTGCTATGTACGCAGTTCTAACAGTATTGAGATGTGCAAGTAACAAAGAATTCATGGTATTGGATAGTAAATTTATATTACCACAAACTATATATATCAGCTCTCCATGGCAACATCACCAATAGGCTAATATGAGAGAGAAATAACAGTAATGACGTAAGAAATCTACCCAACTAGTCCAGTCTTAAGTAGTTTCCTGGCCAATCCATGCATCATCAATGGATCCTGCCCTTAAAACAAAGGCTCCAGTGCAAAGGCATATGTCTTATGGCTGACTTCTGCCACATCAAGTTTAGGAGATCAATAACATTAGGAATTAAACTATGGTTTGTCTGCACATCAGAAAAAAAAAATCTATTAGTTGACGCTTCAGGTTATAGCTCTATCCCCAACCAGTGGCGTAGCGTGGGGGGTCCAGGGGGGGCCGGCCGCACCGGGCGCAATATCTGGGGGGGCGCACTAGCCCTATGCGGCCGCCAGGGCCGTCTTTAACGCGGGGCAAACGGGGCAGCTGCCCTGGGCCCATTTACTCCTGGGGGGCCCCAAGGCAGCTGTCCCGTGGGCCCCCAGCCCCTGCTGCCGCGTTCACAGCGCATTGCGCTTGTGAACGCTTTTTTCCGGCAAGCCGCATCCGATGGATGCGACGGCCGGAAAAAAAAAAAAAAAAAACTGCCGCCGGATGTGACGTCGCGTCACATCCGGTTTCTGTTTCCCTCCTCCGTGCAAGAGGGAAGACTGCACGGAGGAGACATCCGGCGGGGGACACGGAGCAGCTTCATGTAAGTACGGGGGGGGGGGGGGGCTGGCTGGCACAATATTCCTGGTATCTGACTGGCACTATATTACTGGGTATCTGATTGGCACTATATTACTGGGTATCTGATTGGCACTATATTACTGGGTATCTGATTGGCACTATATTACTTGGCATCTGATTGGCACTATATTACTGGGTATCTGATTGGCACTATATTACTTGGCATCTGATTGGCACTATATTACTGGGTATCTGATTGGCACTATATTACTGGGTATCTGATTGGCACTATATTACTGGGTATCTGACTGGCACTATATTACTGGGTATCTGATTGGCACTATATTACTTGGCATCTGATTGGCACTATATTACTGGGTATCTGATTGGCACTATATTACTGGGCATCTGACTGGCACTATATTACTGGGTATCTGAATGGCACAATATTACTGGGCATCTGATTGGCACTATATTACTGGGTATCTGATTGGCACTATATTACTGGGTATCTGATTGGCACTATATTACTGGGCATCTGATTGGCACTATATTACTGGGTATCTGATTGGCACTATATTACTTGGCATCTGATTGGCACTATATTCCTGGTATCTGACTGGCACTATATTACTGGGCATCTGATTGGCACTATATTACTGGGTATCTGACTGGCACTATATTACTTGGCATCTGACTGGCACAATAATACTGGGCATCTGACTGGCACAATAATACTGGGCATCTGACGGGCACTATATTACTGGGCATCTGGCTGGCACAATAATACTGGGCATCTGGCTGGCATAATATTACAGGCATCTGGCTGGCACTATATTACTGGGCTCTGACTGGCACAATATTACAGGCATCTGACTGGCATAATATTACAGGCATCTGACTGCCACAATATTACAGGCATCTGACTGGCACAATATTACAGGCCTCTGACTGGCACAATATTCCTGGCCTCTGACTGGCACACTATTACAAGCATCTGACTGGCATAATATTACAGGCATCTGACTGGCACAATATTACAGGCATCTGACTGGCACAATATTCCTGGCCTCTGACTGCACACTATTACAGGCATCTGACTGGCATAATATTACAGGCATCTGACAGGCACCATATTCCTGGGCTCTGACAGGCACAATATTCCTGGGCTCTGACAGGCACAATATTCCTGGGCTCTGACAGGCACAATATTCCTGGTATCTGATTGGCACAATATTATTGGTATCTGACTGGCACAATATTACTGGTATCTGACTGGCACATTATTACTGGGCTCTGACTGGCACAATATTGCAGGCATCTGACTGGCACAATATTACTAGGCTCTGACTGGCACAATATTACTGGGCTCTGACTGGCACAATATTACTGGCATCCGAAAGTTACAATATTACTGGCATCTGAATGGCACAACAATTATGGCATATGTGTGTGTGTGTGTGGGGGGGGGGGTAACATTAGAGGTACAGGATTGAGGAAGTTGGCTCCATCTAGCCCAGTCTTGGATCATCTCCAGGGTATGGTTCCATTTTGATGTTTAGTTTTTGTTCTTGATATTTTTTGTCGTTTAGGATGGTTGTGAGACGACATATAATAGCATGGCCCATGCTAGGTTACTACATGTGTATATTTGTATTCATAGACCTGCTGAAAATGTGGAGAATGTGTGTAATGCATGTTCGCACTCAATAAAGTGTTGGAAAATAAACTTGTATTTAGATGCATTTTACTTTAATTACATAAGTATTTTCATAACAAACAATACATGTCCTTGGGGGGTAAGGGTTTCTTTAACTAATCTAGTAGAAGAGACTCGAGTGCTAAAATCCACGGGTTAGGGGGCGCAAATTACTTGCCTTGCCCCGGGTGCTGACAACCCACGCTACGCCACTGTCCCCAACCATTATTGTGGCTTTCACTAGCCTAATCAAATGTTACACTGTGTCCTGTTATCCATAATTCCTCCTGGTTCATTATCCTCACCAGAGAAAGTAGGGACCATAATCCTCTGTTTCATAATCCTCACTGTACATTAGATTCTGTCTATCCAGCAAGGATTTTGGTATTTTTCTTCAACAAGAGGACTCCCTTTTTGGCCTTCTTTATGCATGTCCAGTCCACATATCAATGGAAGCAGTTACTGAAGAAATGGAAGAAAGCCTAGTTATGGCACTCAAACCCTTATAACAAACCCTTTTTCTAATGCTTGATTATCACATGTTTAGCATCTGTAACCTTCACATTTCCTTCACCAGCTTCAGTCCTGCTTGACCATGTTACTGGAAATCATTTACACAGACCAATAAACTATACCTTTTTTACTAACTGCTCAAGAAAAAAAATATGCTCACCTATTAGACCTAATATATCAATGTTTTCAGTTGGATGAAGCCATTATGCAGTTCATAATACAAAATATCAAAGTTAAAAACAACACACAGAGCATACATATATGTATTTGCATAATTAGAAAAAAAGGTAATGTACCTATAGATTACTAAAAAGAAAGTTGCCAGAAAACATAAAATATATACACAGAAGCAATCCTGAAACTTAACAGCAGCATAGTAATAAACTTGAGAATATACAAAAATGTCCTTGTCAAATCAACAACCAGTTGCCTGTGTTCTGGGTAAAATCAAGGCAAATGCTGCCTCCCACTCCCACACAATCAATGGCAAAAACCATCTAAGGTTTGCACAAATTAATGTATTAAACCTCAATCGGGAGACACCAGAACAAACTTCCAAAACAATGGAACCTTGTGCCAGAAGTGACTATCATACATAGCCGCCAATGTGCATCTGCAGTTAACACAGGGGGAATAGCCAAGCAAAACAGCTACTTGCAATGCTTTGCTGTTATGTCATTAGAAGAAAAATAATGAGAAAGAAAGGCATAATTATGGAGGCAGATGTTGCTGAGGGCATACACATAGATGCCCGACCTGAATCTGGCCATCATCTACAGGGTTCCCGGTGTATATAATACATTTTAAACGTTGGTAACCCCCCCCAGAGGTTGAATTCCCCTAAGCTGAAAAAATAGTGATGAGAGAAAGAAACAAAGCCCAATGGTCTATGTCCTATAGTATCTAAAATATCAGGAGTATCAGGGAACATGTTCATATATTTGTTTGTTTTTTTATCATACCAGTGTATAGTAGTGAAGCTTCCAAAGGTAATGCTTCGTGGATTAGTCAGGAAAGATGTCCAGCAAAGGAGCACAAATGCTGGTAGGAAACTTCAAACATTAAAAATTCTAAAAATGGTGTTGGAGCTAGTCATGGCCTGTGCTACCTATAAGCAAGGTAGGCTCTGACCTAGGGTGCAAGGCTGGAGATACTAGATGCATCATAGGTGATGCAAAGTAAAAAGTTGAAGTGTATCAGGCTAGTGGACAGCTGTAACAGAATGTGTAGGTGGTTTGAATGAGGTTTCTTGAGTCTGTAGTTGCAGGATCTTGGGAGATTGAATCATTCTAATTATGGCTGTAAGTATTAAGGTGATGATGTATTCTATGAAACCCCAGGGAGAGGGCTGATCAGATAGACAGCAACCACATAAGTCACAACCAGCACTGAGAGCCTAAGACTTAAGGTAGACAGTGATAATTGAATCTTCAGAGCAAGAAGGAGTAAAGACTGGAGAGATTCAGGATAATCAGGACACAAGCCGGAGTCAGGACTGGAGAAATTTGAGATGGTCAGGATATGGGCTGGAGTAAGGACTGGAGAGATCTAGGATAGTCAGTATACAAACTGGAGTCAATGTAACCAAAGAAGCAGGAATGAGCAACACCAGTACATCAACCAAGGAACAAGGCACTGTCAAAGGCAAATAACACACTCAGACCATGTGTTTAAATAGCCATCCAAAGAAAAAGATGGAGGCCAGAATGGATAAATACTCTGAGAAGGGAAGTCATATGTAAGAGTACCAGGTATGTGTGATGCATTCTGTAAGCAAGCATGATCCGAACGGAGGTCCAGAAGGCTCCCCAAGACGTGTATCTTAGGAGCAGGATGTGGTCACATGGTCTATTTTTGGCAGCTGGATCACCAAATGCTGATGATCTGATGATGCAGGAAAGCTGTTTGAGGATATTGTTGTCACTGGAATGCTGTTTGGGGACAGATGGTGCACTAAAAAGATGTTTGAGGACAAGAAGGGCACTGGCAAATTGTTTACCGAACAAGTATGGCACTTGTAAGTTGCTTGGGGTAAGAGTGGTAACAGGTACACTGTTTGGAGAGCAATGATGGAACTGGTAAGGTGTTTGGGGGACAGAGATGGCATTGGAAAGCTGTTTGGGAATTATGATGGCATAACCGTCAGTAGTGTAGTAGTTCAGAGGGTACATGTATTGACGATGGGGATTGGAATTTCCAAATTACTAATTTCTTGCAACAAACCCACAGCAAAGAGGATTACGAGAAGGACCATGTGGCATTTACTGTATTGTTCACTCAGTATATGGCAGTGATGGCGGACCTACGGCAAGGGTCCCACCTGTGGCACTCAGGAGCCTCTGAGGTGGCACTTAGCATCTCAGTGCAAGTGTAAGTGTCAGTATACATGTGTGAGTCTGTGTGTGTAGGTGTGAGTATGCATGTCTAAGTGTCAGATTGTGTGTGTGTGTGAATCTGTGTGTGTAACTGTGACAGAGTACGCATGTGTAAGTGTACAGGGCCACCATGTGGCATATTAATGGGCATAGAGGGGGCACATTAATGGGCAAACTGACTGTGGCATATTAATGGGCATACTGGCTGTGGCATATTAATGGGCAAAGAGTGGTATATTAATGGGAAAGCTGCCTGTTGCAATTTTATGGGTAAAGAGTGGAATATTAATGGGCATATTAACTGTGGCATATTAATGGGCAGTGGCATATTAATGGTCAAACTGTGGCATGTGTAAGTGTCAGACTGTGTGAGTCTGTGTGTAAGTGTGACTGTGTGTGAAAGTATGCGTCTGCTTGCATAAGTGTGAGTCTGTGTGTAATTGTAAGTGTGTAAATTCAGTTTTTTCAAGTTGGCATAGAGGTTTTTTTATACAGAAAGTAGGGATCAACAATTTACAATGGTATGTAATTCCCCTAACCCCTAACTCCTACAGTGGCATGACATACTGTTTACAAATTCTACAAGTTACAAATATTCTTGAAAACATAAAAAAAATGTGTGGGTGTTTTTTACATTTTAAAGTTGGGCGCGGGTCCGCTCTGGGTGTCAAATGCCCCTGACCGGGGATCATGTATAAAAAACCCTGCACTGCAAAGCGTTGTGAGAGTTATAAAAAGACGCAAGCGCCATTTTTTTTTAATGTAAAACAGCAATTGCACATTTTTATGAATCCCGACACTTGCGGGAAAGAGAGGGACCTCTGCAAAACACTGTTTCTTATTTTCTGCGCAGGCGCACAGACTACAAAAAAAATTTGTAGGGAGTGTGCTTTATGCATATGTGCACACGCTGCTAGCACCATTTTTTGGCATTTACATGACACCCACTGACTCTTATTAGAGGCCCCTTGATTTGTGCTCAGTTGTTGCTTAATATGACCTACATATTTATACATACTTTTAAGAACTTTTTAATCAGTATTCAAACACTCATATGAATTTATATATTGCTTAACCTAATTAATTATGCTACTTTTTCACATCAGTTAGTAAGCATTTTAGTCAAATTATTTGATCTTAATGATTTTTAATTTGGAACATACTGTTGCAGGTAAAATTACATGACCATCTATTAGTAATCACTTGACATGTTTCTCACACGAACTAGAGGTTAAAGATAACAGTTATGACTGCGCTTGTGAAATCGCGTGTTACGTGAATAATTTATTAGGACAGGGGTGAGATTTCTACTATTCACTCTGACTGACAGAGCCCGAGTTGCAGCTGTTGCTAGCAGGATTGGACAGTACAAATGGACAGTACAAACTAAACGATGGTCTACTAAAAGTCCGCTGGTGCATCATGGGAAAGGTAGTCAACAATAGATGAAGAAGTGCAGCAGAGTCTTACGCGATCAGCCACCAACCCCCCAAATGCATCAGCCCTAAATGTCAGTACGATGAGAAGCTCCTTGCACTGTGAACCTGTGTTATCTGTTTCCCCTGTGAAATTTGCCTGTCTCCTCCTTCTCCAGTGTGCTCTGTACCTGACACATTGCAGATTTCTTTTTTTTTTTTTGTTATCCCTCCCCTCCCTGTCCGTGAGTGTCTCCCCACCCCCTCCTTACCCCTCCTCTGTGTGCCTCTCTCCTCCTGCCTCAGTCATTGTGAGCACCCTGAGCGGTGTAGTTGCTGTGGGTGTCATAACGTTCGATCCCAGGGAGACGTTCCACCTCTGGCTGCCTACCTGTGTGCACTGAGCGCATGCCGATCCATTGCATTGACCACCGCTCTCCTCTCATGCACATAGCTGAGCCCTGCAGCGCTGGGGTGTTGTCTGGTAAGACCCTTTCTTCTCAATCCGCGTTCCTTGTTGCTACAGCTGCCTCGCTGATAGGAAAGAAGGGGCAGGCTCCTATCTGCTGGCAGAGATAGAAAAGGCCAGGCTTTGGTGTCCATTTACCTTTTTGGAGTATGGGGTTTAACAGGGGGTACTGGTGATACCAAGCGTTGGGGATCTTTGTACTAAGCTTCTGTGTGCATTCACTGTAAGACAGTGATGTAATGTTCCCCCAAACCGGTGCACTCCTACGTGGTGAACATACTGTCTCTTTAAAAAGGGACCCTTTAAAAGATGAATACCAGAGCAATGGATGGAAAGGATGAATTATCCATACTTTATTAAAGAGGTGTTATATTCTAACCTATGTATGGTTCACACTGACATATTGATATGGCAATGGCTGGAAAAATGTACATTTGTCATACACCACGTTCTATTCTGAGTGGCATATCTGCATTACCAATAATATTTTCTCTGGCTCTTGTCAGAGGGTTGAGAAATCTGCAAGCGCATATAATTGTGACACAGTGCACAATTTCCATCCATCCAGGCTGGTAGACTGTTGTTGTACAAATCTGGTTCCATGTGTTCACTTTAGGGACCTCCCGTGAGATCCTGACCTGTAATCCCATATGCAGCAGCCCTTTGCATAATGTATACCTTGTGAGCACAGGCTGGTTTGTTTTACACTTGGCTCTGCCTGCAGCTGGATGGGGTAATACTCTGAAGTTTTAGAAGGACACTGAATGGTGTTGATATAATCTTGTGGCATTGTAACATTCTGAATTGAAATGAATATGGAACTCTTTGTCTTTATTGCATATACTGTTGCTTCACATCCCAAGGTTATGAACATGTGAACCAGCTAGCAGTAAGCCTTTTTGTCTGTAGTGGTTTTACAAAATGTGTGAGACATTTAACCCCTTAAGAATCATAATTTTCTGGTGTTTGTATCTTGTATTTAACAGTAATTTCCCTTTCTGATGCAGTCTACCCACTCAAATTGTGTGTATAATATATATTCATTTTTTAAACCCATGGTTTACTTTTGATACCATATTTAAATTTATAAACTAAAATTGAATATAACATCTATTAGACAGTAAATTAGAGAGGAAATGTAGCAAACCTGTAAAAGCCATTAATGAGTGAAAGTGTATGTAAATGGCAAAACGCAGGTGTATATACATACATAGCAGTCCCATGCCTTTTTGGGTTATTGTGTGAAAATGCATCCATGATTGGGGTTCTATGGTTGCCAACATGTGAGTAGTTTTAGTGTTTGGAGCAATATATTTTAAATGCACGTAACAGAAAAGTTTTGTGTTATTGCATATGCACACTTTGTATGGGAAAACAAAAAGACTCCAGGGGGCGTCCTATGAAGGCATACACAGATGTGGTAGTCTTTTGCAATACTGGATTGTAAAGGTACGATTTTCTAAGAAATGTCGGTATTTATTTAAACAATCATTTGGTGCCAAATAGAAAGTCATATACTTTATTCTTGAGTTGGGTTATTACTATTCCTCCAACCTGGTGGGTTTGTCTCACTACCATGGACGTTTTTTTTCATCCCACGCAAACTGTCAACTAAGTTCAAATTCTCTCTCATGCTTAACAGAGTTCATTCTCAGTTTTCAAATGCAAGGTCAAGAATAGCACATTGTTATAATTGCATGGCCTAGAATACCTTGGAGGTAAGCCTCCACTTTAAATACAACTATTGTGTTGTTAAATATTAAGAGAATGCTTAGCAAGCAGTATTGGGGAACTTTCCAACCCTCGGAGGTAAACGGTGAAGCTTTATATTCTGTTCTATAAGCTAAATGCATTAGGTATAAGTTATGGAAACGCTTATATTTCAATAAGAATTGAGAATTTCTGAAAAGCTTGGCATGTGCCCCTAAGTGTCAGTCTGGCAAATCTGCCTGTTACACTCCTCTAGTACTATTGCTATCTCATACTTTTGTTATAAAAGTCACAGGTAAAAATGATAGTCTGCCACATTAAAAAGTAAAGATAAACCTGTTAGCAAGGTGCTCATAAAAAAGGTAGTTTAAAATTTTAGGTAGCAAGGTACTTAAAAAAGAGAAAGTAGTATGACCAGGACCCTTCTAAATCTGCAACATTTAATGTTTGAATAAGCATCTTGCTTTCATTTGTGAATTTGGAAATACCGTATTAGGGAATGGTGTTTATTCAAATGTTATTTGTGACCGAAATATATTGTCATTTTGGTGGCCCTTAATCAAAATCCCTCAGAAAACTATTCTCCTGCACTTTAGTGTCCTTGGCAATCGCCTAGTTAGTCAGTAAGAATACATTAGCACACCAAACTTCTCTTTAATTGGGGCCCAATTTTCTATATTACAGAGATGAAGTTGTCAGCAATACTGACAGGATGGTATCCCTCTAGCAGTGTAGCATGGTAAAGGCATAAAAGAGGAAGAAGACATTTTGCAAAGTAAAGTTTGGCACAACGTGACATAATACACGTAATAAAAGGAAGTGAAACCTATGTAATTTATGTTTATGCTTTTCTAGACTAATTATAAAATTCCAAAATGCTTTGGATTGTTTGACCATAAATAAATGAGGATGTAATTCATTGAGTCATCATCAGTGATGTTAATTTACAGCACATCCAGGAGCTTCCCATTGATGCAGAGTACTGAACTGTATTTAAGCCAACACTTGTGCCATAGTACAGTTAAAAGGACACTTAACATCCAAAATATAAATTTCTTTCCCTTTTCTTTGAGAAAACAAGTTATATTTACATTGCTCACAGAGCAAGGAATATGTATTCACTCACAACTAGGGTTGCCATCCAGCCTGTAAAAAAAAATGGCAACCTTACTCACAACAGCTTAGGAAGCTTAGCCCGCCAAAAATGCAGCTTAGTCAGGCTTCCATGCAGTTGAGAATATTCTGCAGTGCTAATAAAAAAAGGAAATGAAGGACCAGCATTTGGTTAGAGAAAAAAAATTGAATTATTTAAAGAGGGATGTTAACCTATTATTCATTATTATTCATGCACCATATTTATATTTATAGTGGAACTAATTGTCTAGCTAGCATGTATACATACTACTCTAGCAAATGTTCCTTCCTGGAGATGGTTAATTATGAAAATGATGTTAATGAACCAGAATACATCCCAATTTGCCAAAGATAAAGCTGTTTAAAGGGACCCTGTCAACTTCAGCGTTGTTTAAATGGTGACTATAGATCATAAAAAAGGTTGAAAAATGATCTATACATTTTGTTATGCATAAATTAGGAGACATGTTTTAAATATGTCTGTGCTGTCTCATGCCTATGACATCACCTGTGACTTGATATATGCAAATTGACTACTTTTTCAAAGGTAAAGGTGAAATTTCCCTACCAAGTCACAAGTAGGAGACACCAGAAGCACATTTACAACACATTTTCCACTTAACTTAACGTAACTCCTTTCTATCTATTACATTCACCATATAGGCAATGCTGATGTTGACAGTCCATTTAGAGTTAAGTGTAGCAAACCTAGCGTTATTAAACATTTTTCTAGCTTTTATTTCTGTCATGGATGCAAAAGTTAAAAATCCATTTATAATTTCCTGGTGTCAAACCAATGTATATGTTTTGCAGATACATGGAGCTTTACACTATGCTTTGACTATTGTCAGAGTTGATCTGGCGTTCTGACACAAGTAGAGTGGTCTGACTGTCACTCATTGCTAATGCAGATAGAGACCAGTGACAGACATATCATCTTGCACATTCCATAGTGCTAAAATGGCAGGTATCTTAAAGGATCTGCCACGTAATTCCAATTCTAGTCTCACTGACCTTGTTCTTCTATAATAACTATATTATATAAACACATATTCTCAATTGAATACATGTTTTTCATATGTACAGTATAATCAATAATCATTATATTCCTCTCATCTATAGGAGATAAAAGAATGACTGAGGGATCTCGCTATCTGATAATGTGGTGATGACTTGGAGGCGTACAAAGAGTTGAGACATCATGACAGTGTTCAGGCAGGAGAATGTGGAGGATTATTATGAGATCGGAGAGGAGCTTGGAAGGTATGTATGGCTGATGAGGCCTACAAACTAAACTGAATGCTAAAAATTCTATATTTTATGTGAACGCGTCTGGTGGGTTTTCATGAACAGAGGAAAAGAGAGAAGTTTGCAATGACTGTAATTGTTCAGCTAAGTGTAAGATAATAGGGTCATAGATCAGATGTCACTCATATTGATTGACGGCTCTCTATTTCACAGCTGCCTTTATGAGTTCAATATTAATTACAATTCTCACTGGTAATCTGATGTCCGTTGAAAATGAGTTGTGCAGCAATTCTGCCAGTTCATTTGAAAATGTCCTACTGATAAGTAACAAAAGTGCAGGTGGCCTGATTATGGAATATGTAGACCACCATGTGAGTGGGTCCCAGATGGTTTCTAGGTGCTCAGCTCTCTGGTATTTGGGTTGTGGTTGCAGGTGGGCCTTCAATGCTTATGCCACTGATTTGTGATATTGCAAAATCAAGTCTTAAAGTTCCTTTTATATGGAAGCCTTGATTGCAGTAACACATTTATGTGATCTAGTGTGCTTCAGTAGAAAAATAAAATTACACACTCACTATTTAAGTTTTGATGTGGCTTTTAGAAGATGCATTGCTAGTACTTGTTTGTATGCTGTTAAATAGAAAGAAGTGTTTTATATAAATGTTCTTTTTTTTATTTATTTTTTTATACTTCTAACACTGCAATGAATTTGTTAATATGTGATCCATAATATGCAGCTGTCTGCAATTATTGCTTCAAATTATTATTCCTTATGTCACTTGCTTGTGGTGACTCCCATGTGTTAGGACAAGTTTATCCCTCTGGATGTAAATAAAGATTTTTCAACTATATCCAGGATCTACAACACTGCAAAAGTTTTTAGGCAGGTGTGAAAAAATTCTGTAACATAAGAATGCTTTTAAAAATCAACATGCTATTAATTACAGAAGAAAAATAACTGAACAACTGCATCAAATGTAGAAATTCTTTAATGAAAGATTACAAATAAAGCACTTCATTAAACACTTTGTGCATACACCAGGGCTTGACAAATTTAATTTAGTTTTAGGAGCCAGCTAAAAAATTTAGGAGCCAGACAACGGCACATCACAATATCATAAACGCACGGAGACAGTCGCATACACCCACCTCACATACACAGCCAGTTACATTCACACACGCCACATACAGCCAGTTACATTCACACACACACCACATACAGCCAGTTACATTCACACATACATACACAGCCAGTTACATTCACACATCCCCAGTTACATTCACACATACATACACAGCCAGTTACATTCACACATACATACACAGCCAGTTACATTCACTCATACATACACAGCCAGTTACATTCACACATACATACACAGCCAGTTACATTCACACATACATACACAGCCAGTTACATTCACACATACATACACAGCCAGTTACATTCACACATACATACACAGCCAGTTACATTCACACATACATACACAGCCAGTTACATTCACACATACATACATAGCCAGTTACATTCACACATACTTACATAGCCAGTTACATTCACACATACATACATACATAGCCAGTTACATTCACACATACATACATACATAGCCAGTTACATTCACACATACATACATACATAGCCAGTTACATTCACTCATACATACATAGCCAGTTACATTCACTCATACATACACAGCCAGTTACATTCACTCATACATACACAGCCAGTTACATTCACTCATACATACAGCCAGTTACATTCACACATACATACACAGCCAGTTACATTCACACATACATACACAGCCAGTTACATTCACACATACATACACAGCCAGTTACATTCACACATACATACACAGCCAGTTCCATTCACACATACATACACAGCCAGTTCCATTCACTCATACATACACAGCCAGTTCCATTCACTCATACATACACAGCCAGTTCCATTCACTCATACATACACAGCCAGTTCCATTCACACATACATACACAGCCAGTTACATTCACTCATACATACACAGCCAGTTCCATTCACACATACATACATAGCCAGTTACATTCACTCATACATACCCAGCCAGTTCCATTCACACATACATACATAGCCAGTTACATTCACTCATACATACACACAGACCAAAGAACAAAAATTTATTTCTTAGGGTGTCCTCCCTCCTTGCTGCTTACCTCATTGCAGGGGAGGGGGACATTTATGCTGGAGCCCGATCCTCTTTCGGTTCCTGTGCCGTGTTGTCACGTGACAATCGGCACTGCAGCGTGTTGCGCGAGGGGGCGGAGCTTACAGTCTGTGTGATCCGCACAGACTTTCTCCCCTCGCGCTGAAAGTAAAATGCATGGCAGCCGGCAAGGGCTCCCTGTGACAAACAGCACCCGGGCGCCAGGTCTGATTTCCTGGTCGCCATGGCGACCTGGCGCCCGGGGTTTGTCGAGCCCTGGCATACACAGCTCTATCAGGGGATAGACATAATGTTCAGAATCTTGAGTCAGGTGAAGGAAGGTCTGACCCAAGATGTCTGCCCCTTGATAGAGCTTTGCAAGCAATGAGGGCTCAGTAAGGTGCTTTTTTGTATTTCATTAAATCATTTTAGTTAATCATTCAGTTAAAAATAGTTTATTTTTTGCCGATAGTTGTCCTCTAAACAAAACAAACAAAGATGCTAGTGATCATCAATTTAGGCTGAAACACAATAATTAACTGAAACAGAAAAGGCTGGATAGGAGGACTACAACTGAAAGAGGAACAGCCAAACTCCTCTAATAAGATTTCTGAAGACTGTTTAATGTCAAGTCATACACCATGGCAGGACTGAGCACAGACACAAGGTAGTTATACGGCATCATCAAGGTCTCAGACAGAGATTTCAAAGCAGACAGGATTGCAGATCCAATCCAAGCTCTTTTGAAGAAGCAGAAAGAAATATTGAGGACTGTAGACACCGTGGTCAGCCAAGGAAACTGAGTGGAGCAGATGAAAGACACATCATGCTTCCTTCCCAGCTCAGAATTAGCAGGAGACAGTGAGACCCTGGTACACTCATCTACTGTCTGGAGAAGTCTGGTCAGAAGTGGTCTTCAGAGATTTGGCTTTTTGAAGACAAGTCTTCCATGAAGTGTAAACAAGGCCAAGTGACTCAACAATGCACAAAAACGACTGGGGTTTCAGAAAAATGGGAGCAGGTCAAAATTTGAAATAAAAAGGGAGAGTGGTACAAGAATTAATGTATGCAGTCACCAGTGAAATGTGGTGGAGGTTACTTGCAGGTTTCTTGCTTCATTTCTGCAAATAGAGTTGGGGATTTTGTCAGAATTGGTGGTCACCTCAGCACTGAGAAGTAGAGGCAGATATTTACTCATCATGCAAGGCATCAGGGAGGAATCTGATTGCCTCCAAAATTATTATGCTGCATGTCAATGACCCTAAAGATACAGCCTTATGAATTAAGAAATATCTTCAGCGTAAAGAAGCATGGCTCCCACAGAACCCTGATCTCGACATTGAGTCTGTCTATGGTTACATGCCTAAATCCACCGAAGAACTGTGGTTAGTTCTCCAAGATGTTTGGAACACTCTACCTGTTGAGTACCTTAAAACATTGTGTTCAAGTGTACCTAGGGGAATTGAGACAGTTTTGAAGGTAAAGGGTGGTCACACCAAATATTGATTTGCTTTATATTTTTCTTCTATTCACTTGCTTTGCATTTTATTCGTATATTTTTTATCAATGATTAACCTGTCTATTTTTTAAAGTAGTCTTACTTTACAGCAATTTGTCACACCTATCTAAAACCTTTGCACAGTGCTGTAGTTCTCCAGGACAAACATGAAAAGATGAAAAAATATCGGCACAACTTAGTTGTATACATGAAATGACATGTCCTGTTTTTGTTTAACAAGAATAGGAAAGCAGTGTAAACTCTTCCCATATTTCTGTGCATTTTCGTTGCACAATAAAATGGCCTACTTGAAAACAGGGAGTGCAAATTAAAACAATACAATCTATTTTTAACATGTTAAGCCCTTTCAAGTTATGGAAACCTTTTACATATATTTGTTTTTGTTTTTATGTAGTTGAAACAATTTGCAATAATGTTAGACCAGGACAAACCCATACTTTATTTATAGAGGGCTTTGCATGTAAGCTTATAGTTCAAAGGATATATTTTCTAAAGGTTGCTCTTTGATAGCTTGAAATCCATCAGAATATACATGGGCAGGCATTGGTGTGTAGCACTTTTTTCTACGAAAAGCCTATTCCCATGTACAAGCCTTAACATAGAAACATGCATCGTGACAGCAGGTGCTATAGGAATGATTTCTCATCTAGGGTACTTATTTTCTCCATGCACTTACAGTTCCTTTATCACCTACACGTTGTTTGTTTTTACTGTGACTGTAGAAAATAAGCAATTTCCTCTGACATACCATGTCTCAATCTGGGAGACTTCACAATTCCTTTCCCTAACCTCTTCCTTAGGTCTCTCCCAATGGACCAACTATTCAACCCACACTGTAGGCCACTCAGTAGACCTAGTTTTCACTAAGTGATCTCTAACCTCTCCCATTCTCCTTTCCCACTGTCTGACCACCACCTTCTTACCGTCCACCCAGTGCACCTCAGCAAACTACTACACATCACTCCCAACTCAATGCCAAAGTCTACTGTCTAATTCCACGCTCCCACTACTCAGTGCCACACTTGAAACTACCCTCCTCTTCATTCTATCCATCTTATCTCGAGAGCAAGTGGCTAACATCGTGCTCGCAGACCTATGTCAGTGTTCAATGTCTTGCTGTTGTATATGATTCGGCTCTCTCCTTTACTGCCCATGTTCAGCCTCCAGCCAAATCCTGTAGTCTGCACCTAAGAAACATTGCGCTCATTCACCGGTTCCTCAACGAAGAGACTGACAAAATCCTACTGCACTCACTTGTGGTCTCTCTCATGGAACACTGTAATACACTACTGATTAGCCTACCTCTGGAACATTTTTTTATTTTCTAAATTCACAGTAAAAACAATGTTTAGGTGATACTGTGCCTTTTCTAAAAGCCTATTTTTGTTTTTCATGGTGATATTTCATATGTTTTAGATGTTTTAATGTTGTTTGGCCCAGTTACTTGTGACTAATGGATAGTTATTCCAGGTATCTAGTAATTCTGAAGTAGTATTTATACCATTACTTGAAAATTATTTTTCACTTTTAGGTTACGTTTACCATCTGACTATTCTTCACATACTGAACCCATTCATTATTACATTCGTGACCTCATACAACAAGTAATATAAACCATCTTCTCATGGCTTTTATTTTATGACACCTGTTTGGCACCCAATCTCCCCTCGATCATTTTAATGTCGCACGGCTGGGGGAATGGAACACTTGGATAGTTTAGAATTAAAAGTGCTTCCTCAGCAGGATCTCTGGGACAAGGTCACCTAACCATTTTATTGCCAGACTCATTTGCCACGCATTGCAGGCAGTGAGCCACAAGTCACTGTGACAGTTGAGAAGTTAATATTATTTTAAAAGATATAGAGCCATGCTTTCACACGAAGCAACTCTATTAAAAGCCTTGTCGATTTGTAGACTTATATTTTATTGAAAATAACACTATTTATATTAAGTAGAAACCATATAAATTCCCTCTATTCACTCTTGATCATATTGGTTCCTGTATTAACCATCCAAATTTGTTTTACGCTACCGGGCTAGTTAATTAGGTATACTGTTGTAAATGAACTTTTACGTCTAATGCCCTTGAATCAATAGTCCAGTGAAATACAAACTAAATAGGCGTTGTATGTTTTCATAAAGGTTTGTAAACATTTTGATAACTTGATCGTGGCAATGTGTACATATAATATTCTCATTTCTGAAGTAGAGTGAGGATTCCTTTAGCAGTAAAAATTTTTTTTTTTTTTTTACAATTACATTATCATTTAAGCCATAACTTACATTCAAAATGCGTTGTCAGATACGTCAATGCTTACAGTTGGATGCTGATCACTTCAGGTTCATGAGAGGGGCTAAATCACCACAACCTCTTCTTTACTTCGGTACTGTATAACCACTTCCTTCTAGACTGTAAACTTATTCACCTTTTGTTAAATTCCTGTTTTTATGTTGTGTCCACTGTGGAAATACATAATTAAAAATGTTAAGGCAAGAAGCTGAAACATTGAGTTGTACCTAACAGTGTCATGTATTATAACCTGGTAAAATATGTAGTGCTAGAATGTTTACTTTTTGTAACTAATTGTGGATGTTCTTTAATAAAAAATAAAAAAATTGTGTGTGTAAAATTGTTGAACATGTTTGGTAATTGCGGTTAGTCCATAATATTAATCTTGCAGATTATGCTGCTATAGGGAAATGTGTTATTGTTACAATTTTGAGTAATATTTAGTATATTGTGATTAGCATAATGTTAAAAATATTCCATAAAGAGATGCTAAGGAAGTCTGGGGATATGTATTGATATTGTGTACATTTTACACAGAAAGGACTGTTGGCAAAAAGTGAATTTATTTTTAACTAAAAGATTACATCAAGTGTATGTAAATTGTAAATAGAAATGCTTTAATGACTATAAAGTACTTTTATTAAACCCCCTATAACTGAGGGGGCAGACATCCATGGGTCAGATGAATGAAGATCAGATCCATCTTACCCAAGATTCTAAACTTGTCCTCCCCTGATGTAGCTAAACTAGGGAGCAATAAGTTACTTTATTTGTATTCTGTCATTATAGCATTTCTTATACTTGATGCAATCTTTCAATTAAGTCTAAATTAAGTTTTGGCCAACAGTTGTCCGTTAAGAAAACTTTTTAAAAGGTTGGCATATGTTTTCTGATTTTTGTATAGTTTTTTGTGTGGAGCGGGCATCCATCCATATCACGCAAATAGCAGGAGGAAGAATGGGATTAGAACGGCAGTGCTTCTCAGTGATATACAAAATATGAGAGGAGTACATTACAGAGAAATAGAAAACAGTAGCTCATTCACGAACGCCTTTAAATACTAGAGAGATAGACAGGTTGTCACACCCTGTAACATTCAAGCAGTTAAACATTTTTTTATGACAACCCAGTCTTCTTGTTTCCTCAATTGCTAAACTGCCAAATGCTTGTTGCATGTCTCATTTGTTAAAGCCACAATGTGCTTGTGTACCAAACTGGTCAGCAGTTATCTTCACTTGAGACATCTGGCGTAGGTTCTGTCTACAGTTTTCTTTTATTTACCAACACAGGACTTGACAAATTGCAGGATCCAGGCACCTATGGGTCCTAAAATCCATACTTCTTAGCTCCAAATCTTTTACATTGCATGATATAGATGTTACATTTCCCTGGCTCCTAAAAAGAGCTACTGAGAATTGTATCTCCTAATTTTTTTTATTTTTTTTATTTCTCATAATTAAAAAAAATAAATTTTATTGAACTGCTGGTATCACTGCACCTCTCACAAAATAAGCTAGTTTTAACTTTTATAACACAACATCACCCCTAAAACAGGTAAATAGAATTTGCTCATTTAGGGTCTGAACATAGCCTGATCGAACAATACTTTTTTGACCATGTTTTGTCAAAATAAGGTAACACAGATTGGATCACTCATGCAATGACCTGAAATAGGATCAATCATTAAGGTCCATGTGTAATACCAAAACCACAGAAATGCACTGTAGAAAGCTGCCAATTAGTGTCATACATTATGCTGACAGAATGCCCACAGACTGGCGTAAAGCCATATTTAAGGGATCAAAATCCCAGCCAGGCAGTTACAGACCTGTAAGCTTGACATCTGTGGAAACTGTTTTGATGGGTTGCTAATGTATTTAACATGTCCTCTTGAATTTCATTAGTAGGAACCATCATGACTTTGTTAAAGACGAATCAGGTCAAACTAACAATTTATACTATGAAGAAGTGTGGAAAGAAAAATAGATATGGGTGCTGTGGTGGATATATTTAGACTTTGCTAACGCGTTTGATACTTTTCCGCAGAAAAGTATAAATTGACTGAAGATGGCTTAGGGGCCAAACGTGTGTCGATTGGCAGTTGGCTGAAAGATGAAATGTGAAGAGTAGAGATAAATGGGAAGTTCTGAAATGGGACAGGATGTGAGGAACTATATTTGATTAGTTTAGCAAATACATTGGATACCTTTCATAGGGCCTTGATACTTTTTTTTAATGGCATGGTTATATAGGCCTTAATACTTAAGTAGTGCTTGTTGATCCAGTTTGGCGTCGAGAAGGATTCTTTTTTTCCCAATGAAAGCGGAATTTGAAATTGCTGAAATAGGAGTGGGGGTTTTTTTTTGCCTTCTTTTGGATCAACAGCAGTAAACAAAGAGAATAGGAAAACTTGATGGAGACTAGTATTTTTTTTTTTTTTCACCCTAAACTACTATGTTACTATGTAATGCATAGATCAATAGATTTTGGATGAAAATGTTTTGATAAAGGGGTGTAAATTACCTCTTGTCTCTGAGAAACAGGTTGAGCACCAATTCACATACACATGATGCTGCAGTGCTATGTGTGTGGGTGCATGCTTTGCATTGTGTGATCCACGTGCACAATTATACTCTATTATTCCCTTTATAGCATGCAAACATTTTTCCACTTCTGTTTTGATTAAAACGTCTTTTTTATACTGCACTTTAAGAGCACAGTTAAAGAGATTTCTATTTCTTTGCAAGACTGAATTCATGTCACCTGACTGTTCAACATTTGCGATACTGGGAGGAGATTGCCATTGTAGGCTGCTCGATTGACACATGCAATGCCATTCTGCACAGGGCATATCTTTTAAACAGTGCACATATGGAATACCAATAAATAGTGGGCTTCAACCTGGTTAGAACTCATGTCAGGTCTTTAATAATTTCAAATATAATAATGAATAGTTGTCTGCTGTCCGGGGGTGTGACAGCCATTGTCGTAGGGGTAACAGTCACCTGGCCCAACACTCTGAGTGGCCCGGGCGACCACTGCAACAGTCCCTTTAAATGTCACTATCTTCACTGGGGCCCTTGAGTTCCTAATTACGCCTCTTCTGCCGTGTCAGTTACAATTTGTGTCTGTGTGAGGCAGATGTTTTCTGGATTTTAGTCTAAGATAGAATATCTATACAAAACTTATCAGTGGTTCATTAATGTGGTCCTTGTAGGTCAAGTGGTAGGTGTGAGTATATATATAAACCCCGGGCACCAGATCGCCATGGAGACCAGGCAATCGGTCCTGGTGCCTGGGTGCTGTTAGCCATATGTAGCCCCTTGCCGCTACCTTCTGGTTTATTAAAAGCGTAGCATGAGGGGAGAAAGTCTGTGCAGATTGCACAGACCGCAAGCTCCGCTCCCTCGCGCAAACGTGCTCTAGTGCCGGGTGTCACGTGATGGTCTGTGCCCCTAGAGGCACAGACACTGCAGTAACACTGATGTCCCCCAGCACTGAGGAAAAGCAACAGGGAGGGAGGACACATTTAGGGGAACATAAAAATGGTGACTTTTTGTGTATGTGAGGTGACTTAACTGATGTCTGTGAGGTGTGTGTATGTGACTGTGAGACTGTATGTGACTGACTGGATGTAGTTCAGGGAGATCATGCCAAACTAATCATATTGATTTTTTTTGATTGGGTGACTAAAATAATAGATCAGGGTGGTGCAGTAGACATTGCTTACCTAGATTTCTGTAAGGCTTTTCATACTGTTGCATATAGAAGGCTTATCAATAAACTGCAATCTTTAAGTTTGGATTTCAATATTGTTGAATGGATTAGACAATGGCTGAGTGACCGGCAACAGAGGGTTGTAGTCAATGGAGTATATTCGATGCAAGGTCTTGTAACCAGTGGGGTACCTCAGGGATCTGTACTTGGACCCATTATCTTTAATATTTTTATTAGTGATATTGCAGAAGGTCTTGTTGGCAAAGTGTGTATTTTTGCTGATGATACAAAGATTTGCAGCAGGGTTGATGTTCATGGAGGGATAAGCCAAATGGCAAATGATTTTGCTAAACTAGAAAAATGGTCAGAGCAGTGGCAACTGACATTTAATGTGGACAAGTGCAAGATTATGCACCTTGTGTGTAAAAACCCAAAAGCAGAATATAGAATATTTGGTACAGTCCTGACCTCAACATCTGAGGAAATGACCTAAAGGTAGGCAGGCAATGCAATAGAGCAGCAGGAAATGCTAGCAGAATGCTTGGTTGCATAGGGAGAGGTATTAGCAGTAGAAAGAGGGAAGTGCTCATGCCATTGTACAGAGCACTGGTGAGACCTCACTTGGAGTATTGTACGCAGTACTGGAGACCGTATCTCCAGAAGGATATTGATACTTTGGAGAGAGTACAGAGAAGGGCTACTAAACTGGTTAATGGATTACAGGATAAAACCTACCAGGAAAGGTTAAAGCATCTTAACATGTATAGCTAGGAGGAAAGACGTAACAGGGGGGATATGATAGAAACATTTAAATACATAAAGGGAATCAACACAGTAAAGGAAGGGGGTATATTTAAAAGAAGATTAACTACCACAACTAGAGGACATAGTCTAAAATTAGAGGGGCAACGATTTAAAAGTAACATCAGGAAGTATTACTTTACTGAGAGGGATAGTGGATGTATGGAATAGCCTTCCAGCGGAAGTGGTAGAGGTAAACACAGTCAAGGATTTTAGCATGTGTGAGATGGGCACAAGGCAATCCTAGGTATAAGATAGGCAACTGGGGACAAATAAAAGTATTTAGAAAATTGGGCAGACTATATGGACCGAATGGTTTTTATCTGCCACCGCATTCTATGTTTCTATGTCTGTGAGGTGTGTGTGTGTATGTCGATTACTGACTGGATGTCTGTGAGGTGTGACATGTCTCTGTGCGTGATTATGTGTGTTTTGATGTGACATTGTCTGGGTCCTAAAATCAAATCAAGTTTGTCAAGCCGTGGTGTGTGTGATATATATATAAATTTCTGCCGTGGTTTTGTGCCAAGTGACTATTAGGTTCTTATGTGCTTTTCCAATGTCTTTGTTTCTGAAGTTGTCTAGTCCAGGCTATAAGCAGCAACATTATACAGCCCTGCGTAATACAAATGTTAAGCAATCTACTGACATTCACGCACTTTAGGTTGGGTCATTAAATGATACACATTTTCTGTAGAAAGAAGACTATTGCTCATATCATTGCATAAAAACCATAATAGAACATGAATCATTTGCCATGCTTTCTGTTGTTAACCTTATCTGTGTCTCCATGTTCTTGGATGAGGTCTTTTCAGTGGGGTTAAGAAATGACTCTGCTCTTGGATGTTTCTTTTTATGTCATCTTTCTTTCTGTTAGTTTGGAAATAAAGCTGCACTATAATCTTGTAAAGCAAAGAGTGCTAATAACAGCTCTCGCTCTCTAGAGTTTAATTATACCAGAAGATGTGATGGTTTAAATTGTTATTGCATTTTGTTAGGAGAAGAACTTTCCCATTTAAAGTAAAAAGGCCATTTATTCAGTAGTTTTCTGAGAAACGGATGAGCAAGGAGAAATGAGTCTATGGGGGTTATGTATAAAACTGGCGATCCGCAAAGTGTTAAAGTGATTTAACCCCTTCCTGTAATCGAACGTATGCACCTCGGAGAGCAATGGTCCTACCAGGCTCTGACTTTTGTAAGAAGTTAGCATTATTGGCGCATACATTGTTGGCAGCCCCAACTTAATTTCATAACCCCCTTTGTATCTGTCACTCGGTACCTTTCAGATGCTCTTTGAACCAGACAAGTGTCGCCAGCTGAAATCATTGATTTGAATCAGTGATAATAATATGGTGCATGATTTTCAATTTAGATGGGGAATTTACTGCAATAGAACAAGTTTTTTTTTTTTGTTTTTTTTTGTATAGAATACATTCTAATACACAATACTGGGACAGAATTAAGAGACTTTGATACATTTATTTTTGTACAACTTTTTTTCCCCCTTCCAATTACATGGGGAAATATAGAAACGGTGCAGTTTTTTATCTTTTTATGCTACTATGTTATTATTAATGCGTTAATTGGATAGACGTATGATCTAAAAACTAGTACCATAATTACAGACTGACACATGAGTATTATATTGTGTTTAAACCACAGTCTATCTTAGGGGTACTCAAATGTTGTTGAACTATACTCCTCCTGATTTATTTATTGTTACCAGTATCAGCTGAGCATTATGAGAATGGCTGACCTAAGCCATTCTGTACTTTTCAAAATAAACTATAGCTGCTGTGGAGCTATTTTGTTTTGGTGCAGTCTGAGTTGATGTATTTTATGTTTTGCAGCAGGAAGTCCTCACCTCTGACATTGGTCCTGGTCTGTCTATTACGCCACATTTAAAATGGGATTCGCTCTTTTACATGGCAGAACAAGTAGTGAAAATGTGTGTGATAATGTGTTACCAGATTGCTCCAGCGCTCTATAGGGTGAAATACAGCCTCCCTCCTCCCCTTTTTCATTGTATACATTTAAAACGTTCATCTTAAAATTGATGAAAAAAAATATTTGAGCAGGAGAAATACATTGAAAAGTCTGTTGTTTTCACTCTGCTTTGAGAGCATTTGTTTGAATACTGCTTTTGGATAGTGCATGGTGTTCCTAGATATGTAGGTATGCCATTTAGTGGACAATAAATATACATTTACTGTATCACTGACACACTGCAGAGGAGGGCATTAGTGTTAATTCAGCAATAAGCCATTTGCACAATAGCCTTATCTTGGTGCTATGAACCGCTGACCATGCGGTTTTAGTCCTGATTCCTATTGCCATATGAAATGTTTACTCCTGATACATGGACATGCAAGGTTGCATGCACAATACCATTTTATTCTCTACCCCCTATGTAGACCTCTGTCCTCCATGATGGAGGAAAAAGTGTCTGTGTAATGTGTGTGCATTTGTTAGTGGAACTTTTGTACTGAGAACTCAAAAAACGTACTTGCACCAGCTGAACAAAATGGGGGGTTATTTCCCTTTCAATATTAAACGTATCCACGAGACCTGCCGTATTTTGACGTTGAGGGCTTCATTTGCTTAGACCTTTCAACTCTTTGCAGTTTCAGGCACATTAAAGTATCATGTCTAGTTTGAAAATAAAAATGTGCAAATAGGTATATAATATATTTCTTTATTAATGTCCATTAAAGATTAGACACAAAGCTTCAATCACTTCTCCCTCTGGCAGCATTGTCTCAAGATTCAGTGATGAACAGCTAGCAGGGAGGGGTCGATAAGGCACATTTTAATTATATTGCATGTGAATAAAAAGACAATTGAGTACAATAAAAGCTTTGTTTGGTTGCACGTTTTCAGCATTCTTCCTTTTTCTAGAAACATTTGGGAAGCTATTTTCTACTTGATCATTCTTTAACTTGTTTGTAACATTGAGGGAAGAGGCCTTTTCTATAAAAATTCCTTTATGTGTCTATTTTAGACATGTCAGTGAGGTAAACTGCCTTTGAGAAGTTTATTTATGGGTTTAGGTGGGAGTGAGGAACAATATTGCTGCTCAGCTGCATATGTTTATCACATAATACAGGGGCTCGATAAACATGTCCTTTATGTTATTTAGAAAGTAGGACAATTCCTCTGACAAGGAATTGATAAAACTAATATTGGAAGTACATCCAAAGCTTAAGTCCTTTTTTTAAATTGTTAGTTTGTTGTCTAATTTAGGCATTTGCCTGCAGTTTTGCAAAGACAGTATATAGACCATTTCCAATCATTTTTTTTATTCCCTATATGCACATTAAAAACAATGTTTAGGTGATACAGTCTCTTCAATATATAGAAGGTGGTCTTTGCAGATTGCAATTCTGCTCCACCCTTGTGCCTTGGAATGGGAGCTATAGTATTAGTAAAAAGAATGGAATTGGGGGTGCCAAAATCAAAATCATACGGTCATTACTTCTACCTTCCGCACTTTGATAATCAATTTGGGGTAGGAAAATCTTCAAATCTACAAATTACACCCTCTAAGCTAAAAGATTGGGGTTGCAATTTTCTGAAAATATATCCTATTAACCAGCCGACATCTATGCGTTATTAAATATGTGATAAAAGATGTCTCCCCTCCCCCATCCAAATCTTTTTTGACGAAGCGGCAGAGAAACACTCCGCCAAATCATCAGTAGGTGCTTGCTAGTCTCCAGTGAATGAGAGAGTTTTGGGTGCTAGCCGAAAGGAGACCATACAAAGACAGCACTCAAATGTATTTTTGAAAACCAGCTTCGCTTTAACTAAATTGTCATCCTAATGTGATTTTTAATAAAAACAAATCCATTTGCCATAGAACTTATGAGGAAAGATATATCCATTCTGACCTTTTGATGTTATTTAATAAACTGGGTAATTTGACGCAGTCTTATGCAACATGTGTACTTGTACTATTCTCTCAATACAAGATCTAGTGGGTGGAAAGAATCTATACCATGGTCATACCTTTTTTAGAAATTCCTTTTCAGGAGTCACTAGTTTTAGATTCATGCCCTGCATTGTGTGTGTGTGTGTGTGTGTGTGTGTGTGTGTGTGTTCTAGTTTGTCTGAAATTATAAATTCTCTAGTATGGTCTGTCGCATGATGTTCATGCTAATTACTTTTTTTTTTTTTTATGTCAACCAGAACATTGCTTATAATGAAAAATAACCTATACATTGAGTTGGCAAAATTGCATACAAATGCATAAAGTAAGAGAAATATATGGTTTAAATCTGTTGCTGGTGTCTCCTGCTTATGACATCACCTTGTGGCTTGATATACAGATAACACATTTCCTGTCGAATGTTTGTTTGTTCTTTTCATATACAAAGCCACAGGTGAAGACACCACAGACATATTTAAACAATATATTTCTCTTTATTTTATGCATTTGCTTGCAGTTCTGCTAATACAATGTACAGACAATTTTCATCATTTTGTGTTCTCGACATTCACCGTATAAGCAATGTTCAGGGTGACTAAGTCCCTTTAAGATTTTTGGGTCTATCTACTAAATTTATCTCCTGCTGTTATAGTGATGTTTGGTTGTATTGTAAAGAATTTCATGTTGAGCTCAACTGCTGTTCCTTTTTGTGTCAATTTTCTAAATTGTACATCAGACATTTATTTATGATCTGTGTAGCACTTTAACAAAATCTACAGATGAAATAACAAAATAAACATGTTAGTTCTGATACATATAATATTGTTTTTCCATCTTATATATCCACATGCATCTTAACTGAGAACTCTGGTTCTCTTTTCCAGAAAGTGCATTGACCAAATTGAGTAACATAGTGTTAATAGGCACTGTGATGCATATAAAATTAATAAGGATTAAAGTTTTAAGAAAAATTAAAACATCTTATAATACACCCTTTGCATTTGTCTAGCAGCCAACACAATTATCTTTTAGCACATTAACGTAGTTAAGTTTTTGCAATTTCATTCATACGTAAAAGCACTTAACGAAACCTCAAATGCACCGGTCTAGGGCAGTAGTTCAAGCAATCTGAGATTCTGAAAAGAAACCACACACTTGGGAAATTAACATGTTAAGTGTTGTGACCATAAGGATTAGAATGTTCACCCATATGATGACAAGTGTTTTGGCAGTTTTGTACCCTTTGTGACAATGTCTGGGTTTTAAAATTCTGCGTTGTTTTGTTCTAGCTGTAATTTTCCTATTTCTCCTTTACGGTACCCACACAAATGATTTGGGGTGGGGGGAGTGATAAGGACTTTTTTTTTTAGATGCCATTATTTTGATCGGTTATAGAATTTACTATTTTTTTAAAAAAACACTAACTTTTACATGAAAAATATTTTATACATCTTCAAATGCTTATAAAAAAAAAGCTTTTTTGTAAGTTATCGGGCAGTAACTGAAAGTAGCATATTGCTTTTTTCTAACCATTTCTCATTTTAACATGAAGCCTAACCTTCACCCTAGATCTAAAGCTAACCAAACTTTTTGGTAAATTTTTTGTTTGTTCTAGCGGTCTAACAACACTACCTGAGCGACGGAAGTGATCATTGATGAAATGATCATTTCCGAAGCTCTTGCCACAGCAGGGCAGCGCCATATTAGAAAAGCTTTGTGCCTTTCAATATGGCAATTCACTTTCGGCTGGATTTAGGTGTTAGCATAATAGTAGGGGATGTGGATAGGATTTTCGAGGCAGATAATCAGATAATATATTGCAAAAGTCTGCTCTTAACATATTACATGAATAATAAGCGGGTAAAAATGGTTCATTCACTGCTTGTTCCCCGTTTGTACCCGCTTATTATTCATTTAATATATTAAAAGCTGACTTTTGCAAGAACTTATCTGCCTCGGAAGTTCTCTCTGCATCCGGCTCTATTTTGCGGTCTCTTCGTGGGCTGGAATGCTGGCGTTTTAGAGAACCTCGCAGCAGCTATAACACAATCAGAATTCAGACATATAGACAGCATTCTGTGTCCCCAGCCCCAAAGTGAGAAATTTTGTGCTGTAAAGTCACTAGGGGGTGGCACCGAAAAAAAATTATATTTCTCAAAATGGTGGCGCCCAGCCACACTTGTTTAGTGACATATTTTATTAAATACAGTCACATAACAAAAACAAGACCTATCTGAAATCAACAATACAAAATATTTTTTTTTTTTTAAAACTTCATTTTTTTAGTGGGAGTGTCCCTTTTTAATAGCATTTATTTATAGTGAAAAGGAAAGCAGTGTTTAAACAAATTCATTCATACACACTCATTACGGGTAACGGGGTTATCAATCTTTTTAAACCCATCTATAACATTTGCTTTAATGTCCTTTACGTATGGATGTACATTTGTTTATCACACCCTTGAATTATGGTGAGCATGTATATCAATAAATTAGTATTTACAGAAGGATTTAGTTCCTTCAGGCACAGGTTGTTGTTGGAAATAGTTGCTACCATGTGGTTTTTGGCTTGCCAACTAAGCTTGTTGCTTTGGAACCTTGTTACAGGTTATTGACCCCGCTTGTGAATCATTTTTCAATTAATATCTGAGCACGGTGCCTGCACAGAGCTTTGACGGAATTGTGTGAATCTTTCCAAATGTCAGGTTCCTGGTATTTGCTGGTTTACTCTCTGGACTGTACAGTTTGTTTGAGCCTAATCTATAAAAGAACTGATATGCTAATCAACCAATCGTATTGTTTCTTACTGATTTTCACAGATACCATGCTTGCCTACTGTGTAAGCAGGCATTGTTGCACTTTGTCCCCATTGACCCAAGACCAATACATTTAGTTTTACAATATGTTTCCCATAATGTGAAAGCTGAAAATGTACTTCGAGAGGCCTGGGGATTTAAGTAAATGTATGTGTGTGTGTGTGTGTGTGTGTGTGTGCGTCATATACACTTCCTCATGATCAATTAACTTTAACATACAGGAAATGAACGCAGCAATGTAAAATCTTTCTTGCAACATAATACTATCACATGAATTCAATTTAATCAGTCTGTCTTGACATAGAACATCAGTGGCTGAAAAAAATCATAGACCGTGCATACGGTCTGTGCCTGTGTGACAGGCATGGACCTGGCTGCAGCAGAAATCCCCCCTCCCATGCAAAGAGATAAAACAGTAAGGTGGGGGGAGTCATTGACAGAATAACTTTTTTTTTTTCTCTCTTTTAAAAAACCCTATGGCTTATGCGTGTGTGACTGTCTCTGTGTGTCTGTGTGTGACACTATGTGTGTGTGACTGTGTGTGTGTGGTTGCACATTGGATGCCCCTGCTGTACTTTAGAAACCAAGGTTGAAAAGTGAAGTCTTTGAATACTTTATTTAAGCTAAAACAAAAGGCTACTCTGTTTACAGCCACTTTTGAAAGTGTTACTAATAATAAGGAACGACTGTGTAACTTCCCCTTTATCAACAACATAAAAAGCATATATGAAGTTAATTTGAATATTTTTTAACCCCTTAGTGACATGACTTTTTTGGCTTGTCCGATGCTTGGTGACATGGGCTGTTTTAACATTTCTGAGGTGTTTGTGTTTTGCTGTAATTTATTTTTGTCTCATTTAGTGTACCCGCACAAACTATATATCATTTTTATCGTTATAAGAAGGGCTTTCTTTTGATACCATTGTTTTGATAATTGCATATAATTTGATATAAAAAAAATAATTTATAAAAATAAATTTTTTTTTATGACTTTTATTTGAAAAATCGTATACTCATGTACAAGAGACAACAAAGAAACACTGCTAAATAGTTTCTAATATATGTCCTGAGTTCAGAAATAGCCCATGTTTTATGTTTTTTTGTTTTTTTATTCATGTTACAGGGCCAGAACTATAAGTAGTGCAAAGCTATTTTAAAATCCTTTTTTCAAAATTAGTGATAGTGACATTGTAACACTGATTTCTGTACTAAATCCATGAATGACCCCCAACATGTACATATTTTTGAAAACTAGATCACTCAGGGCAATTAACTTGGGGTATTTTGACACATTTCATGTAGCCATTTTACCACCAATCTGCAGCAAAAAAAACTTTTTTTTTTAAATTTTCACATAGATTGCAATTTAGGTAAACATTACCTTAAAATGTGAAGGGGTATTTCCAAATAACACCTCTATATGTGTTCAGCAACATCTCCTGAGTACAGGGATACCACCCATGCATAGGTTTGTTGGTTTGTTTTGGGGCTAAAAGGCCACATTTAGGGGGTGCGCATTTTGGTTTTCCAACTTGGAATTCTGACATGCAGAAAACCTTCGCCCATGTCCCATTTGGGACATTTTTGAAGCCAAAAAGTGTATTCTACCCCACAAAGCCATATATTTTTTAAAACTAGACACCCTAGGGTATTTCAAATAGTAGTATTTTAACACTTTCCATGCACTAATTATATTACCAGCCTATGTCAATGTTTTGGGTAGTAATTTTTTTTCACATACATTGTACTTTGGGCATGAATTCACAGATCCTATTATATGTCAGTGCCAAACAACTCCTCAATATGTGTTCAGCAACATCTCCTGAGTACAGGGATACCACCCATATATAGGTTGGTTGGGTTGTTTTGGGGCTAAAAGGCCACATTATGGGGGGGTGCATTTCCAACTTGGAATTTTGACATGTAGTCAGCCTGCGCCCATGTTCCATTTGGGACACTTTTGAAGCCTGTCAAAGTATTTTACCCCATCAAACCATATATTTTGGAAAACTAGACATCCTAGGGTATTTAAAATTGTGGTATTTTAACACTTTCCAAGTGCTAATTCTACCACCAACCTATGTCAAAGGGTTGGGATGTCATTTTTTCCCCACACACATTGTAGTTCAGGCAGGAATTTTCAGATTCTGGTATTTGCTACTGCCAACCTACACGTCAGTACGTGTTCAGCAACATCTCCTGAGTACAGGGATACCCCCCATGCATAGGTTTGTTGGTCTGTTTTGGGGCTAAAAGGCCACATTTGTTGGTGCGCAATTCGAACCTGGAATTTTGACATGTAGTCGGCCTGCGCCCATGTTCCATTTGGAAAATTTTTGAAGCCGCCCAATGAATTGTACCCCATCAAACCATATATTTTTGGAAAATAGACATCCTAAGGTATTTCAAATGGTGGTATTTTAATACTGTATAGGTACTAATTCTACCACCAGCCTTTGTAAAAGTTTGTGGTAGTACTTTTTTGGGAGTTTTTTTTTCCACATACATTGTACTTCAGGCATGAATTCACAGATTTCAGTATATGTCACTGCCAAACAACAACCCAATATGTGTTCAGCAACATCTCCCGAGTACAGGGATAGCACCCATGCATAGGTTTGTTGGTTTGTTTTTTGGCTAGAAGGCAACATTTGTGAGATGCGCATCTCAAAATTTCAACTTGGCATTTTGACATGTAGTCAACCTGCGTCCGTGTCCTATATGGGATATTTCTTTTAAGCCAGCCAATGTAATTTACCCCCACCAAACCATATATTTTTTTTAACGGTAAACCCCCATCACTCCTTGTGGCAAGGGCTCAGCAGCCACCGATACATCACTAGATGATGTATCAGAAAGCTGACCAGGGTCAAAATCAAACCCTGAGTCCGCGGCCTCAGAATCAGTGCGTAAGCAGTGATCTCGAGCAAAGAAGGGGTTAATAGCTCTTAGAAGAGCCTATCTAGTACTGTAATACATTACAGTACAAAGTAATTAATCCATAAAACAGTGCAGACAGCAAAACATACTGTTGCTGTGCAAGATTACTGCTTATACAGTGATGAATGGCAGGGAAGGGGTTAATACACAGTGAAAGACTTTCATAAAACCTGACAATTTTATAAAATGTTATTTTATATCACTAATACTGATCTGTCTCTTTCCGTCACAAAAATTTAAGTGAGGAGAGGGAGGCAGATCAATTTTTGTGAATATTGATCCGACCAATTTTGATCTGACCAGGGCGAATGGTGAGCTTAATTGAGAAATCACCAAACCGCCTTTGCCACTAATTCGCTGTTACTGATCGCTATGCGCTCAGGCAGCTTAAAAAAAAAAACCAACTCAAATATTTTTACTTTACATGTAATCCTCTAGCGGGTATGTGTAAAAAAATAAATTTAAAAAAATATGCAGACAGATAAAAATTGCTTTGGCGTCAATATCATTGCGTAAGCAATGATCGACGGCAAAGAAGGGGTTAATAACTCTTAGAAGAGCCTATGTAGTACTGTATTAAATTACAGTACAAAAAAAATTAACCCCTAAAAAATGCACAAACAGCAAAAATAAATGCGCTGATGTGCACGATCACTGCTTACGCAAGATCAGTGGCAGGGAAGGGGTTAAACGCAGGGAATTGCTTTAATACATTTTTTTTTTATTGTTTTATTATTCGCGTGTTGTGTCTTTGTTTTCTTTTTACTTTTTCTTACTTTTCTTACTTTGATCTGTCTCTCTCCCTCACTAAAAAAAATGTGAGCAGAACATCCCCACTGCCTGTCAGTGTGCCTGGCAGTCACTGATTGCCTCTGTGAAGAGGCAATCATGTGACAGCCAGAGAGCACAGGAAGCAGGTACTTCCTGCCTCCTGTGCTCTTGCCCTTAGAAGGGCAGCGCCATCTTGGTCACCCAGTGACCAAGATCGTGCATTTTTTTTTTTGTGTTTCTGATTGCCTCGACTTGCGAGGCAATCAGAAACACTTTCTGAGCATAGGAAGCGAAAAATTCGCTTCCTATGCTCGTTTTTGAAATGCCCGTGTTTTAAAGGCACTGTGCTCTCCGGAGCGATCGAAATGCCGACGGGCATTTTTTTCAGTATTGTACGATACTTCCACACAGAAGCATCGTTACAATACCCTTAGAGCACTGAAAGCGGAAAAACTCCGCTTTCAGTTCTCGTTTTGACACAGGATGGACTAGGTCCGTCCTGTGTCACTAACGACTCGGCACACAGGACGGACGTAGTCCGTCCTGTGTCGCCAAGGGGTTACATCCAGGAAGAAATAACCCTTTAAGAGGCATTAAAACCAGATTTGTGTTGTCTATTTTCTAATTTTCTGGCAAAATCCCTAACCGTATCAGGCAGATTAGTTATATTGTTGCTCTTGCTTTTTGAGTTTAGTTAAACCTAAACTAAGGCGTGTCTTAAAATGCACAGACTGCTAAAACAATGCTTTGAAAATGTAAATTATTAGGACACGGTGACATTTTATATTATAACAGCTGACTGTTAACAAAACCACGGAATTAGTATTTTGATGGGAGTATTTTCCCCTCCCTCTTAAGATGTCATTTCCCAGCATATTCATTTGAGTAGTGATGCATGGGGCTCATGTGAGCTTTTGCCATGGTCACCTTTGGGATTTGTTTCATGCCTTAACATGTCTTTCTTTCAGAGTTAATGATCCCTGTGCAGTGTGTTGGGCTATTTAATTTGTCTTCTGACCTGATTTAGTATAATTTATTTGCAAATAAAGGTTAGGGCGTGTGCCAGCATAGGCCATAGACGAAATGTAAAATGTACATATCTACCATGTTGGTAACCAGGGAACCCATAAAGCACCAATCACAATCACAATATGCTTTGAGCGCAATGCATTGTGTGTGTGTGTGGGGGGGGGGGGGGAGTTTCTCACCCACCTGGGAGAAACAAATTTGAACAAAATATATTGATCTGCCACCTGAGATAAAATTTGCAGCCTTTGCCATATCTTTTTTGGTTTATTATTTCAGCTTTTCTGGAAGTAAGACAGTGGGCTAGAAAAAAAGGTGTGGGTTACGGATTTCTTCAGATACTATTCCCCAAAATATGAATCCTATTTCGGATAAATTTATTATATCCCTGCTATCTCTGTTTTTGTAATTTGTATTTCACCTGTCCCTGTAGTGGGGACCTTGTAGTTTTTGTTTTGAATTATTGTTACGAAAAAAACATATTTTGCAACCCTTTAAAAGGGTTATTTTTTTTTTATAAAAGTCAAATTTGGAGCAATGTTCTAAAAGTGGAGCAATCACCATGGAAACCAGTGGCATGTTCCTGCTGCTTAGTGCACTTCTAGAAATTTGCACCACAATCAACTTTTGTAAATCCCAGTGTTCATTTTAAACAAAAATAAACGTTGCAACCAGGAAAGTAAAATATTTGTTGGGGACCTGTTTGAATCTAATAATTTTTCACATTTATTTGTCTCAGATCAACGATGCATCGGACAGGAAAATACACATTTAGCCTTTATAAACTGGTCTGACTATTTACTGCCATGTGTTTTTATATGTGCAGTTTTATTTCTAGAAGTGAAATCTGTTTGACCATGAGACTATAGGGAGTGTGAAATGCAAAAAATTAGGGCATCAAGTTGATTTATTTAGTCAGTCAGACAGTCTGTTCACCTCCTTGCTATACAATCATTTTTTTTTAACATGACAGAAAAAAAATCTTGATTTCTTTTCAGCTAGTGCCTTCTCATATTACATATACAACACACTACAAGTCTATTTGATAAAACAATGCCTCTTCACAAATAATTTATTGACAAATACATCTGTGCCGCTTCTTGTGTAATAATATATTTATTTTTACAGAGAGTTATGTGATATTTTATGACAGGAATTGCACATCAACCTTTAAAAATTATATTTTACAGCTTTTTTTATTATTACAGTGCCATGACATGCAATATAAGTATAAAGTGGTTTGCGTTAAACATACGGGAAGGAAAAACCTTGAAGATAATCCCCCTCACCACACCGTGATGCCTGTATGTGGAAAGCTCAAAACTTCATAGCAAAATATTAAAATAGCTCTTTTTTGTTTTACTATATATCACTAGTATGGTATTACAATTTCAGGGTTTAAGTAATGTATAAAGTATACTTTTATACTGGACTTGCACTGATATCCTAGCTGGTACACTGTGCATTGAGACCCCCCAAAATTTGTATTATATCCAATTTATATATGCATTTTTGAAGTTATGAATTTACCGATGCACTTTTGAAGCACTGTGTATACCAGGGGTCCTCAAACTTTTTAAACAGGGGGCCAGTTCACTGTCCCTCAGACCGTTGAAGGGCCGGACTATAGTAAAAATAAAAACTATGAAGAAATTCCTATGCACACTGCATATATCTTATTTTGAACAAAACGAGAACAAATACAATATTTAAAGTAAAGTTAAATCAACAAACTTACCAGTATTTCAATGGGAATAGTGTGCCAGTCAGATGCCCAGGAATATTATGCCAGTCAGATGCCCAGGAATATTATGCCAGTCAGATGCCCAGGAATACGATGCCAGTCAGATGCCCAGGAATATGATGCCAGTCAGATGCCCAGGAATATGATGCCATTCAGATGGCCAGGAATATGATGCCAGTCAGATGGCCAGGAATATTATGCCATTCAGATGCCCAGGAATATTATCCCAATCAGATGCCCAGGAATATTATGCCAGTCAGATGCCCAGGAATATGATGCCAGTCAGATGCCCAGGAATATGATGCCAGTCAGATGCCCAGGAATATGATGCCAGTCAGATGCCCAGGAATATGATGCCAGTCAGATGCCCAGGAATATGATGCCAGTCAGATGCCCAGGAATATGATGCCAGTCAGATGGCCAGGAATATTATGCCATTCAGATGGCCAGGAATATTATGCCAGTCAGATGCCCAGGAATATGATGCCATTCAGATGGCCAGGAATATTATGCCATTCAGATGCCCAGGAATATTATGCCATTCAGATGCCCAGGAATATGATGCCAGTCAGATGGCCAGGAATATGATGCCATTCAGATGGCCAGGAATATGATGCCATTCAGATGCCCAGGAATATGATGCCATTCAGATGCCCAGGAATATGATGCCATTCAGATGCCCAGGAATATTATGCCATTCAGATGCCCAGGAATATTATGCCAGTCAGATGCCCAGGAATAATATGCCAGTCAGATGCCCAGGAATAATATGCCAGTCAGATGCCCAGGAATAATATGCCAGTCAGATGCCCAGGAATCCTTTGCGGCTGCCAGAAAGAAAAAAAAAAGTAAACGGGGTGGGTGCCGGCAGCACCCCCCGCGGGCTACATAAATGTCCTCGGCGGGCCGCATGTGGCCCGCGGGCCGTAGTTTGAGGACCCCTGGTGTATACTGTATACTTGAAGGACGCACGGGTTAAATAATCATGTACCGGTACAATTAATACACACGGGTTTACTATCTGCTGTGTCTCACATGCGAGACGGAGCATTTCCTGGTTGTCTCTCGCCCGGCTCTGACAGACGAAAGAGAGACCCTCATTTTTGCATGGGATTAGCAGGAGGGGGGGGGCTAGTTAAGGTCCTTCCCCCCCCCCCCCCCCCCCCCGCATGAACCCATGCAAAAAAAATGGCAGCTGTCGGTCAGAAGACAAACCGGCATGTAAAAGTACACGCCAGTTCATCCTCATACTAGGGACAAATAACATTGCACAAGCGAAAATTAACGTTTAGTGTCCCTTTAATAAAGACCCATCACAGGTGTGGCAAATTTAATTTAGAATGCAGACATAAAATTTCTTGTTTTTCCCTTCACCTCATGCATCACACACAGCTCACATCAGTCAGCCCCATATCACTCACAGCACCAGTATCACATGCATCGCTAATGATATTTAGTTTTAATTATGTTGTCTTTCATTCTCCAGAGCTTCTCACCTTCCTTTGGGGAAAGGGAAGAAGGGTGGCATTAGCTTGTGACCGCTGTTTTAATTTGGCATATGTGATCATGATTTTTGAAACTATTCCTCCTGATACATTAAATGATTTTGTAGTTGTGACCAATGTAACTCCAATTTGTACACTAACTATTTGCCATTTGTTTTGTTTTCTGTTAGTCACCTCTTGTAGCTTTGAAGTCTATCAAAGACCTTGGATAGTTGATATATGTACTGGTTATTGTCAATCCAGCAAATATGGTTGGATGACTTGCCTAGCATCTGCATGTGTAAATGTGATCTAATGACTTGTACATAACCATCATTTTTCATGTTTTGTTTACATTGTTTTGTTCACCTACTGTAAGTTACTGTATATAAAGTAGAGATTAAACACCCCTTCTACTTAAAATGTGTAATGTATCATTGCCCATGAGAAATCAACAATTTTAACCTCCTGCAAGAAAACCACACACCAAAAAAGGAACTTTTATGACATTGCATTCTAAATACATAGACATTAATATGTAGTTGGTCCCCCTTTGCAGCTATAACATCTTCCACTGTACTAGCAAGGCTTTCCCCACAGATTTGGAGTGTTTCTTTGGGAATTTTTGCCCATTTATCCAGTAGAGCATTTCTGAGGTCAGGAACTGATGTTGGACGATGTTGAACACCTGTCAATCTCCGTTCCAGTTTATCCCAAGCTGTTCAGTGGGGTTGAGGTCAAGGATCTGTGTGGGCCAGTGAAGTTCTTCCACACCAAACTAATATAAATCATGTATTTATGGACCTTCTGAAACCGAAAAAGGCCTTCCCCAAACTGTACCCACAAGTTAGAAGCATAGCATTGTCCAAAATGTCTTGGTATGCTGAAGCATTAATATTTGCCTTTACTGGAAGGAAGTGTCCTAGCCCAACCCATGAAAAACAGCCCCATGCCATTATCTCTCCACTACCGAACTTTGACTGCATTGTACCAAATGTTAACAGGCAACATTCACCTGGCTTCCACCAATCTTAGACGCGGTCTGCCAAACCGTGAACACTCCACAGAATACTTTTCCACGGCTCCAGAGTCTGTGGCTGCATGCTTTACACCACACAATCCAATGCTTGGCATTGCACTTATTGATGTGAGGCTTGCATGTATCTTCTCAGCCATAGAAACCCATTCCATGAAGCTTCAGCCACACCATTTTTGTGCTGATATTAATGCCAGTGAAATCTTCGACTTCTTCAGCTATGGAATCATTGGCGACTTTTACGCACCATGCATCTCAGCACTTTGTGACCCTGCTCTGTGACATTATGTGGGTGCCTCATTCTTGGCTGCTTGCTGCTGTTCTTAAAGCTTGCACTTTCCAATAATACCACTTACAGCCGACAGAGGAATATCTATCAGAGATGAAATTTCCCAATCCGACTTATTGTGAAGGTGACATCCTATCACATTACCTCACTTGAATTCACTGAGATCTTCAGAAAGACTCATTTTGTTCACAAATATTTTAAATGCAGACTGCAGGACTAGGTGTTTGATTTCATACACCTGTGGCAATGTGTATGATTGAAACACCTGAATTCAATAATTAAGTGGTGTGTCACAATGCTTTTGTCTATATAGTGTATATTATTTGTGTATTTGAACAGGTGTTTGTTTTTACTGACTTCAGCCATTTGTGGCCTGTTCTATTTTGGTTTCGCTCTTCCTGTCAATATCCCTTGAAAGGTTTTAGCTATGCTGCATACAACAGGTGTTTCTCATTCTTCTGTTATTGTAATATTAAAATTACCTGTCTCGCTGCTTGAAAGGCTGAGCAGTGAAGCAAGCGATGGTTCCTTTTACTGATCCATGAAAAAAATGGCGATTTACTGGCTCTATAAACAACTGTAGCTAAAATACAAGTTGCCCCTGCATGAACTAATTTCATGTCATCACACACATACAAAGGATAGAAAATGCATCTGGGGTTTTTGTTCTGATAAGGAAGTTATTTTTTACATTTATTCTTACTCTTTGATTTGCTCTTGCAAACCCTCTACATAGCAATGTGCATACTATGCAAATTTACACAAATTGCACTTGAAAACTGGGCTTGTCTTAAGTTTTTATGACTTGTAACCCAAATCATGTTCTTCATTTGCAGAATAAAAATCATTATTTGGTTTTGTAGGTAGGTCCAAATATACAGTTATTGTATTCAAAAGATAACTGAATTCTTAAAAACAAAACCAGTACCAATAAGAGTTGGCACCAGGTTTGTATTATAATGACCTGCAGATTATAAAATGTCTTGTATTCAAATGGGAGCAATAATAAAGTTGGTATCCTCATTAAAAAAAAGGTGGCAACCTTAATATCAATATAATTGATTATTACCATAATTCTAATATTGTAGTAATTCAGGCAGGTGCTGTAATTTGCTAGCAAATAGGATGACCATAATTATCATGTCAGGAGTGAATGAACAGGCACATGTTCATTGCAGACACCTGCTTCCATGGTGCAGTTGTATGATGTATATCTATATATCTAATTATTATATATATTTTTTTATACTTACATATTGCTGGGGGTTTTCTTCTAATTAGTTCTCTCAGCTAGATACATTTATGTGCCAGCGGAGCTACCATTGTTCATGCCAACTCTTGATATTGATCTTTTTTTTCCTTCATGAAGATGGCATATGTTGTAGTCAAATCAATTATTACTTGTCCATTGGCAGGGAGTGTGCATTAATTATTTACTGGTTAACATCATTAAATCACATAATTGTGTGTTCTTTTTAATAGAGTGTTTGTTACATAAAACCAGTTAAGCTGAAGATACGTGGAAACGTTTGGTTAGGCTCTATGGCATTGTAACCACACACTATCTTGCTTGGAGCATGCTTCGGAGTAGGGATCTGGAAACTTGGCAACCCTTTAAATGTATTGTATTCATTAACAAAGCTTCATGCCAGTGATGGCTAACCTTTTTGCCACCATTTGGATTGTAGGAAGGATTTCTAACAATGCTCAGCCTGCAAAGTAGCTGACTGAACATCATTAGGAACTTCTGCTGTTTAGTCCAATGTTTATAATTTTAGTAAGCCCTCTTCTTTAGCATTTTAATGATTTATTTTTTTCCGCCTGAAAGTTGTATAACTCTTGAATTATTATGGTTCTTGAATTATTTTTCATATTAGTTTATTTATTTATTTAAGATTGTGATGGAAATAGTCTGTCTTTTTTGTTCTAATTTTATAATAGAACTGATCATTCCCAATAGAATCACTCTGCAAATGGTTGACTCCATCACTCCCAAGCAATAACTAAGAACAAAATAGAATTAATCAGCCACCTGGAGAAATGATCACATTTGTGGATGACTAGCTGTAGGGGAGTTTATGCTTAATTTGTATTATGTTCAAAAGAAATGACCAGTCATTAATTTTTGGTATTCATGCTTGCATTGCAGGTCCAAATTGTTTTTCGGATTTTGCCACAACCTTTAAGTTTCACACAAACCTGTCAGAATGCAAGCGTGCAACAACAATGCAAGCGCACAACAGTTGTCCCCTTAAAGGGATTGTCTGGTGCCCAAAATTAATCTTCCGAATGTTAATGCATAATGATGTGCTTTCAAAGTACTTTAACATGCATGATTTGCATTTTTCATTGTTTAAAATATAAAATACTTTACCGCTAGATGAAATTTCAGCAGTTTGCAAGAAACTTGGACTGCCCACACTAGAGTAAGTAAGTAATTTCCTCTTTCTTTTTTTGTTGTTGTTGCTACTAAAACCCACTTCTTATAAATTCATTCAATTGAATGGGATATCCTGTTTCTCTAGTGATGTCATCAGACAATGTGTTTCACTGCTAAGAGCAAGGCTATTACAGTCCACACAATGTATATTCCACAAACACAGTAAGTAATTAAATTAAACATAACGTTATTTCCTCAGTGTCTATATAATCAGTGCTGCCACATCTGCATTCAACATGTAGAGTAATCGCTGGGGGAGGGCTTGAGTCAAATATTAAAAATGTAATTTATGCACAATGTCTGTATCAGATGACACGGGGGGGGGGGGCTTTAAAATCTTTAAAAAACGTACTGTTGGATTAATTTGTGAAATTATAGCAGTTTTCAAGAAACCAGAACTGCCCACACTAGCTGAGAGAAAGTAATGTCCTCTATTTGTTTTTGTTGCTACAGGAACCAATAAGAATAGTGATGTCATCACTTTTAGGGAGTGTGCTAGAGCAAGAAACTTGGGAGACAACATAGTAACATAGTAACATAGGTTGAAAAAAGACACAAGTCCATCAAGTTCAACCCTTCTACCCATCATTTCAGCGTTTTGATCCAAAAGAAGGCAAAAAAAAACCCTAAGGAAGCTTTTTCGAATGTTGCCTCCTAGGGGGAAAAAAATTCCTTCTTGACTCCAAAAGGGCAATCAGATTTCTCCTTGGATCAAAAAGCTCTATTATTAATGCTCATTCTATTATTAATACCCCTGTATGTTCTGCTTTTCTAAAAAAAACATCCAGACCATTTTTAAATGCATCTATTGTGGTTGATAGCACTACCTCTCTTGGCAGTGAGTTCCATAATTTTATTGTCCTTACCGTAAAGAATCCCTTCCTTTGCTGCCTATGAAATCTTTGCTCTTCCAGTCTCAGGGGGTGACCTCTTGTTCTTTGTACATTTCTATTAATGAACAGGTCCCTGGAGAGCTCCTTATATTGGCCCTGCACATATTTATATAATGTTATCATATCCCCTCTAAGATGCCTTTTTTCTAAAGTAAATAAATGCAATTTTTTAAGTCTCTCTTCATAACTAAGATCCTCCAATCCCCTTATTAATTTTGTAGCTCTCCTTTGCACTTTTTCTAGTTCCTTAATATCCTTTTTAAGGACTGGTGCCCAGAATTGTACTGCATATTCAAGGTGAGGTCTTACCATTGATTTGTAAAGAGGCAAGATGATGTCTTCCTCCCGTGAATCTATACCTCGTTTTATACATGCCAATATCTTATTGGCCCTTGCAGCTGCTGACTGGCATTGGGCACTGTTGCCAAGTTTGTTATCTACAATGATTCCTAAATCCTTTTCGTTAGTAGTTTTTCCCAGGGAAATACCATTTAACGTATATGTTGCTTTGTTATTTTTCCCATAATGCATAACTTTACATTTGTCTATATTGAACCTCATTTGCCACTTTCTTGCCCAGTTCCCTACTCTGTCCAAATCTTCCTGTAAAGAAAAAACATCAAAATTAGTCTTTATTACCTTAGCTAATTTTGTGTCATCAGCAAACACTGAGACATGGCACTCAGCACAACGTGGGAGATCATTAATAAACAGATTAAAAAGACCTCATTCTATTTATTTATTTATTTTCTTAAAGCAGAAATTTGACATCACTCACATCATGTACATGTGCAGTGGGTATTCCCATCAGCACTATGACAGCCCTCTGGTTGACTCTCAGGAGTTCCAAGGGACATCCATTTTTTGCATACATGGTCTATGAAAGTCATTTATTAAACAAGTACGGGCGGAGGGGGTTGATTGGGAATGGGCAAAAAAAGAAGGGACTTTTGATGAATGCACTTTATCTATGAACACTGTTTTTTCAAGATCTACATTTTATCTACTGAGAAGAATCTTCAGATTTTAAATGTAAGATTTTATTGTTTTTTTATTTGTCCTGTATTAAATATTTATACTAACATCCCTGCCTTCTCTTCCCCTGTGTGGTATCTCTGGAGCTGCCTTTAAGTATAATATTGGGAGTTTTCTTCCATTTACCTGATTGTGGTCTCCCTGATGCTATCACTCCAGCTCAGGTACATGTGAGTGGACATGTTTTTTACACTGTCCTGACATACTTCACCATATATTGTTTATTTTTTTTATAAGTAGACCGATATCTGGTCTTTCTTGTCTTTTTTCTTTTTTAGTTTTTGTCCCATATCTTTAACAGCAGTCTGGGATTTCTTTGGGTCAAATTTATGGTGAGATGCCATATATAACTCGTAGAATAGGTTTCCAAATGGAGGATCTCCTCTGCCATGCGACCGTGCGTGTTGGTTGTTAGCTCCGCCCCATGTATTTTTATTTAGTGTCGATTTTGGCAGTGTTATGTGAAAAGCCTTAATCTGCGTGTGCAAAAGTAGAAAAGGGAAAGAATAGTTTTGCATGTAAAATGTTGATTTTTTTTCTTAGTAAATGTCCCATAAAAGTCTTAGAAGTTGCCTGAATGAGATCCACAAATTAGAAAAATGACTTCCTAGAGAACTAAAGATCTTTGTTAAATGTCACTCTTCTGCATGGTTCTAATTTAGGTCCATGAAATTTATATAGAGAATTCAAAGCAAAATAAAGCTTTCCTTTTGAGTTACTATAACTGAGCCTGGAAAATGATTAAATGGGTGCTGGTAAATTATTATGCAGAACACTTTTTGAATACTTTATAGGGCCTTGAAGTTTAATGGTGTGTATCACTAAGCATGGGCGACATGAGAATGCATAACCTTTCTTTTAAAAGCATGTTCCATTTGCCACTTTCACTGTTGTTCAACTTGGTTAAAATGTGGGTAGCCTAATAACATCACATGTCTGGATAGTGTCTATCTTTAAATTGCAGGTTTATATTTTTAGCCTACAGTGTTCATGACTGCACTAAAGTATGTTAAGGCTTTATATTCGGTTGCACATAGCTGGCTGTGCAAACTCTTACTCTGGGCCATTTCCGAAAGCATTTTTGACAGTAGGAGTTTAACGAAAAACACTAGGTGTCTTTTTCCCAAAGTGGGCAGTTACCATTCAAAGCTCTGTTTGGAATGAATGTCGTGCTGTTAATATTTCATTGAATGGCCACTACTTGGCAAATTGTTCTAAATTTAGACTGAAGTTGATCTTGCATGTTTATTTTATTTTTCTTATTTCATTCGTACCATTATCATTGGCAATAAAAACATGAAACAGATATATATTTTTTGTTTTTAGTTGTAATCTCCAATACAGATTGAATTCTCTCAAAATCTTTCTTTTTCTGCCTAATTTTCTACCATCAAAATAGCATAGATTTTGTACCAATCAAATCTAGGCTGCTATTTATGGTGCTCAGATCCCCTAACCACTAGGCAATTATGTTCTTCATAATAGACCTGCGGATGGGTGGGTACTAGGCAGGACAAAACCTTTAACTGCTGGCACATAACCTTTTTGTACAATTTTACATTGATCCCCATGAATATATTGCTATGTAGTTGCTAAATTACAAATCATTGTTATGTCAACCATTCAAGAGTACATTGAATTGGTGGATCTGAAATAATGAAGATGGCAGCACTGTTTATAGGTGTATTAAAATGTATCTATTTTAATAGAGTTGTCTCTGGTGCCTCTTGTTTACGACATCACCTGTTGTTTGTTATGTAAATGAACTGCTTTTCAAAGGTAAATATGTACAGGTGATGTCATAAACAGGAGACGCCACAGACTGTAAAAACACATTTTTCTCCTAATTAATTTAGGCATTTCCTTGCTATTTTGCTAACAAAATGTACAGATCATGTTTGATCATTATTTATACTACAAATGTAGAGAATTAAAAAAAAAAAAAATGTTTAGGTGACAATCTCTTGAAGAGCACGATGCTTGTTTATACAGGAGGGGGAAAAAAACACTTTAGTGTTCCTTTTACAGCACCATTTTAAAGGCTGGCCTGCATTGGCTATGAATGGGTCGCAAGAGATATTACCCCAATCACCAAGTGTTTCCTCTAGCCTCGCCACTTTATCTCACATTTCTGCTACACACTTGACACTAAAAGGAACATGTATAAACCCCTTCCCGCTTGTAGGACGTTCCATGCAGTCCTACTTTTTAGTGCCTAGAGGCTAGTAGGACAGCATGGAAAGTCCTATATTAAACAGCTCATCGCGGCCAGGGACTTGCAGCAGGCTCCCCACTGTCTGACACAGAAAATAGAGCTGACGCTCAAAGTGCACGTCTGTTCCATTTTACTGTAAAAACCTGCAGGAAGGCATAGATCAGCTCCCCGCGATGAGCTGTACTGAGGATCCCATGCAGGGATTTGCAGCGCGATCCCCAGTGTCAGATGAGGCCACTTTGAGTGGCCTTAGTCTGACATAAGAAATGTAGCGAACAATCAAACAGAGCGTTCGCTACATCTCCGGCATCACAGCATACCTGAACTTCCAGGTTCGGGCACGCCTCTGTGACATCACACGTGACGTCTCGAAGTATGGCGGGATGTCGGCAGGAACTGACAGGGTCTATAGAGACCCTGATCGGGTCCCTGCTTGCGTGTTCCTGGCTCCGATCACTTCATAATAGTCAGCCTGGAACACACAGACGCCGGATGGTGCTTTCGTCGTTAAGGACCAAAGCACCATCCGACGTGAAGGGGATAAGCACGGCGCACACACAGATTGCACCAAAAACGGGCGCAGTCTGCGTTTGCACCAATGTATAAAGTAACTTTTTATTTTGTTTATATTAATTGATTTTTTTTTCACACTATTTGCAACTGTCAATAACCAGGATTTTTTTTTGTGGGCCAGGATGGTTACTTTGAGTATGAATGATATGTTTTACTGGCTTTAGGGTTGTTGTTTTTTTTTTTTTTTTTTAAATTAGTCATAACCTTAAAATAACTTCAGTACTAGAAACAAATATGCTATAGAGATTGTGCAGTCCTTTTTTTGTTCACACTATAAATGAAAGACGATAAAAGCTAAGTAGCTATGAAACAGCATTCAACTGTAAACATATCAACCATGTTGTTATACACTACAGCCTAGCAATCGTATTGTTTTAACTATGTTCTGTAAATATCTATCAAACTTTCCAACATTCAAGAGAAGCTTTCCTGAAACGTGATATACTGATGCAACAATCCTTTAACAAGAAAAATTTTGCAATTTCGAAAAGATTGATTATATAAGATATGTTAAAGCCTCTCAGCGCCTATGTAATCTCTAGCAGTATTGATGCAAATACTGTATTGATCAAATATATCACTTTTACTGTGATGTAGTTGCGATGTGAGACATCGTTGGGAACCAGCCGCTGGCATATCAGGCCTGCACACAAGCCATTTGATTACCCTTTGTGTGCATGGGTGAATCAGAGCATACATGAAAAGGCTACACCGGAACTTAAGGAGACTGGACACTCAATAAACTGTGCTTGAATTCTGACAGGCGTGTAGAATTTGCAGCTTGTTGCAAAATCCCAAATTATTTTAGGAGAACTGATCATTTTGGCTAATGGATTTTTGTATAAGGGATACTCAACCTGTATAAATGAAATACTGGATATGCTGATTCACCTGGTGTATGTCTCCAATTCATGATGACTTAAATTCCCTATCACTAAAACATGTTTTCCCTTTTTGTTATTTATAGATGTGCAAAGTGGGTTATGGGGCATGTCCTCTGAAAAAACTGTTGTGCAATTGCATTCTGATAGGTGGGCATGGACGTTGCAACTTGGGGCAAAATAGTAAAGATTTTGGATAACCACTTTCTGAATAAAGAGATAGTCACCCTGTGTCCCCAACAGTAGTACCGTATTTGCTCGAATATAAGACGACCCTTATTATAAGACGACCCCTCAAACTTTGGATATTCCTTTAGGAAAAAAACTAAAAGCCTGAATATAAGACTACCCTATAGGAAAAAAGTTTAACTTGTATATATTCACATGTAAATTGCTTTTTAATAAATTATGATATTTAAAAAATGCATTTCTTGTTTTTATTTCCTTTTATGTGCCAATGCTCCCCCTACCCCAGACTTGCCCAATGCTGGCTTTCTCCCCCCAACGCTCCGAGGGGGATCCAGGTCCCCTGCAGCTCTGCGGGGGTCCTGGATCCCAGTCTTAGTCAGACCTTGAATATAAGACGAGGGGTCTTTTTCAGAGCATTTTCTCTGAAAAAAAACCTTGTCTTATATTCGAGCAAATACGGTATTTGTGAGTGTTTTCAATGAAACATTTTTTTTTTATTTGGCAATTATATTTAATAGGTTATAAATTACTGTTATCCTGTGACTCTAGTGGAATATTTGTGTTGCATAGCACATGCAGTCTTCAAAGATAATAGGTGTGTGGTCCTTAAGGAAATTTCTTTGAGCACACAATGATTCTACAAATAATTACACTGGCATGACTCGTATCCATGACGTATTGTTTTAAAGTTATAGTGTGCTGTCTCTTTTTGAAACTAGAAGATTAGAAAAAAAACTAATTTTCATAAATCCGGGCCGGTATTCGGCGCACCAGCCTGTGAGACTTGGTTTTTAAAGGACCACACTGGTGTCCATCACAAGACTGGATAAAAGAATATTTTAAAATCAAACATATTTTGATGTGACTGTATTTAATAAAATATGTAACTAAAGACATACCTGAAAGCAACAATACAAAATAAACCCTTTTTATTTTTTGATGGGAGTGTCCCTTTAATGCATTTTTACATGCTGGATTTAGTAGGCTCCATTCGATGGCTTGAATTATTTAATCACCAGACACTGTAAGAAAAACAAATGGAGTGAAAAACCACTTGTAAAAAAACTTAAATTATGTCATTAATTAGAGCCCAAGATACCTAAGTAGAAGGTAGCCAAGTTAGAGGGGATGCTGGGAGATATTGTGATGGAGTATAGTTTTCAGAGAACAAATTATGGATACTATTCTTTTTTCTAAATATTAAAATATAACGTTTATATTTATATAGGTTTATCATAATGATGCAACACTAGATGAAAATAGCCAGATCATCATTATAATGCTTGATGTTGGTATCTGACATTTTTTATAGTTATGGGATAACATTGTGAGATGCTCATAAGAAGTGTGCATGTTTTCTCTGTTCTAATGTACCAGAAGCACAGATTGATGGAATATCATTTGACTTCCCATATGCCACTTAGCATTTCAGTTAAATTTAGCTAGAAAAGCCCTTTGCATACGGATGTCGAATTGATTATCTTTATATCTGACATGCATATTATCTGCACAGCTTATGTGCATTTAATGGTGTAAAGCAGAAAATACAGCTTTTGATCTTCTTTTTTACAGGACAGAATAGATATTAAATTAGTCACTTGCCAAGCTGGCTGCATGTAACACATGTCATGGGTGAATCTGGTTTGTGTCTGAAATATTTTCTTAGTAATCATGGTTTTATGGGTTTACAAAGCACTAAATATCAGAAATAATGTGTTGTGGAAAGACATAATATGCAATTTCAGAACCTTGGAACAAAGGGAAGGGCTTGTTTGTAAATCATTAGCCATAGCAGACATTGGAGAGACACTCTGAGGTAAAACTAAATATGCTGGGAACCCTTAAATGTGTCAGTAGGGGATGAAAGACGAACACAGACACACACACATGTCTGTTTAGTGGATGGATGGGAGTTCCCTGTGCACACCTTTTTGACTGTGCTTTAGAACAGCAATATATTATACTAGCTGGGTACAGGACTCCAGTTAGGGAATAATAACTGCTTTTATAAATAAACACACTTATGCTTATTGAATATATCATGGTAAGTAACTTCCAGGAAAGTGAAACTTAGAAATCATTGTATTTTTATTTCTACTGCAGCTTTTAATGCACACAGTGAACACTGTTGGCATTGTCCTGTTTAGTGTTTTTATATTCATTTTTCACCAGGTTTTTAGGAAGCTTTGTCATCTAGAGCAGATCTATAGAATCCTAAAATTCCTATTGCTGGCTCCTAATTTTTTTGTTTGGTTTTCAGGAATCCATTAATTAGAAACACAGGTAGTTTTTATTTTTATTTTTTCATTGCTCTCTTCACTTTAGTACAGGGACAACTAATCTTTGGCACTACAGCTGCTGTGTACTACGTTTCCAATGATGTGTAGCAAGCCAGAGGGTGGCTGAGCTTTATGGGAATTTAAGACCACAACAGTTGCAGTGCCAAAGGTTAGCCATACTTTCTTTAAAGATAATATAGAAACACAAGTGATATTTTAGTTGTTCCTAGTGTGAGGATGAACTGGCATATACTTTTGATGGTACATGCCAGTTTATCCTCTGGCCGACAGCTGCCATGCTTCCATAGGAAGCAGGTAGTAGTCTGGTCGACAACCGGCTCTTTCTGCTAATGCAGAGAGAGACCCTCGTTTTTGCATGGGATCAACAGGAGGCACCTTAACCAGGTCCCTCTGCTGATCCCATGCAAAAACGAGGGTCTCGATGCACTAGCGGCAAGAGTCCCTCTCATTCGGCATGCAGAGCGGGGCGAGCCCCCTCTCTGATTGGCTGTCGGAACATGATAATCAGGAACTTCTGTCTCGCAAGTGAGACACAGTCCCGGGACATGTTTTGTTTAACTCTTGCTTCCTTCAAGGAATCAAAGGTTAAGTAAGGTTTAATGTTCCTTTAATAGATGCTGATGGTGATCTGTCCCAAGTTGAAAAAAGAAACACAGTACAATAAACTGATGCGACAGCGTTCCACTTTTTCATCATTTCCTTCTGGTAATAATTGTTTTGCTCACTTAAGTCAGTCAAATTATTTTTTGTTGTCCTACAGATAATATATGTAATTTTGGAGAACGATCTGTTCAACGATTTTTTTCTTCTGTATGGTAGAAGTTACATAACTCTGAAGCCATCTGTTTTTGTGGGTGTGCAGCGACAAGATGTCTTGGTTTCTGTTGCTACTGAAAAGTCGATCAGGAAAGGGCGCCAAGTAAAATAAATATTTTTTCTTTATTTTGAGGAAGTGTTCAATATTTGTCACAAAATAAGGTTTTTTACTCTTAAAAAAAAAAAAAATGATTTAAGCTTCTTTAATGGGAATTAGACATAAGTTAGTAAATTGCCTTTTGTATTTCTATATAATACTCTGCTTTATCAAAATTATGGCATCTTTTAAATGGAGAACACTGTAAAAAAGCATATTATTATCTATAGGATATAAATAACTTAAAAAGCACAAGCGTGTAGTTCCAAACGTGTTCCAGTAAGAGCCTGCACATTGCTGATGGGCATGGATCAGTTGAGATGCCATATTGATTTCATGTTCACACAGTTATAAAACCAGTTACAAACCTATTTAGAATGATGGCTGCCAAAATGTTCCTGCCACCCTCACATTAAATTGGGGTCTGCCAAAATGACCCCAGCCCCCCAAATGTAATTAATTTACATACTTAATCATACTGCGGGTTGGGCATGTGGCCTCTGGTCGTCTATTAAAACATGGTGTTGAGACTGCCACCGAGTGCCCGTGGCACTCCCCTAATTAGACTGGCCAAAATGACCAGATGCTGTTGCCCATCCCCACGCTAAAATACACAGTGCCAGGGGCAGTCCGTGGGGATAATAAAATAAATTAACCTACCTATCCCCTTACCTGTAAGTTTCCCCGGCAGGGAGGGCACAGAGTGCACCTGTGGGAAAATAAATATATATTTTTAAAATGTCCTCTTCATTGGCCCAGGGAAAGGGTTCATCCAAAATAATAATAATAAACTACCTATCAGTGGGCATTGAAGCAGAAATGTCTATGAATTTCCTGCTTAATGCATCTTTTACTTCATGGCCGGCATTGAATCCAGGCGAATTTAAGTTGCAGTTAGGAAACAACTTTTGCATTCCAATGCCAGGTGAACTGGTCTTATATATCTGGACATTGCAGCCCTTGAGAATCACGAGGTCAGATTATTTTAAAGAAGCCAGCTCTGTTTGGGGTGTACGGAGATGTTATGAAATTAAATCAAGCAACTAGAAATCTTCTCTCTAGGCTACAATTAAATTGAGGCATACTATGATAACGAAGTGTGACTAGGGTTTGCCACCTTTTCTTCAAAAAAAAAATGCTACTACCTCCAATGACTTAACATTGAGGTCAAGCCATTTTTTTACCGGCCTGCCGATAAAATACCGGCCAGGTGATAACCCTAAGTGTGAATAAGGTTACTCCAATTATATTTACCAATTATATTTACCAATAATATCAAACAAAATCAATACCACTGTGTTTTCACAATCAAACACCACAGAGGGTCCACAGTTTGACTTATGTCTCAATAAAAGATTATACTTTATAACTTCTATATCCACAATGCTTTACACTGCACTGTGATTTTAAGAAGCACCATTACTCCATACAGTTCTACCACAACAGTACTACCATGTGGCTATAGCAAGCATTCTTTCTGCTTCATAATAAAGCATGGTGCTACTGTAATTTCCCTGGTGTCTCTTACTTATTGTGTGGATCCAGGGCCGGCGCTACCTATAGGTGAACTAGGTGTTCGTCTAGGGGGGCTGGCTTGTGTACTGGTGCCGAGGTGTGCGGAGGTGCCATCAGCTGAAGGCAGAAAAAAAAAGTTAACTATAAATAAATCACTGGCACCGGATATAACCGTAAATCATATCCGGAGGCTGTATTTCCCTCCTCCGTGCAGGAGGGAATACTCCACGGAGGAGACGGCTGGGGACACAGGTGGCATAGATTGAGCACATTAACACTGGCATATTAATTTCAAAATAATACTGGAATATTAATGGACAGATTGGCTGTAGCATAATAATGGCTAAATAATACTGGCATATTAATGGGAAAGTTGGCTGTGGCATATTAATGGCAAAATAATACTGGCATACTAATGGGCAAATTGGCTGTGGTATATTAATGGCAAAGTTGAGTTGCCACTCATTTCAAACCAGTTCTTATTTCCAGGTTTACAGTGCACACCAATATTGTGGATTATGTATAGTCATGGACAATTCTGGGCAAAGTTCTAAATATGGAGTATTCAGCAGAATTATATCATTGGTATCCATGCTGAATGTTCCACAGTTAGAACTTTGCACTAGAATTGCTCTCTATAAATACAGTAACTGAATACTGCTTTCACATTGTACTAGTATTCACCAGCATTTTACACTTGTGGTGTCCATCTATTATAATCCTTGTTTTATGGGGGTCTTTTTATTTTTTTTTTTAAAGGTAAACCAGTTCACCTATGAACTATGAGCTCCTCAAATATATTTTTACATATTGTGATGAGGTGTACATTAACATGCTCCATTATTTTGGTGTTCTCAATCTAATCTACTAAAGACTGTGTGTACTGTTTTCTTACTTTCCAGATTGCCATTTTGTACATATTGTTTTTGGTAGCGCATGGGATGTAGTTAGAAAGGCATAAATAAGTAGATAGTCATCAGCCATAGTGATCAATGAATTATTTACAAATAAATAAAACTTTCCCAGTAAGAACAGCACTGAAGATTATTAGATAAATGTAATGTAATATGGTGGGGCACCTTGTACTGTGTTATTGCAGTGTTTGTTTTTGTCGGCATGGTTCTGTTTAGGACTATGGAATAATGAGAAAGCAGCGACGCAAATATCTGGTGCTGCAGCGTGACACTAACATGTGAGCAATAAATTATGGTCTGTTCAACTCTTTCAAGTTGACTTTAGGAGAAAGAGCTGTGGTATAGTTGTATGTTTGTTTTTGTTGTTCAAACAAACGTTGAAGTGCTACCCACTATCATAGCTACGCATAAATGGTATTTGAAATTTAATTTGGCATCTGGAGTATTTGAATCTTGATGAAATATTTATCTTGGTCAGTGAAGGTAGATAAACTGATTTATTTATTTTGTGGAGGATAATGTCACACATTTAATTTCATGCTGTGTCCAAAACAAAAAACCTTCTGATAAATAACAATAGTGCTTTTTTCACGGTAATTCTATATGTCCCTATGCTCTTTAAAAGACCTCCAATATATTAGTAATCTTTGAGAGCGTATTTGTGTAGAATAGAACTGAATCGATCCTAGGTGTCCAACTGTGGCCCTCCAGTTGTTTCTGGACTATATCTTCCATAATTCTCTGCCATTCATAAAAAAGTCAAGAGTCCTCTTAAGTGGCTTAAGATGTGTAGTTCAGTAGATGGCTAACCCAGGGTATCATTAAAAATATGTACATATAGCTGAACATGCATGTGTTTTCTGGCACTCCTCTATCTTCGGCTATGTTTGAGGGGATACATATGCTCAAAGGCAAGGGTGTCAAACTGTGGCCTTCCAGCTGTCTGAACTAAATACGCGATACTCTCCCACTAGTCACTTAGATATTATGGGAAATGTAGTCCATCAGCAGCTTGAGGACCACAATCTGGCACCTCTGCTCTAATTGCATATTCTTTATAAATTGGCCTTATTTACATAGCCTTGCCCAGAGTCTCTTGCAACATTTTTAAATTGGGATTTTCTATGGAAAATAGATTTCCTAACTTGCCTGAGATATGTAGATATGTTTAGTAATTCTCTTCTGACTATACTTTTGTTTTACAGCGGGAGTTTTCCCAAAATATCTGAGGGGTTGTGATTGAAGTAGGGCTTGACAAATCCTTGGAGTCCTAATGTTTGATTGGTTTACATTGAAATCCATGGAAGTTCCATTTACAGGCTGGCTCCTGAATTGTCAGGCTTTACCTTTTTGTGAAAACAGCTGTGAAGTGAATTCCCTTACTCTTGCAATGTATCATTGCTGCTTTACAAACACAGTAGGTTAAAATATGGCTGCATGTGAAATAAAGCAGGTATTTCAACTAGGACAGCCCACTAAACCTGTTTATCGATCATTTATTGCAGGTATTTTATAAATAGTTGACCTGTATTCCACATATGCCCTTCCTTCTTACATTCCAGCCCTTTTCTGGACTTTTACATGACTGAAAGAGCATACAGGCATATCACAATTACTTCATGTATCATAATAATAACATCAAATAATAATAAAACCATACTTATGATACAGAATGAGCTATATTCAAGGCAGAGCTTGCAACATTGCAGTCACCATTATACAAAAGGGGGCTCATCACTGCCAGACCTTCCCATAACAGCCATGCACAGTATTTGCCAGGCATACAACCCGAACCTGGCAGGCACAGCAAAGAAACCTTATAACATCACCCATCAGGCATCCCAGCCATGTCTGAATAAGGCCCTCTTCAACCAATTTGATCGCTGTGACAGTCATAGCGATCTGATGTGTATAGCGGTCAGTCAGTTGTAGCAGCTTTAGTCTCTCCATGCCCTAAAGCAGTTGTGGTTAGGGTTAAAAATTATCTAAAAATGTTTTAATAAATATAGAATATTTAAACGGTTATCCTGTAGAGCAGGGGTAGGCAACATGCGGGGATCCAGCAACTGATGAACTACATCTCCCATAATGCTCATTCAGCCAGCATGGGAAATGTAGTCCTGCAACATCTGAAGGGCTGCCAAGTGCCTACCCCTGCTGTAGAGTACTGGTTACTTGTCAGGAATGTCAGTGGCCCTCTAGGGACTTGGGAGATGGGCCCTCTGCAGCTGGATATGGATAAAACTGTGCTTATGGGGTAAATCTACACTCTGGTGATGTTGCTGAGCATACATGGGGTGTTGTATGGCAGTAACACTTTACAATCACTGAATTCATACCTGTAGTACAATGTTTGGGGGGGGAGGCCACAAAAACTTTGGCAAAGGTTGCTGGTAATATGACTGCATGAATAGTGGCATAACACCCCAAGTTACATACCCAGGTTTGTCTTCTTTTTTTGGTTTTGAAAATATATTAATATTGGGGGGGTGATTCTGGGATTAATGACTGAAAGTGATGGAAAAGTAGCAGGTGCTGAGGTCAGTATTAAAATGATCACCCTTTTCAGTACTTTACAATTATGTAACCATTACTGTGTTCGCACAATATTGTTGTTTAATTGATCAAGTGTATTATGTGTTTAGACAAAAAAGGAGTGGTTCGAAGAGGAGTCTGGAGTGTTCTTTTCACTACTGTAAGTAAAAATACCAGTTGAGCAACTATCATTACATCTAATAAACCATAAAGATAAGGGAGCGCACTTATGAGACAATAGCCAGGAGCAAAGACTAATATTGTAGTTCATATCCTTAAAGATACGGATAACCTTCCAAACAGGTAACCTAATATTTTTCCAAGTAGGCAACATAATGTGTTTTCTTGATTGTCTCATGTGAGAAAATACTATATACCGGTAATAATAATAAGTCTACAAATAATAATATGTTGGTACATTACAAATATTTTAGGTTGCCAACATTCTTGGCCTTTCCAGGAATGGTATCAGATTAGTACACAGTGGTAACTCCAGAAATAAAATACAAATAATACAATTAATTGCCGCATTGTCCCAATTATAGGTCTCATCCTGATATTTGGTGTAATTTTAAAGAAAACTTTTAAAGAGAAGATGTATAACATTTAGACAAATGTACCGTATTTGCTCGATCAGAAAAAAAAATCTGAAAACTACCCCTCGTCTTATAATCGAGGTCTTCTTATAATCTGACCTCAAACTGAGGTCAGATTATAAGACATGGATCCAGGTCCCCAGCAGAGCTGCAGGGGACCTGGATCCCCCTCTCTAGCAGCAGGGGATGTCTGCGCAACGAGCGCAGACTCCCCTGCTTCCGCCCGGCACGACCGCCGGGGCTTCTGTGAAGAAGCCGGGTACTTCCGCTTTCGTCACAGAAGTCCCGGCGAGCGTGCCGGGCGGCAGCAGGGGAGTCTGCTGTCGTCGCGCAGACATCCTCTGCTGCCCCACTAGCCACCAGGGAAAAGCGGACAGCTGGGGGTTGTCTGCACGATACGTGCAGACATCCTCCATGCTGCCCGACACGGCAGACTATTATGACGGACGGCTGTCCGTCATAATAGACTGCAGTGTCGGGCAGCATGGAGGATGTCTGCAGGTATTGTGCAGACATCCCCCGGCTGCCCCCACTAGCCACCAGGGATCAAGGTAAGGGGAAGGGAGGGAGGGGGGCAGAGAGACAGGGGGAGGGAGGGAGGGGGGCAGAGAGACAGGGGGAGGGAGGGGGTTAAGAGACAGACAAGGGGAGTGAGGGGGTTAAGAGACAGAGACAAGGGGAGTGAGGGGGTTAAGAGACAGAGACAAGGGGAGTGAGGGCGTTAAGAGACAGACAAGGGGAGGGGGGAGAGAGAAAAATGGGGGCAAGGGAAAGAAAGGCAGCATTGGCACATAAAAAGAAATAAAAACTAGAAATACATTTTTTGATATCATAATTTTTTATAAAAAAAGCAATTTACATGTATATTATACAGAATATATACAAGTTGAACTTTTTTCCTATAGGGTAGTCTTATATTCAGGCTTTTAGTTTTTTTCCTAATGGAATATCCAAAGTTTGGGGGGTCGTCTTATAATCAGGTTCGTCTTATAATCGAGCAAATATGGTAATCAGGAGAATTAACTATCAAAAAGAGGATCAGCTCACAAGACCTGCTACAGATTTTTTTTTTTTTTTTAGCTACACAGAACCCCAGTTTGAAATATCAAAAATGGTGATAACATTGTCAGGGCATGACAAATCACTGTAGCCACGGCTCCTAGAATCCCTACTGCTGGCTCGGAACTTCCACACAGTTAAATGTAAAACAATAAAAAGAAATTCAATTTCCCTGGTCTGGCTCCTAAAGGCTACAGAAAATTTGAAATGCATCATGGCCATATTATGCTTTACCCTACCACTAAATATTGACAAAATTGACCAATGGTTTTGTTTCTGTGGCACATAATCTCTTAAACTGTATTACTTAACCAGTAAAACTAGGCCTTTCTTTATTATTCATCCGAACATAAAATAAACCGTTGAATGACGCATCAACTTCAATTGAATGACAAAATGAATTGCTCTGCAGAGATAAGAATGGAATCCCGAATTACAGGACATCTTGGACTGAACTGTAAACATATTTTTTTTTATCTTTTTTTCTGACTCAGAATGAGTTAGTGCACTCCTAGAGTGATCTGATAATAAACTGCAATCCCCACACAACCTATTTGACTTTGGCCTCATCTACCTGTGTGTAGTAGATTTACTGATTTTATTAAACCTTTTAAGAACAAATATTCTACATTTCAAGGTTTTCCCACCTGCGTCCCCACATGGCTGTCTGTTTGCACCGGTGGCTAGGAATGATAACCGTAGTTTTCTGCTTCCGTAGCACTAGATTGTAATCACAGCAACACACAAACTGCATGGGAAATTACATATGAACAAAATATCCAGCTGTTCATAATATACAGATGCGATAATAGATTGTTATTTGAAGTGGAATATTTTGTAGAACAAAAATATTAATAAAGCATTATTCATTTTATGAAATAGTAAATCACTGTTTATTTAAAGGACAACTGTAGCAAAAATGAAGTCATGTTTATTTGAAAGATTGCATTACGTGTAGACTTTTTATATAGAATTTGTTTAATGAAAGAATACAATTAAAGTACCTTATTGAGCCCTCTTTGCTCCAATATTTTGTTTAGAATCTTTGGTCAGATCTTTCTTTATATGAACCAAGGTGAGTAAAGATATGACCAAGATTCTAAACAACATGTCTGCCCCCTGAGAGAACTATATGAAGTAAAGAATTCTCAATAAGGTACTTTTATTTGTATTTTTTCATTCGAGAATTTCTTTGTAAATCATCTACACTTGATACAATATTCAATTAAACATAACTTAATTTTTGTCCTTTTAATTGCTTTGAATTTATGTTACATAAAATAAGAAGTCTCATCTTTATTACATTTACTATATGAATTTACTGTCGTATTTTATGAATGTGTTAATTTGTTAGTGTCTTGTACTGGAACCATCATGTACTTTCTTTTTAGTGTTAATCGCACTCATAAAACTTGCATAATTAACTACTCATAGAGGCAAAAGTCTAACCAAGTTAAGTACTTCAGTTTAAGTGTCCTATCCACACAGGTTATGTTCTAGGCTATTTTTTCATAGTGTTACAAAAATCACTAAACATGTGTATAGTTGTGTAGCCAGCTGGGCTTATCTGACCTAATTGCCCATGGTCTTTACAAATAGTGTATGAACAAGACCGTGTCTGATGGAACAAATAGAAACAGGCTGAAGAAATGCATGGTAAATCTTCCTTTTTGCAAAAATCCCTGCAAAATACCAAAATCCAGAGGATGTGACAAAGATCTGCATGCAATGATCATCCTCCTCATAGGCATACTCTGTGGATATACCGTATTTTCCGGCGTATAAGACGACTGGGCGTATAAGACGACCCCCCAACTAAGTCATCTTATAAGCCGGAAAAATCGCATCTATATTTTAACCTTTTAGGTTAAAATATAGAGTTTCCCACCCTCCTCCCCCCTTCCCCAATCCTCAATCCCCAGTACTTACCTATTTTCTGCTCTGTCTCCCGCTGTTAAGCCGGTCCGTGGCTGTGAGGGAAGCGTTGTGAGCTCCCCTCCAGCCGCGCGGTCAATAAAGTTTTGTTTAAAAAAAAGTTTAAACAGACTTTATTGAAGCCGCGTGGCCTGAGGGGAGCTCACAACGCTTCCCTCACAGCCACGGACCGGCTTAACAGCGCGAGCGGAGACAGAGCAGAAAATAGGTGAGTAAATCCCAGTACCCGGCGTATAAGACGACCCCCCAACTTTTAAAAAGATTTTCAGGGGTTAAAAAGTCGTCTTATATGCCTGGAAAATACGGTAGGTGTTTTGCACATATTTTTGCAATTACATTACCATTTATTTTTATAGCGCCAACAATTTACGCAGCGCTTGGTACAGAGCATAAGAATGGAGTTATAAACAAAATTAGACAAACTATTTCAGATTAAAACATGAGGTAGAGGGCCCTGCTTGCAAGCTTACATTCTAGAGGGGATGGGGAACGTGAGATACATAAGGAGTGATTGAGGCTGAAGAGATGGGGAAGATACAAATAGAAGTAGATTGTGCTAATGGAAGGTATGGGGGAACTGTGAGAGCAGAGTGGGTCACACCAGAAGTTACTTAATAGGTCATTTAGTTGGGGGCATTTTAAGCCTATACAATTCCAACCACATGGAAATAAAAATATTTGGAGGCTGCAGGTGAGGTGTGAGGTGGCTAAAATATTGCTAGTAATTTATGTGCAGGGGGGAGAATGACAGGTGGTTGATTCAGTGAATTATTTATTTTCAGTCCGTTTCTATTTGGAAATTTCAAAAGCTTTACATAGTGGACTTTACAAATCTGGAATGTATGGCAGGGCTACTATTCAGAAACCACTTGTATCCAAGGCCATTTAAAAAAAAAAAAAAAATGTTTAATGCTTCCAACTTTACAACTTTGAATTATGGTGGCAATATATATAATGTTATGCAAAGCCATCATTTGTGGGAGTCATTGGGTATAATGGGCGGAGGGGGGTATATAAAAAAAATCTGACACGTGTCACACATTTGTTGTTTATTTAAAAAAAAAAGCATGACACAAAGGTTTTTTTTTATGTAAATTATGCATAAAAATTGCTTTCATTTGTGAAAAGCACCTTAATCTTTATGCGTTGATTGTTCTGGTAGTAGACACGCATGACTAGCAAAATATGTACACTGGCACATGCAGCAATAGTGCCACTAGTAGGCTATGACCTTTGCACTCCCCTCTTACCCACTGTGTCACAATATTTCAAGCAGTATCGAAGTTCTACTAAAGGCAGAGGATGACCTATATGTCTGAGATATTAATTTATTGTTAGGGGTTTCTATTGTTTTCTCTCTCCTGTATATTTGTGGTTTTGTTTATTTACATATGCACATATTTATAAAAAGAATAAATGTTACAGTCCTGTTTTTTTCTGATAAAAGATTGTCTCTATGCTTCAGTAGCTAAACATGGTAACAACTGAACTATTTTTTACAATTTCTGAATTGGGAAAGTTATTTCATATTCTGCTCAAAAAACACTGCAGTGAAACAACTTGACAAATTAATGAATGTCTTGTCTGCTGCACACACACCTATGTTCACTTCCAATCAAGGTTAGAAGATGGTTCAATGGTTTCACCTGACAGGTAAATAAGTTTCACTGTGGCTCTGCTAATACCAGGGCACGAACCAGTACCAGGTATGGATCATTTATGAACAATGAAAGGTATGCGGGGGGGGGGAAACAGCACTCCTGGAGCCAATTGAAAGGTGAAAAAAGTTCTATTTATTCCAGAAAATCGTTATAAATCCACAACAGTAGGGCAGGTATAAGAAGAGAAATAGCTTGACGCGTTTCGCACTCCTGGCGCTTAATCATAAGCTGAATTGTGGGAAAAAAACAGTGACATTTAAATAATGAGGTGTGTAACAACACAAACCAATCAGTTTCGTGCTCCACCCTTTTGCAGATGTAGATAGGTGATTTGATTAATGCAACAAATCCGTGAGTGCAGCACGAAGATAAATAGTGTTTCTAGGGGAAAAGGGATATAAATCCCTAATTTAAACAATATTAGTGAGATTTCTAGTGATCAGTTATATAGATTGAAATAGAGATATAGTTTTTTTTTTTTCTTTTCTTTTTATATATATATACTTTTTTTATTATAAAAATACAAAATTTAGACAATACCAAAACATTAACACAGTGAGACATTACAATACAGTAACATGGAATTAAGATGACAGTACTATAAATATGGATCATCCTCCTCCTTCATATCAACACAATTTCAAGCAGCCAAAGAAGCTGAGGAGAAATGGGGAGGAGAAATTAAAGACCAAAAAAAAAGAAAAAAAAAACCAGCATTGAGCTGTGCCGTTGACCGGGCGAGGTTATATTAGACCGTGTTTGTAAGAGTTGGTTGTAGTGTTGATCAGATATGACCAACATTACATGCTTTTGTCCACATGGGAGAACTCACACTTTTTATTCCAAAATTGTCCCAGAGAGAGCCGTGGTATGGCATTGAGTCCTTTTTAACGGGGCTAGAGGATCTATCAACTGCAATATGGATGAATTCAAGATCAAGTAGGACCTTCCTAGCTGGGATTGACTGTCATCATATAAGAGATCTACTAACTGATTGGTTCCGGTTTAGAGGTTCACATTCCCTAATGGAAAAAATATCGCCATATACCCCGTTGAGAACAATTGAACTTAATGTAGAAGATCTGAGCTTAGGGAGTTGGACAAAACTAAATCCCGTTAAAATCTATGACTTATTAGAGGGAAAAAATATCAAACCCTTTCCACAGATACAAAAACAACTGAATCTTCCAGAAAAATAAATCTTTAGTTATTTACGTCTAAAACATTATGTTGACATTCATATGTTATATGGGGATGGGAATTCGCCAGACGTAGAGCTGGTGAATCTTTTTGATCCAACTAAAAGAAAGTATAACACAACTGCAAAGTGCCACGAAGTCCTAACCCTTTGGGAGAAGGAGGAGAAACCAAGAGCTTGAATCAATTGGGAAAGGGAAATAGGACGGGAAGTAGAGATGGAGCAGTGGTACGGCTCCCTGACAGAAGTCGGGAAGTCATTCCACTGCTTAAATATAATTGAGCTTCATTACAAGATTCTTCATCGTTGGCATTTTGTCCCTAAGATTCTAAACAACATGAATTCTGCTACTTCCAACCTGTGCTCGAGGTGTAATTTACAACAGGGTAGTACAAGACATATATGGTGGGACTGTATTGTTCTTAGACCATTATGGGAGGAAGTCTTTGAAAAAATATCAGTAATAATGAAACATCCGATTGTGGGGGATCCCTCGATAGCCTTGTTACACTTCAACACTCCCGATCTCACATGTAAAGAGAGACACATCGTTGTCCAAATTCTGATGGCTACCAAGACTCTTATATCGAGAAACTGGTTACAAAAGACAGCCCCCTACTGGAGTCAGATTCAGTCCCAAGTGAGTTATCAATTTAATATGGAAAGGGGTCTTTCCTATCAGTTGGACAATAACATCAAATTTGAGAATAAGTGGCTCCCCTGGACTAGATGGATAGCGACAGGGAGTATAGGTAATCCAACAATAAGGTGACAATTTTGAAATAGAGATATAGTTGAAATGGGCTAGTAATTGGAATAAATAAAAGAAAAAGTACATTAAATATACTTTTGATGATAAAATAATACAAATTTATACCATTTTTTTTTACTTGCCTTCCAAAGCAAAGAGAGGAGATTTAACCTGATCAAAAAGGATCATAACTCTGCCCTGTTGTAATGTGATAGTTACATTACCCTCCCATTCACTGCAAGTCTATGATCAGAATTCAGACTTATAGACTACATTCTGTGTCCAGAGCCCCAAAGTGAGAAATTTGTGCTGTAAAGTCTCTGCGGGGTTGCCCCCAAAAACACTTTCACAAAATTGCGGTGCCCAGTCACACTTGTTTAGTTACATACTTTATTAAATACATTTACATAAGAAAAACAAAAGACATATCTGAAATCAACAATACAAAATAAAAAAAGTAAAACCTTTTCATTTTTTGGTGGGAGTGTCCCTTTAATTTAGCTTGCCTATCTTGAAGCTGAAAAAGAAATCAGACTTCTTTTTTTATTATTCTCTCAGTAAATGTCTGGTTGCTTGCATCTGACAGGATTTCAAGGAAGTTGTAATTGTTGCCCTATAAAATGAGAGAGGTGTCTTGAATACTTTCAATACTGGCAATGTATTGGCATTTCCTTTTGTAAATAGCTGTGAGTCATGAGTGTATCTCTTTAGACAGGTCATAAGAGTTCTGGAAAGCTTTAGACAGTAAGAAGATCGTTTCATGAAAACAATGTGCATTTGGTTGGTTGGCACTTTTGGTCAGAGTCCAAGTGTGCGCAAGAATTGTAGGTCATAAAAATCCTGAAAGCCATAGCTTTGGGGCATGTTAATTATTAACCGTGTCACATTGACATCCTAGAGCAGACTATGCAGGAAAATCATATGTAGATGTACAAACATTTGAAAAAACTTTGGTTAAGTGGGTGGGGTGAACAAAAAATATGCACAAATGGTTAAAGAAAATCTAAAGCAAATGTATGTGTATTCTCACATTACAATTAGAAAAGCTTTTAATATATGTATGAATAATGGATTATTAGTTTAGTGAGGAAGGAGAATGATATGAGGGCAATAAACAAGTTACTGGAAAGGATGTTGAGCTGACATGGTATCTCGTTTGTCTGCTGCTTAGCTTTTTATCATTTTTTTTAATAAATATTTATTTAATAAGTTTTCATCATATAAAAACATGGACAAGTACAAAACATATCACAAAAAATGTAATACACAAATAGGTCTGAACACATTTTCAAGCATAGAAAGATAGCAAATATATTAAAAACAACAAAATTCAGATTGGGAAAAATCAACAGACAGTGTCTTAGGGACTAATTTATTAGATCCTCCAAAATTGAGAAAGGAGAGATCTTGTGCCCCTGCACATTCCCTTCTTCCAAAAGACATTTTTACATAGCTGATTCTAGTTTGGATAACCACCCATCATAAGATGTATATTTTTTTGCTACAAAGCTCGTAAGACCAGCCTAGCTCCCTCTCCCTACACAATTAGTATCTTAATTGGTCAGAAGGATGTTTCTTCAGAAAAGGTAAATTGGATTTCCAGTTGTGAGCAATGGTCATTTTTTGTAGAAACCAAACACTGTATGGCCAACGGCTGGAGGTCCATTACAACAGTATCCATTTTTAAATAGTGTCTGCTCTTTATCTTAAAACAACACAATGTTTTTTGTTTTTACTCCATTCTTCTTTAATAGAAGCAAATGTTACTGAAAAATAGTGGAAATCATATTTGATAAAAGCCACTCAAATATTTATCTGACTGCTGAGCAATTTGGCACAGTTCTGGTGCCAATCACTGTTTTATTTCTTGGTGATTGCATAACCTCAATTGGGCATATTGGTCTCCTGAAAAGTATTTGACCCTTGTCTAAGTATCCTGCAGAATAAATTCATAAAAACAATGTTTTGCATAGAGAAAAGGCAGTACTTAATTGCACAACCAATCTATTTATGTTTTTTAATGTTGTATAAATTACTTTCTTTTTCATGATAATGTTTCTTTCAATAAGTGGTAACAGTTGAAATAGTTAGAGAATCTTCTCTCTCTAATTTTTCCACCTCTATTCCAAAACTCCGTCACCACTGATAACACACTTAATGACTCCACCCACTTTATCACATTCAATTAACCAAATGTGGTCACCTTCACATAAAGATTATTGCTCTGCCATTTCCTAACCAAAGAGGCCTCAATACCCTAGCACAGTCCTTTAAAGGAAAACTAAACTTTTTTTTTTTACTCCTTGTTTTTTTTCAGTCAATAATTTAACTAATTTAAAAAAAAATTGAGGGGTGGACTTTATATTTTATTTGCTTGATAGAGCCCCTAAACCCTCTTACTTTCATTCCTGACCCCTTTGGCTTAGTTGTGTCACCGACACAAATAAACCAGGGAGCTGAATATAGCAAAAATTGCATTTCCGACAGCCTGTGTTGGGGAATGCAATTCAGTGTAATGCACGGCCACGGCTTTTAAACGGAAGCAGAATCAGTGGGAAGTATATTTCTCATGTGATGTAAGAAGCCAAAATCGCCCATGAGCGCACACAATTCGGCAGTCCGGGATCTTCTTAATTGCATTGCCGACACAATACATTTCTGATGTAACATTCATAATCCTTAGCAGGGGCTTGGGACTCTATGAAAGAAATTAAGTAAGTGTCCACCCCCGAAAAAATATTGATTTTAATAAGTTCACTTCAGTTAATTATTAGCTCAGTGCTGAAAAACAGTCAAAAATAGTTTAGTTGTCATTTAATATCCCTCACCAGGCATTCCTATGACACAAGTTGCTCCACTATAATCCATCTAACCCGCTGCTGCCAGACTCATCTTACTTATGCACAGAGGCGGCTCTCTAATTAGGCGAGTTACGCAGCCGCCTAAGGCCTCGCACTCACGGGGGCCTCGCGGCTGCCTAACTCACCTTATTGCCTTTGATGTAACAGGGAGCTTAACGCTGCCGTTAAGCTCCCTGTTACACTAACCTGGGACATTTCCTCCGTGCATCTTCTCTCCTGCACGGAGGAAGGAAGCTCCGATCGCGTTTTTTTTTTTAAACTTTATTGAACCCGCGCAGCTTCAATAAAGTTTAAAAAAAAAAAAAAAAAACGCGACCGGAACTTCCTTCCTCCGTGCAGGAGAGAAGATGCACGGAGGAAACAACGGAGAGCAGCGTGGAGGTAAGTACTAGGGAAGGGGAGAGGAGGGTGGCACAAACGAGCAAAGCCTGGCATAATGAGTGGCTAAATATTGGCACAGTGTGGGGCAAAATCCTGGCATAATGAGGTGAGGGGCAAAATCCTGGCATAGTGAGAGGCTAAATCCTGGCATTGTGAGGGGCAAAATAGTGGCATTATGAGGGGCAATATCCTGGCATACAGTGGCAAAATCCTGGCATATTGAGAGGCAAAATTCTGGCATTGTGAGGGGCAAAATTGTGGCATAATGAGTGGCAAAATTCTTGCATATTGAGGGGCAAAATTCTTGCATATTGAGGGGCAAAATTCTTGCATATTGAGGGGCAAAATCCTGGCATATTGAGGGGCAAAATCCTGGCATAGAGTGGCAAAATCCTGGCATATTGAGGGGCAAAATCCTGGCATATTGAGGGGCAAAATTCTTGCATATTGAGGGGCAAAATCCTGGCAAATTGAGGGGCAAGATCCTGGCAAATTGAGGGGCAAGATCCTGGCATATTGTGGGGCAAAATCCTGGCATATTGTGGGGCACAATCCTGGCATATTGTGGGGCACAATCCTGGCAGATTGAGGGGAAAAATCCTGGCATATTGAATGGCTTAATCCTGGCATATTGAGGGGCTAAATCCTGGCATATTGAGGGGGTAAATCCTGGCATATTGAATGGCTAAATTACAGTGCATCCGATGCTGTGAGGAAGAACAAAGTGCCAATCTTCTAGCACAACGTGGTCTGTGAGACCACTTTCAACATTGAGCACCTTTCCTTCTGGCTGAGTGTTTCTGTTAGTGTGTGATTGTGTGCTTTCTGAGTGTGTCTGTGAGTCAGTGTGTGCTGGCTGAGTGTGTCTATGAATGACTGTGTGATATGTGTTAGTGTTCACATTTAGGACACAGCAATAACAATGTGAGTTAGTCAGCCGCACACAATTTTATCTATACCAAATGTTTATAGATGTTTGTAGAATAATTATGAGACAAATAAAATTCTAGGAGCTGTTCATTTCTAGAAGCTGGGATTTGAGTCTGATCTTGAAATATGCTATTTCTACAGTTCATTTTTATTATCACTTGCATATATTTTATTTAATAATGTGTGTCCGTGAGGGCCTCATGTTCGACTTTCGCCTAAGGCCTCACGAAGTCTAGAGCCGCCACTGCTTATGCACCAGTCATAATCTACTACAATTCCTTCAGTGATCAAACGACTGAACAAAACCTACTTTGATTTTCCCCTTTAAGTACTCCCTAAACTTCCACAGAATTGCAAGCTTTCCCCTTCTGTCCAAAATATCATTCAAAAAGATGTTTTCAAGAGAGTTATAACTCATTTAACTACAGTACATCCAATTTGTATTCCCATGTAGCTGACACAGTCCCTTAAATTAGTCTCCTGCCTTTTCTCACACTTCACTAGAAAGTAACCTTTCCAGCTCTCTACTTTTAGATATTGGTTTTCCTCAGAGTAATTGCATTTCTGCATCAAATGCTGTGTAAGTGATTGGCTTTGCAGAAGTATTCACGTAGATTATATAAATATTAATCTCAAGTGTAGTAACTCCCTGGAGTATCCTTCACATGGCCAACGTGTTAGAGATAGTCTTGGATGTACAGAAGGCTATCGTGAAGAACAAAAGCACCTGAGCTATCTTGTCAACAGATTAGATTCCAGTAACGTCTATCTGCAATGTATTTCTCTTTCCTGTAATCAAGGGGCTTAGACTAAACATAACATGTCCTGGTTTTATTTTGTCTCTGATTTGAGTCTGTTCGTATGTTTCCCAGAACAGTATAGTTTTGTTTGGGCTCTTGAAATCCCTACAGCTAGGAATGTAACAGGGCTCCAACTCTATTGCCTGCAGGAACAACTCCTTACTGGGACGGAAGTAACCACACCCTTCCAGGTGACCCATAACACCCAATCTGTTCGACACCGCCATAGACTTGTACAAAGAGAAGAAAGAACGGACACTCGGCAATAACTTGCATCAGTAAGTGTTTATTCCAACATTTCACTTATGATTAAGCGCGAAACGCGTTAATTTTATTGCTCTGTCTCACTTCCATTCTTGTTGGATTAAACAATTACTGATGCAAGTTACTGCTGGATTGGCAAGTCTGTTCTTTCTTCTCTTGAATTCACTGGTAAAGATGGTCTAGCTTGCTGTGGGGAAAAAACAGTGACCACATTTGATTTTGCCAAGTTAATTGGAGACCACTTGGGAGGCAGAGATATCATAGTGGAGAAGTAATGGAAGTCAAATATTGTGATGTGAACAGGCTTCTCTCCTAAGTCATGGGGGATAAAATATTGATTTTTGGCATTTTTATTTCTATATATATATATATATATATAATATGTTTGTGTGTGTGTGTATGTATTGATAGGTGGAAACTTTAAACCACAATCTAGTTTTTGTGCATTTTTGTCATGGTTTATCCATACACTCATTTAAACTGTGCATCGGAAAATGTCTAGTGTGATTCTGTCAAGATGATGTGACTTGCCCTATGTCACCTCCAAATACTTTTTGTCCTACATTCCCTGATTAATAGTCCGAGGCTTCATTATCTGAACTCTTTTGTGGTCTATTGCATATGCACTTGGCATGAAGACTTTGGAGCTAACTCTGGTTAATTGATCTCCATTTCTTCTTTCATGGAGAATTCTGCTTTCTCTTACTCTACTAGAAAGTGATTACTTAATCTTCATATGACAGATCGTTCTATGGATCTTTCTCTTCACAGTTCAAATAAACCTGTAACTAGAAACAGTCTATCACTTGGGAAGTGTATTGGCTTTCCTCAATGTATGTGTGTAAATATTGTTGTCAAATTCCCTACAAATAGAATCACAACTACCTCCAAAACATCAAAGAATAGTTTATATTTTCACCAAAATCTAAAAAGATGTAAACCTAATGAAACTGCTATAAAATTAGATTTGCCAAGTGGTGTGAACTGTTTTAGTTCTTGTGTAGAACTTAATCGTGGACAAAGCCATACCTCCCAAGTGTCAATATTTAGGAGGCACAGTGCCTATTTTACACCAAATCCACCTGTCCCTCTTTGCATCTCTCTGGTGTCCCTCATTCTGGAAGCTCCGAATTCTTACGTTTCTGAATGTGTCACAGAGATCCACAATAAAAGGTGTTAAAACTTGGTTTAACGTGTTATAAATTTGTGTAAATAAAATGCTTTATTGTAACTTAAATAAAATGCTGACAATGCCCCACCCATAGTCACACCTTCAGCCAAGTGTCACTATTTGGCTATTCCAGATTTTGGTAGGTATGTGAAACGCATCAGGTGTGTGGGTTACCACTCACTGTTTTTTGACATGCCAGTGTGCCTCCAAACTACATGTAATCATTTTTGTGGCTGAAATGTTAATAGAAAAGACTTTTATATGGGGTCGAGCCTCCACATGTATGCTTTATTGGATACCTTTTAGACTTCTCATGAACTTGCTGCTTATCTTGCACTATATAGCTTTGTCACCATTTCTTTCATGGTTTCATTTCAAGCCATGTTCTTGTGACTGTTCAGTGAATTGTTACATTTATTGTGAATACCTGTATTTATATATTTTACATTTGAAGAAAAGAGCCACACAGCTCAATACATAAAAGCTTAATGACCGTCTGCAGTGTAGTAACTAATTGCTGTATTGGAATATTTTGCAGTGGCCAATTTGCAGTTGTGAAAAAATGTCAGGAGAAGAACACAGGTCTGCAATATGCTGCAAAATTCATCAAAAAGAGAAGGACAAAATCAAGCCGGCGTGGGGTAACCCGGGAGGATATCGAGAGAGAGGTCAGCATACTGAAAGAGATCCAGCATCCCAATGTGATCACACTGCATGAGGTGTACGAGAACAAAGCCGATGTCATTCTCATTCTGGAGCTGTAAGTGTCACAAGGCTCTCCCGTTACTTGTGTGTCTGCACACTGAGAAAGATGATGTAATGGGCACAATAATTGCTGCACTGTGACGGAATCACGCAACTTCAAGGGCCCTTCATTATTCCAGCTTAAGAGTTTGGTTTTTGTTTAACGGTTGGTAGCAAGTTTACATTTACTGCAGACTGCCAAATATGAAGTAAAAGGTTTGGCAAACATCCACTTAACACTTTCACTGCCAGTATATCTGCACAGCTCTGTTCTAGTAGGCCCCGAAATGCACTGCTGGGAGTTCCCTCCAATAAATGCTACGTGAGGCTTCTTTATAGCAGTAACACGGAAGCAACTGTTCCAAAATATATTTGCCTTTCCATAGTTTAATAAGCTTACATGTGGTATTGTCCTGTACTAGATCCATGCAGCAAAATAAAAACCATTTGATTTAGTTGTAAAGTGGGCTAATTTTTTGGGTACCCAGAGGGGGCAAAGGTATTTTAGCACTGTCCATCTTGGTTTGTTTTTTGCTTTTCAAAAATAAGTTTTTATTGTTTTTTTTTTGTTTTTTTTCAACTTGAATACAAACTGAGGTTGGGGGGTACAGAAATGAAAATGGGGGCATCAGGGATGAGCATCATATACATTTATGTTTTTGAACAGTCTACAAACATAGCAATCTTGGTCTGCTGACTCACTTGCAGCATAATATCAGTACAAATAAAATTCAACATTAGAATAGTATCAGTAAACAAACCTGTGGGTTGGTGTACAGCGTGATGCTAGGTGGGGGCGGATGTCAACAGGTCGCAATTTAATACAATAACCCAGGATAAAAGCATGATAAGATGGCGGGAGGGGAGGGGTGTGGGCATCATTCTCTTTTGGGGGAATTTGGTCATGAAATATTCAGTGGGAACTTGTGCAAGTGTTGTTATAGTGGACGCCCCTATAGTACACCCCAAGGGGTTAACCTATAATAAGTCAAATCATGTGTAGCATTTGGGCAAATTCATCTGTGACATGAGTTCCAGCTAATAAAGCCATATGCTCCTTCCATTCCAGTGGAGGGGGATACGCATTTAATAAATGTTTAACTATAGAGTATTTATAATGCGAGTTGGAATTCTTTATGTGGTGAAGGAGATGTGTTGCTGGTGTAAAACGGGGGGGGGGGGGGGGGCTTGATAGTCAGGTCTTTGTATCTCTTATCCTCTCCTAAAACCTAAAGGTACCGTCTAACCCTGGAGGAAAAGCGGGGTTATAAAGTATGGGTCTGATGGGTGAGGGGAATGTTCTGAATTTGTGTTTTTGGCAATGTCTGTGCCAAAGGGTTAATGTCACCTTAAGCATTGGTTGGTGTATTGTGTGTGCCCTGCTAGTTTCTGGTGTGATCCATGGGATCACATCGATAGGGATGTCCAGGAGGGACGCTTCTAAGTCTATCCAGAGTTTTGTGGGTGGTGATATTGCCCAGTCTATAACTCTGAGGAGGTGTGTTGCCACATAATATTTCTGCAGGTCTGGGAGGGCTAGACCCCCCTCTAATTCTGGGGAGAGTTAGGCACACATACTAAAGTTTGGTTATTGCCTGTCTAAGAGTTAAAAAGAATTCAGGGTGGGAGGTCGATCGGTATAGTTTGGAATAGGTACAGGAGCCTGGGTAGGATATTCATCTTAACCACATTAATCCTACCATGCCAGGTTAGGTAGGTCCATCTTTGTTTTAACTAGTCTCAGATATGTTTCTTTCAATTAAAACTCACCACAGTTTGGGTGGATTTCTTTTGAAAAAACTAATGTTTAAGTTCTGCATAGACATCTGTCTATATATATAATGTTTGATTAATTTTCTGCTATTACTGTGGCAATTGTCCTGCCGTTCTTGTTATGGAGTTGTGTATAAAAAAAATCTAATCTGAGAAGTAGGTTTATGGTAACTCAGTTCTTTCTTTTCAATAATAATTGGATTATGCAGAACTCAAATTATTGATAACTGTATGTAAGGGACTTATAATAATAATAATAATAATAATAATAATGTGGTTCAGACTCTGTTAAGCCAGTCTGTTACATGGTTACTACATCAGTTGGGTACAAAAAGTGTAGTTACATTCATCTTTTCATCTTTGGGGATAATTTCCCTTTTTAAAGTAAACCTTGGCACTGAACATTGTACCATACACTTGAATAATTGTTCTTTCTATGTTTTTTTTAATTGATAGAGTTGCAGGCGGAGAGCTCTTTGACTTTCTTGCTGAGAAGGAGTCCTTGACAGAGGAAGAAGCCACAGAGTTCCTAAAGCAGATCCTGAATGGTGTAAATTACCTGCACTCACTTCAGATTGCCCACTTTGATCTCAAGGTACTATGCATTTGTAACTGTTCAGAGTGTATATGTGTGTGTGTGTGTGTGAGAGTGTGTGTGTGATATATATAGATATATATATTCATACCCGAGAGTCTACTCAATAAAGAAAGAATTGCAGGGAATTGAGATGGGAATTTCAAACTTCCAGCCAAAGTATCCAAGGACCTCAAATCTGTTTTGTGGCGGTGGTACAGATGAATAAGACCACTGCACACTATTGCTTAAGTTTTTAATGGTGAGGGTCATATTTTGTTCTACTTGACTTTGGTCAAACAGACCAATGAATAAGTTTGTCACTGGTTCAACAAGCCATGGCATTTAAATCAAAACAAATATACCTTAAAAACAAACATATGCAGGATCAACTTAAACGAACACAGTTTGATGTGAATATCTGCCAATCACAGGACAGTCTGATTCACACCCACACAGATTGTAACAGTAAACTCGATGACTCAGGCCTACAAAATATCAATGCCATTTAACTATTATTATTTTAGGACACTGTTAAAGTTTCTGGTTGCTTTTGACTAACACACTAGACACCCCAAACACTGCTAAAATACAGGACTGTCCAGTTAAAACTCAACATCAGCCTTCCACAGGCACTGTAGAAGCTTAACCAAAAAAATAATAAACCAGATGGTGGTGGTATTTTTTTAAGCCCGGGCTGTATCTGTGAACTGATCCTGAAAGCTGAAACTGCTGTTAACTGAGAATTGACTGTCATGTGACCTAGATGCTTGGTTCTGCTTACATGTCTTTGATCTTTTAAAAAAGTAATACAGATGTTTTTTCACATGACAAACATTTATGTTCATTGGAAAATGTACCCTTTTTTCAGATGTTCCCGTGTAAATAGAGGCAGGCAGAAATGTGTTCTCTAATATTGTGTATAGCATTGATCGGTTTAAAAATATTCCTTTGCTTAAGCGTTAACTCAAATCAGTCAGGTTTGTCTTTCAGTGCAAGCTTTCTTTTTGATATATCTCTTTGTATGTCATTTGTTCATTAGCGTATTACCATGCACTTTTTCAGATTCTAGAATGTTATTGACTGTGTACATATTTTACTGAATCTGCTTTTTGTTTATTTAGCCTGAAAATATCATGCTTTTAGATCGGAATACGCCAAAGCCTCGCATCAAAATCATTGACTTTGGACTTGCTCACAAAATTGACACTGGAAATGAATTCAAAAATATATTTGGAACACCAGAATTCGTTGGTCAGTATGTCATTTTAATGGCTTATTTTTTGAAAGAGCCATTTATTTTACGTCCTTAAGCCAGGTAGATTTATTTTCTATATAACTTGTTATGAACATTTTGAATGTGAAACCTCCATTTTTATTTTCTCAATCTTAGCTCCCGAAATTGTGAATTACGAACCACTCGGTCTTGAGTCAGATATGTGGTACGTTTCTTTTTTTTTTTTTTTATTGACCTATTTTCACCTTCCCACTGTTTAAGTCTTTAATTATAACAATTTCTGTTTTTTGTTTTAGGAGCATTGGTGTAATAACATACATTCTGTAAGTATCAATTTTAGTAGTATCTTCTTCATGTAATATTCCAATGTAATATAGATCTGTTATTATGCAGATCATTGCCGACAATCCTAGACCATTAATATGTAAAGGAGACTGTAATAATGGAATAGTTTTGTTTTATGGTATAGAAGGGGACTCTGACTTGGAATATTTAATGTTGTTACTTTTTGAAGTAATAAAACACGTACTCAGTCCTATCACATCATATCCTATCTCTATAGCTTTCTGCACTGAAAACATAAAAGTTCTAGTAGTTTCTCAAGTACCACTCCTGTATATTTTACCTCCACTGGTCATGGGCCAGGTATGATAACATTGACTCCTCAAATCAATTCTTTCAGTCCCGTAGCAGTGCAGTCACTTGATAAGGGCACTCCACTGCCTGAATCACACCGAAAACAATTATAATACTCATTAGCTGTTGAGCCACTGCAACTTTTTAATTGTGTAGAAAAGTTGATGGGTTTTTTGTTTTTTTTATGTTGCTCTGGTGATAATTTTTTGTTCCATTTAGAGTGCTTGCATTAATAACTGCTAGAAAGTTTGTTTTTCACTCTTGTACTTTTATCATATCTTAAATATGGGCTGGTATGTCACGTTGCACAAATGCTAGTCAGGGTCCCTACAACACCTGCAGCTGGATGCTAACTCTCCTAAAAAAAAATAACTATGTTGGCTTCTGAATTTATCTGTAAGGCTCCTAAAATCTACTAATAGTTGTTAAGCCCTTCTAGTAGCAAGCATATAAACAATTTGCTATACCTGTTGCTAATCTCTGTAGAGTATGTTGGCTGTGTAGAAATGTATTGTCTTAATTGAACCATTTCAACCTTAGCCTGAAATTATTTTATTCAAGAAAGCTAAGCCACTGGATGTGTGTTTAATAAAAGTGAAAATGGCAACAAAGCAACTTTTCTTGTTCTGTTTAGATTGAGCAGTGTGTCTCCATTCCTTGTGTTCTTGTTCCGTTTAGATTGAGCAGTGTGTCTCCATTCCTTGTGTTCTTGTTCCGTTTAGATTGAGCGGTGTGTCTCCATTCCTTGTGTTCTTGTTCCGTTTAGATTGAGCGGTGCGTCTCCATTCCTTGGTGAAACAAAACAAGAGACTTTGGCGAATATATCTGCTGTGAGCTATGAGTTTGAGGATGAGTTTTTCAGTAGTACTAGTGACCTGGCCAAAGATTTCATAAGGCGACTGCTTGTCAAGGACCCAAAGTAAGTATCTGGTCAATTTCAGGATTTATTTTCTTGTATTTTCCCCAGGTATTTCTAGTTTGCTGTGTTATTATCAACATTGTCTTAGACTGTAATATGTGAAATACAACAGATGAATGGATGTTGCGTGCCAGTTGTTGACATTTCCATAATATATACCTTTTTATTGTTTCTTCCACAAGTTTGGTTGGCTTTAAGTTAATAAAGTTAAGTAGGTGGATTTATCATAGTTATTTTGGTTTAAAGGGAGTTCACTGCTAAAACAGCTGCATGTATTTGAAAAGTACTTACCCATGAACAGTGTTTACTTGTCAGTAATTGGATAACAACAGTCTGCACGCTCCCAGAACGAGTTCTAACATTGTTTCTGTTCATAACAGGAAAAGGATGACCATTAAAGACAGTTTACATCACCCATGGATTAAGGTACTGCTGTGAAGACTTGTTGAAATGATTCTTAATTTGTTTTGAAGAAAATTAAAATCTTCCAGCATTCATCAGGATGTTGGTGTGATGTAACAAATGCACTATAAATCCACAGAATACTTTAGTTTACTTGGAATTTTTCCTTCTGTGCTAACTGAGCAATCATTTTGCCTTATTCCTACCTTGGCAAATATATGGTCCTGCTTGTAGATCCCAGAACTAGGTAGTCATGCATCCTACTATTTGGACCGCCATACGTTTTTTGACTTGTTAATATACAACTCTATGGCAGTATACCTTGCACCCAAGTACAACTAGGTTAGCTCTTAATTGGCCTGCTTAGCTCTTAAAGTCCTCAAATATTTGTCAATCCCTGGTATGTATAATATATATATATATATATATATATATATATATATATATATATATATATATATATATATATATATATATATATAGCCCTTCCATATAAGAGCCATATGTATTCTGAGCTTACCCACAGGTTCCCTTATAGACCAGTGACCCAATGCTTCCCAGTCCTGCTTATGTCTTTGGACCCCAAGCACCGCACTTTAAAGGTCATTTCCTTAAGGGGTTACGGACTTCTATTCAAGCCTTCCATTTAGTGTGCAGGTGACTCTATTACGTATATCTATTGTTCTGATATCTTTTAGTTTTTCAAATGTGCTGATAGCGCCACTATTTGACACTATCTGCATGTGCACTGTGGTTATACATAACCTCCATATTTCTCTTAATGTATGCATTTGTATGCAGTTCTGCTAAAACACACTATAAACAATGCTTAGGTGACGAATTAACCTAAAGACGGGTATCCGCATCAGCAAATTTAGCCAGCTCCTAGATGTGCTTTTAACACAGCAATGACCATTCTTGGGAAATAAACTTTACTGTCATAAAGAAATAGCTTTTAGTGCAATTTAAGTGCTGAGATACTGCATCCCTATGTGCTTGGTCCAAAAAAATGTCCAGTTGAGCCATGAAACGAGAATTAATTGACTGCAAATCGTATCCCACCCACAGACCATGTTTGTACCTGGTAGCAGTTTTTTAAATTGGGATCTGGAGCGGTTACAAGCAAACAAACCCATGTAAGCTTTGAGAAGTGCAAAATAATGTCCATATGTAGAATATACAGATCAATTAAAGCTTCATTTACAACACAGGTTTTTGGGAATATCAAGCCCTATACTTGCACATGAAATTCTGCAGTGATCAAAAAAAAAACTATGCACTAAACATTTTTATTGATGACTTTAATATAAATACCCTGCAGTGCATTTCTTCTCATTTTCTTAGTGTGTGCCCAGGGGGAAATTGAACTTCATCTTACCTTACAGCTTTCTGCAACTGTAATATCTGCCCTAAATTCTGCTCCCAGATGACCCATTGCTGTTTAGAGCAAGCAAAAAATAAAGTATACATATTACTGGCTTTCCCCCCTTTTTTCCCTTGGATGAAAATCAATATTTATAATTTATTTTGTGACTTCTTAGTTGTAGTTATGGTTATTTATTTTTGTTTGTTTTTTCATTTTGCATTGTAATTTTAAACAAAATCTTCCACAGTGCAAAACACAATTGTCATGATTTTCTTTGTGAATTTGTCACAGCCTAAAGATACACAACAAGCACTCAGCAGGAAAGCCTCGGCAGTCAACATGGAGAAATTTAAGAAGTTTGCTGCACGCCGAAAATGGAAAGTAAGTTTACAAATATATTTTTATTATTATTATTTTAACCCTTCAAGCCTTCCTATGCGTATCAAAATGATCTTTTTCACATTGAGGTCGCTGTGCTCCTCTCTCTTGGAACTGAGAGATTAAATGTATTATATATTATATAATATAGTTCCATTGTAGTGTTATGGGATATTATTTTACTCATGCCGAGCAGTAATGACAATGAGGTTAATGAGGCATTAGCATGGGGCACAGAAGATGAGGTAATAGACTCAAGCATTGTGGGAAGGCGCGCAGAGCAAAGCAGCAGTAATAGGACACCTGTGATACTGGACTACCTGAGCACTGCTTCCATTACTACAACACTAAATTCAATTTGCTCTACTGGTGTCTAATAAGGTGAAGGCAAATGTGTGCACAGTAAAATAAGGAAAACAGGAGATGGGTTAAATAAAATACATATGGGCATGTATTCGAAAAACATATTTTGGTGGGCAAGAGTACAACCTTCAAGAGACTAAACAGAGGAGAGAGGGCTTTAGGGTAATGATAGAAGTTGATACATTTTGAGGGGCAGTGAATCGGTCAGTCAGTGGGTTTTTGGACAACGAGTCCTGAGAGACACTACTGGTGAACTACCAATTCTTCCCTTCGGCTAGAAAGAGCTAATTACAGCTGTGTCTTTATGCAACAACACACTGTACAAAATGTGGGCTTACAAGCCGCTCCATCTTTGTATTTGTGTCTTTTAAATATACTGAAAGGAGCAGTCAAACCACAGTTTTCCCTAATGCAATTTAAGCATATAATTTTTTTAATGGATTTTTTAGTTTTTTTAATTCTCACGGGGTGTTATCGTTACTTGAGAACTTGAATTTAAAATACCCCAAGTTTTTGTAAGGTACCGTTTCATCTAAAGACATTCATTAAAAACAATTTATTAAATGAACACATTAACCCCATAAATAGGCTTTTTGCTTGGGATCATCGAAGCAAATCATGATTTAACTCCCATTGCTTTCTTTCCCATGGAACCTGTGTTTTTGTACTGTCTGTTAAAGTGCGGTAATACAGCTGAGCATTTCATTTCTCTTTCCTCATGTAGGAAAGCCTGGTTAATGGGCAAGCAACTTCCATCTATGCTGTGAGAGAGCTTTTTCTCCTAACAGTGATGATGATTGGGCTCCGTACTCAACCCCTAATGTATTCTATGCCAGCCTGTGGCTTTGAAAACTCTCTGATACACAATTGGTGCTCATGTTTATTACTGTTTTTGCCGAATGATAACGCTGGCGTTTATTTTTAAGCACTGTTTGTGTATTGGATTTAGATAAAGTATAATTACATGTGTAGAACACTGTGATTTGACAAACACTATCTCTTTGTTTCTCTAGCAATCAGTCCGCTTGATATCACTGTGCCAAAGATTGTCAAGATCTTTCTTGTCCAGGAGCAACATGAGTATTGCTAGAAGTGATGACACCCTGGTAAACAACTAGTTTGTTTGTTTGTTTGTTTGTTTGTTTTTTGTGTTTTTTTTAAGCAGATTTGTTTTATTTTGTTGTACCTCAAAATAAAACCCCCTCCCAGTGCTTAAAATACCCCAAGCTAAAGATGATAAAGTAAGAGAACATGAAATATGGATTTTGTGTGTATACACTTGCTGATCAATCTTAATCATGGCATATTGAATGGTGACTTTTACACTGAGTACTTAGAGATCATTATGTGGAAATAATAGAAATTATTTTAAGGCTTTTAGTTACCAGTGAAGCACCTGTCCACCACTAATGCATAAGCAAAGTGATTAACCTTCAGATCAGCTCACTCATGCTGGGATTTATAGAATCTTGTTTAAACACAGGAACATTACACAAGTTCAGACAATGTATTGAATTTTTCATCATCTTTAAGTGTTTTCTCGTCTGTTTAAAACCTACAGGGGCAATACTTGTATTTAATGACTTCCCTCAATTACTTTGCTGATTGCAGCAGTCCGGTCATTATTTTCTAGAATGCCAATTGTTATTTTGTAAAGTATACATTCCAAGATGTAGTGAATCCTGTATTTTATTATTGTGAACATGCCATCCACTCAAATTGCCGGTTCACTTTTGCAGATAGGATCACTGTGTGTAGAATGTTTGAACCGGATTGCTTGCAATTGGTTCAATCCTGCAACTTGATACAGATTGTATCTGTTCCCCCACATTGTCATAACTCTTTGCAACCTATACAAATGAGCCATTGTGCTTGATTGGTGGTTGAGTCAATGACATCTCCAAGCCATTTTGGTGTTTCTGTCTGGAATCCAATTAGAAGTAGAATATAGTAAATGAAGAAGAAATTGGATAAGTAGGACCAGACCATAGATATACAGCTGTGCATTTCAGCCTGCTACAAAATTGTACAGCTGATTTTAATAAAACAATGACATTTTAGATGTCCCTCAGTAAAATGCCCTAATTTATACATCTGTACAATTCCTGAATGCATTTTCATTGCATTGTTACAAAAGTTTTTCAATTCAAAGAAAATAGGACATCTGCCTCCCATTTTTCTTTTTAAATCAAAAGTGGTGTGCAGCTGTAATTAAAAAGTATTTATAGATAATGATTATTCTGCACCTTTTTTTCTGGTAATTGAAGAGAATCCATGTGCTGGTGTAAAACACAGTGTTGTCGTTTGAGTAAATCTGGTGAAGTCTAAAATGCAGAGGCGGGTTAAAAAAAAACTCCTTAGGTTTATAAGCATTATAAATTGTGACATACTGCCATATCTAGACATTGTCTGTAAGGGATGACAGGCATGTTAAGGAATAATGTTTTTGCTAGTTGTCACTGTGGGCACTGTGCTTCTTAGATTTCTACTTTTTGCTTTGCTAACTGTCTTAGTCAATTCTGTGATGAAGTTGATTAAGGAAGTACTTTTAAAAAATATACTGTATGTATCAGTTTTAAGTCTAATGACAATGTGGTGAGTTGCAGAACTGAGGTAGCCACAATTTGTCACCAGATACAGGGGGAACAGGAATGTTTCTTTGTTTTTGTTTTGTTTTTTTTGCAAACATTTGTGCACTTGATACAATACTTTATAATAGTGCTATGAAGCAAATGTAAACACATACTTTATTTATGCTAGTTTTTATTTACTAAAACTTACTTGATGCAAGAATGGAACAGAATTTGCCTTTGTGTTAGTGGAATTTCTAACCAAAAAGTGAGACTTTTTGGGCAAAACACACAAGTAGAATATTGTGATAAAGGACTAGAGTGTATCAGAAGTGCCATACAGTCGATTACCTACAAATATTGCTTTGTACACTACAGCAAAATACCTTTTTTACTGCCAGTAATGGAATGTGCAGACATTGCATTCAAAGTGCGTTATAAACTGGGATGTTCAATAGATTCCAGTTAATATATCACTTTCAAAGCATTGTTATAATGTCTGCTAAAAAAAAAAAAGAAAAGTAAGGTCTGTCTGCTAAAAAAGCAACATGATTTGATCTTGAAAAAGCTATTAATGACGATAGTGTCATTATTATTAGTTGCCTAAAACGTATATGTCTGTGTTTATAATATTCCGTTGGTCCTATAGTCCAAATTCGATATTGATATTCGTGTTTTGTAGGATGAAGAAGACTCTTTCGTTATGAAGGCCATCATTCATGCCATAAATGATGATAATGTCCCTGGTTTACAACATCTACTTGGGTCTTTAACAAACTATGATATTAACCAACCAAACAAGGTACAGTGCTGTATTTAATTTTTAATATATAATTTCCTTGCTATATAACATGCCTTTGCTTTGTGGTGAATACAGAAAATTGTCCTATATAACTTAATATGTATTGCGAGGTGCAAATTTAAGCTTTACATTTTAAACCAACTTCAAGAATGTCATAAAGCCAAGTATCCCGAGCAAGGGACAAGCCTTGTGTTTCTTAGACAGTTGGTTATCTGGTATCAAGATACATGTGCCACACAACATTTATCTCAGCAGGTCACAAGTAAGACTGCAATACATGGCAACCCTAAGACTGGAACATGAAAGACACATTCTAGTCTGTGATTGCAACTTATTAAAACAAAACTACACATTTTTAGAGCTGTAAATATTCAATGAAAGACAGACTGTGCTAAAATGCATTTAATTAACTATACATAAAATGGCAAACTCATGATTGCATGCATTTTATATATATTCTATAAAATACACATCTGTACATTTCACAACTCTGCCCCATGAAAGCTGCCATTTTTTCTTTTTGTATTGCTTTCTTTCTCCTACACTATATGAAAACAATGAATTATATTAAATTAATTATTAAGGAAGAGATGCCTCAAATGATTTGTCTAGTCTTTCCCACATTTCATTTGTAAATTACGGTTATTGATTTATATTGGTGTAATCCTTTTTTTAATACGAAGGTACTGACCGATATTACCCCTGAAATTCCAATCTGCTTGTTCTAGTATCTAGTATGCTTTGAGCATCTTTCTGTATCTATATTGAGACCATAACACCCAGCACAGTGGATTATTTTACTACTGAAATGTAACCTTTTCTTCTTGAACATCATTTTTATTCAATTCCTTGCTATTTTTTACTTGTATACTATTTCCAAAATTGTATCTTTTTTTTTATCAAGTGTTTTACTTTAATAGTATTTCACACCTCCAGAACCCTACGCCCCCATCTTCCAAGCAAGTTCTTACCCAGATATTTGTTAATTATAGACCAAACCATTGTGTTACTTTAAAAGGTGAACTGTGGAAAGATTTCCCTGACCCGAAAATACTATTTTGGCATGACTACATATCTACCTCTATGGATAATCTTATCTGCCCTTATGCATATTGAATTACGGCATTAAACCAATTCTCCAAGTTTTTCAAACATTAGGAAGTAAACTAACCTGACCACATTTCCTGTCGCTCCTATCTGAAGCAGTAGTGCTTTGATAACTCACTGCTTACAATAATGACTCACTCTTTTCACATTAGCCATTTTCTCAGTATGTATCTTTTCTTGTTATTCCTGTTTCCACTACCTGATATAGAAGTATTGTGAGAGACTTGATCCACTGCTAGCATTTCAGTTAGTCCTTTTACCCGCCTGCTATGTTTAAAAGAAATAGCTCCTGACCCTGCTTCCACTGTGATGTACTCTCTGTCCTTACCTCTGACCCCCTTTCACTATTCTGCAGTGCACAGTTTCTATATAAACCTGTTATTTGGACACCAGTGTCTCATAATCTACTTGTGTAATATTCCCTTTGTATACTATGACTCTGTTTCTAGTGAATTCTAAAATTCTTTTATTTTTTTGTCTTTTTTAGCACGGCACGCCACCATTACTAATTGCTGCAGGGTGTGGAAATATCCAAATGTTGGAATTGCTGATAAGACGTGGAGCGCACATTGATGTACAAGACAAGGTTTGTGTAGCAGTTTCTAAAGAATTAAAGAAACTGTTTCCTTTCAATCTATTGCAATGGCCACATGACTCATTTTGTGTTATTTGAAGAAAGAAAAGAATACACTATATGAATATCAACTCTATAATAAGACATAAGTTATAAAGTGCCTTTGTACAAATGATTGCTGAAAATCCATATTATGTTAACCGCTTAATAAATCTTCCAAACCAGGATAGGGTTTCCAGGTTAACCATTTTTTCCTTGACACAAAATTGACATGCTCCCCTACAGAATGTAGAATGCATGTGTGTTCAGGGGCAGCCAATGAATTAAGCAAGGAGGGGAACTCGTAGAATCAACTAACATTAATTGGTTACGTCTGGATGCATAAATTATGCCTACAACTGGGCAGTATGTAAAAGTTGTGTGTCCAGGACAAAAATAGCTGATCTGGCAACCCTAAGCCAGGCTTTTACAGTTGTTGCTCTTGTTGGCTCCCAATATTTTTGATTGTTTTCCATAAAACTATTTGGAAGTCCCGTCTCCAATAGCTAGGTTGGCTATAATTAGTTTGGCTTCAAAAGTCTACAAAGGTTTGTCAAGGCCACCATTTTTTAGGTTCCTTTATTTTCTACGCTAACCACACTGTGTTCTTTCAGGCTGGTTCTAATGCAATGTACTGGGCATCACGTCACGGTCATGTTGACACTTTGAAATTTCTCCATCAAAGCAAGTGTCCTTTAGATGTTAAAGATAAGGTAAGAGGTCAAATGTACAACCTATTGTTTCACAGCTGTCTGAGCAGTGCTAATCACAAATATATGTGTGCATTGGTTACTCCTGGTGCTAAATGCATTTACCACAACATCTCATGTAACAAAGTGACTGAACTTCTGATGAAATAGGACAATTTTATTCCAGTGTTAATATAAAGGGTCTAAAATAGTTTCAAAATGTAATTTATTTCAGTCTACAGCAGGGGTAGGTACCAACGTTGTTTATGGTGGAGATTTACTGGACAGTTTATGTCAAGAGTCAGAACCTCTTGCATTACTGCATTGGGTGTAATATATATTTTCACGTGGTGCTTGCCACTAGTGTAACATTTCCAAAATCTTGTGATGTTTAAATTCTTGGGGCTGATTTATGTTCACTGATGACTGTTTGTTACTTATATTTGTCCTTGTATTAGGACATTGATTCAGCTACAGGTACAGCCAGCTGAAGGTTGTTCTTGTATTAGTGGGATTATACCATCACGATTACATCACCCAGCATCCTCCCTCTCAGTGTAATTGCAGGATATTATTTACCATTAAGCTGCTGATGTTCACCTTGTTTGTTATTGTGTGTTTTAGTCTGGAGAGACGGCACTCCACGTGGCAGCCCGTTATGGCCACGTAGACGTTATACAGCATCTGTGCAACATTGGATCTCACCCAGATATTCAGGATAAGGTAAGTCACTATTGATATAATACCCTTAAGCTCCCAACAGTGCTTATTTATAGAGTGCTACCCCTTAAAATGCCACAGGAGTGCATCATATAGTACGAGGGGGATTAAAGCATTTAGTGAACCACGGTTACCTAAAAATGTAACCAACTGTGGAAATCTAATGTATGATATCAAGGATTACAAGGACATGCTGCAGTGTTTTATAATAACCGCATAACTGCCTTCAATTCACAGTGTAAAGTAATGTTTTGCATGCCCCCAGACAGAGAATGAGTTAATAGGAAAAATACATTTGAAGACTTTTCCTCCCACACCTGCCTCCCTTTCAGAGTGTATGCATACCGCTGTCACTAATTGTTTTACTTCTCACAGCCAAGGCTAGGCACAATAACCCCCCTATTCTATACAGAACCTGACTGGTAGCCCAGTGTGTGTGATATGGCTTGTGACTTTGTGCTGTGTAAAAGGCCATGGGCAGGTCTCTGCGTGGGAAGCACTCACATTTGCTAGTTGAAGGACCACTTCGACTTAAAAATGGCATTTTTTTTTTATGCTCATATTAAAGTTTATTAATTATAACAATGTATGAATTTATTAACATCTGATATATCAGGTTTGCAGCTTCTACTGTACCTCCCACTCAGCACTTGGCATATGACTGGAGCCTGTGAATTAAATAAGTGTTTAAAAAAAAAAAAAAGCAAAATCTCACAAATATAACTGTACTTGCGATGTGTGCATACATGTATTGCACAGAAGCCTTATAAAATACTCCTCTTCAGGTGCACAGCTAGGATTGCCAGTGTTTTGCTGGACACACATAGGTTTTTACATGCTCCCCTGCAGAATGCAAGTGTTGTCCAGGAGAAACCAGTGAGTGGATCCCAAGTGAATCCATCTAAACGCATATGAACTATTCATGCTGCAGGGCAAAAATGGTTGAGCATCCATATGTATGCATGGAATGAAATATATATATATATATATATATCTACCTATATTATAAACAAGCGATCAAATATTTTTTTCTCTGTGTAGCTGTATGCATTTATAGCGATGAATTATAGTTGTTACAATAATTTAGATCATTTGTAATTTGTGTACACACAGAACCCCAAAAAATACTGCTAATTTTTTAGATCACAAAGGGCCTGTCTGTGTGGTACAATTTCTTAGTAACAGGTACAAATTACATAGTTATATATGAGGAAGCCTATAACCTTCTTATGTCTCTGGAACGGTCACTTCTAGGAAGAAGAAACTCCTCTGCACTGTGCTGCTTGGCATGGTTACTACCCAGTTGCAAAAGCTCTGTGTCAGGCAGGCTGCAGTGTTAACATTCGCAACAGGGAAGGGGAGACTCCCATTCTGACAGCATCTGCGAGAGGTTACCATGATATTGTGGAATGCTTGGCCGAGCATGGAGCTGACCTTGATGCAACAGACAAGGTGAACGATGGGTGAATGATTCATGTTGTTAGAACTGACACACACAGGCACTCGAGGGCCAGCAATTCTCCCTGAATTACATCTCCACGGATACCTAATCTGCAGCCAGTAACCTGCAATTCTTCATTGTTAAACCTGGGTAGTAAAACATTACAGTATAAACACGGCCTCTCAGCAGGATGTAAATGTAGTGCCAGACTTGCAATTTGTATCTACTCGGTTTAGTGGAAAGTGCCAGCAAACACTATGGGGCTAGGTAAATAATGAGAGAAGCTGGCACTCCTTCCAGCTCTCTGCATGATTTGAAGTTGGATAAAAACGCAAACTTTTCTGTCTGACATTAGCATTTTATAAATCGGTGCCATGGGCATTAATCTGGAGTGAATCCTCCTGCCTGTTTATCTAGAGTTCTGTCTCTGAATACACAGCACAGGGCATGGTGTTAAAATATACTGCGTACACTTCCTGGCCATTTGGAATGTGAATGCAAATATTACTCATTCTGTGTATAAAGTGAATGTAGAGGCAAAAGGTAATCATTATTTACCTCATTTGCATATGCCTAGCCAGAATCCCATGTAGTGGTGACAGCACTTGAATGTGCATTTCCTGTAAGAAAAGCAAGTCTTTTGGTTAGGCCGGTGTGTGTAGGTTTGTGTTTAATAATGCCTCTTCTACTCATGTGTTAAAAAGACTTCACATAGGACTTCAAGCCAATGTGGCAGGTATGTGACGACTGTTTGTCACAGCCATCAGTTAAACAGGAATAGTAATTACAGGAGTATGTGGTATTTCCATTTCTTACTGTAGTAGATAAACAGAATATTAATTTTGGGTTGTAGCATTAAACATTATTGCATGCTGAGTCTTGTAGTTTTAACCTGTGTTAAGATTAGCAATGCAATTCTGTGTTTTTCTGTACTTAGTCTCTCCTTCTTTGTATTTTTCTAATTTTGTACAGTATGTTAACAGATCTTTATTCACCCACAATTGGCTGATTCTGCCCCAGTGGATAAGCCAACATGTAAACACTAAAGTCCTATTTAAAAGGAATATGGAAAATTCAATCTTAAAAAAATTATATTTTTTTTTATAATGATTATACCTCTCAGTGCAGTGGGCGTCTCATAGTACTACTCTAAGAGTGTCATTCGGCATTGAGTAAAAAAAAAACCATTGCGGTGCTTGTAGGTGAAGATTTCCTCGGTTAAAACCCCAGGACTCTATATTGTCTATCGCAGATGTCTGGCAATTCCAAATTATGTAAAACAAAGACTAGACTATTGGCCGTGTAAATTTGAATTCAGCTCCAATATCTCTAATTTATTTACGTCTGTTATCTAAGCCAAATATTTTAACCTAAATGGATGAATGTTTCCACAGAAGGGAGATTAAGGCTGATTTTGTTCCATGAGTCAATGTTCATGGAAAGAACTTAAATGGAGGGTCAGTGTCATGGCCTATTTATATGAGAATAGAAATGCCAAGCTGAGCTTGCAGGCATTATGAATAGTTATTACTGATCCCTTTTATAAAGCACCCACATATTCTCTGAACTTACCCATAATTCACTGTGTATTGGAAGCCAAGCAGATACTTGCATTCAGAGCTAAGAACGTGGGCTTTAAGCTGAATTCCAAATGTACCTGACTGTATTATGTATGTGCTGTTCTTTCAGGATGGGCACATAGCCCTGCACCTTGCAGTGAGAAGATGTCAGATGGAAGTGGTTAAAACCCTCATCACTCAGGGGTGTATTGTAGACTTCCAGGATCGTCATGGTAACACACCCCTGCATGTTGCTTGCAAAGATGGGAATGTTCCTATTGTCATGGCACTGTGTGAAGCTAACTGTAATTTGGATATTACTAACAAGGTGAGCTGCGCATAACCTGTAACAATTCTGAAAAACATTATGGGCAACTAAACCACAATTAAAATATGTTGTTGTTTTTTTTATAGTCAAGATAAAATAGAACCTTTTTAAGTTGTCCGCTTGCCTTATTCTCCATGTAATAACATCCCTGGGTTAAGTTGAACTTCAAAGTAGTCTCCATGTGCTTATCAACTGTTAGTCTACAAATGTCATCTTTCTGGGAATCTGGGAGAAGTTTGTATTTGCAATTTTATTTATGTCTTCCCCTTTAAGGTTCCTAAAAAAAATATTATCTGCAAAGTTGGTAAATGGTGTAAATTATATATTTATTTTTTGTGACTCCAGCAATTGTTTGCTCTGTTAGACCATTAAACATCAGACAATAACATCCTGCTTTGTGTTTTTCCTAGTATGGCCGCACTCCCTTACACCTGGCAGCAAATAATGGCATTCTGGAAGTGGTTCGATATCTCTGCTTGACAGGTGCCAATGTGGAAGCACTAACCATGGTAACCTCATGTCATTTCATTCAGTTATAAATGTTTATTAAGTCATAGTGTGGCCCAAACAGAACAATGATTTTAACAAAGATTTGTGAGACCAGCTCACATAACGATTCCACACATAATGTGGGATGAGTCAGCCTGTTTATGTTCACTGTGCAAACACACAGCTGCCAGCCCACTCTACAAATGTCCATTGTGCATTTAGCCATACATGTGCACAGCTTAAAGCACCCACACATACTCTGTGCTACATCTTGCACACAATCTTACTGTATTGATTTTTGTGCCACGGAGAGGCAACACAGAATTGGGTAGCTCTAAACGGAGCTATGTTCTTCAACTCAATAGAGAGGTATGCCAAAAAATAAAACTAACTTACTTTAGTCCACCGTGGATTTATAACCTATACAATCCATACAAAACTATTTCTTTTTTTTAAATCTCTGATATGTTTCATTTGGAAATGAGCTTTGGATTGCTTATACACAGCAACATGACATTCATCTGAATTATTCCTGCATCGTTTGAGTGCCATCATTTCATTGGCGAGCTTGTTACCAAGAAACTTTACTAATGTATGACCAAAGATAAAATGTCACTAATGGACACTAATGAGAGAAAAGGATAGTCAGCGTTGTGGATCCTGCTGTTCATTTGGGCATTAAATTGCTGACTTATCCTAACATCTGTAATTGAATGGCAGAAAGAAAATGATGACATAGGTTTTGTCTCCTCTTTAGAGCTCAGTGAAGCAAAATAACATGTAAAATTCTTCTTTGATCAGGAGTACGTGAAGCGAGCATTTGTCTGTGTCTCTGGCTGTGGGGCATGTGTTTTTAAAACACATGACGGCAGAACTCTTGTATCTTTAATTGCCGATATTTAATAAAGTTATACTTGACAACGCCTAACTTCATTTTTGTGACAGTACATATGGCGACTATAATATTTTTAAAGAAAAGCTAGAAAATGGCTAATATGTGACTTATTTTAAGTGGCAATAGCTCTAATTTCCAGTTGGTCTTGGTGAAAAATTCGAGTGGCACCATATGCAGTCAGCACTTAAGTACAATGGATAAGCTCCATTGGCAAATGCAAAATGGAGTCTGCGTCCTACCTTTTTTTCATTGACTTTACTTAAGATCACAAATGCACGCACCATATTTATGTACAAGTAGAGGAAATTGGATCTAGGTTTTGTGGTGTAGAATCGGGGTGTCAAAGATTTTTCTGAAGTGGACCACACATTCACAATTGTATGTACACTGGGCCGCATTAAATTCTTTAATTTCCAGATACAGTGAATAATAGCTTATTAGTTGGTTAATAGCAGAAATCTAAAAATCAGTGCAAAAACCAGTTTAAATCAACTCACAATATTCATTCTAATTAGATTATTAAAGGTAGTTAAGTCACTGGGCCACACCTTGCTGTCAAACTGCATTTGGCCAATTACCCGCACATTGTACGCCCATCATGTAGAGGTTTGTGACAGATACGGACATGGTTGCCCCCCCTTAGCAGCTGTGCTTATTGTCATCAGTCTGGCAAAAGCGTGGCCAATAACTAGTACATTTGTTCTCTAATGGTTGGATACAATTCCAGTTAAATATTTTATTTATTGTATAACTGGGAGATTCTCTGTGTGATAAAATGAAAACCACATTGGAATTTATTTTACAGGACGGAAAGACCGCAGAAGATCTGGCCAAGTCTGAGCAGCATGAGGCTGTAGTCAATTTGCTTGGAAGACTTCGAAAGGTAATCATATTTTGTCACGAAGTTCATTTGAAAATAGACGAGCATTTTTATCCAGTGTTCATTCTTTAATTCATAGTGGATGTTTCACACTAAAAATAATGCAAGAAATATGGATTTAATAACTTATTTTTTTTTTTTTAAGTTGACCACAACATGTATATCTGCAAAGCAGCTTTTTGTATGGCCTTTGTTTCCATTGTTCCTGCTAGGGAACTCCTGGTATTTTACAGGAAGGCCTGTAGAAAGAATGGCTTTATGCCTCACATAGCATGGCTGGAATGTTTTCAAAGAACAAGTGGCAACCCTAATAAATCTTATCTACAAATTATGGCAGCCAAAACTAAATGTACCTAGTTTGCCAGACCAGCGAGTGGAATGATCCAAGATAAAACATTTTTACCCAACTGTGCACATATCCGGGTATTATGTATCAAGGAAGCATACCTGCTAATCTCTACTGATAGTGTTGCGCCCAGTAGTGCAGTCAATGCGTAGAAATAAGGCAGGCATCCTTTTCTCTTCTTCTTTTTCCTTTAATCCCTTTGGCATGGTTTGTGTTTTATAAATGTTAAGTTTAGCGTATGGTGCACTGCAACATGAGAACATTTTTATGTTAGCAGTTTAGCCTGCACACCGCACAGATTACATTTCATGCCATAATAAAATGTACCTTCAGTTCACTAATTTTCAGAAAATATAGTAGAATCACAAGGTAATGGAATATTGAGGTTTAAGCCCCTTGATCCTTGTATGCCGGTTAATCTATCCATGTTTAAGTGCATCACATGTCTAAGTACATATTGTGGTGCTTTACTTTGTTGTGTAAAGTTATGTACTTGGTTTTGCAGACTTATAGCTCAGTTTTGTGTCTTGCCATAAATTTGTTCCAATAGACAGCAGTTATTAATGTGATTTTTATTACTAATTGTAGTACAAATTGAATTCCAATAAATTGTGTTTGAAGACATCCATTTATCAACAGAACCCATTATTCTACACTGGCAGTAAAGACAAAGGTATTCCGACAGGCCAATGAGTCCATGCTCTCCCAAAATAGATAGTGAGATTAGTTATGACCTGCCAAGCTCCACAGCAGAGCCATCATTTCTTTATATTTCATTTATATTATGTTCCTTGTTCCTTCTGAGATTAATATAGGAAACTTTCACAATTCACACCTATCATGTCCAAATTGTTTTGCATTTGGCTCTTTTCACCAGTTCCCTGGCCACAGATGTTTTCCAAAAACCTTTTTACAAGATGTATGTTAGGGGCCCCTGGGATTTATCCTTGGGCAGCATGTTTGATTTGTCATAATGTAATGTATAATGTGGAGATAATGAGGAACTCTCATGCTCTTACTATGAGGTCTTCTTGGAAGACTAAACCTGACCTGTGGGTTTTCTATACTAACGCATTGATCCCAGCCAGAGCCTCAACTCAGGAAGATGGCTGCATAGCCAATGCACTAGTGCATTTGAAATGAAAATTGTTGAAGTCTTAGCCCATTGAGTCAGGTTAGAGAGCAGCCCTCGGTCAATTCCACCCTGCCTTGCTTGTTTGCACTCCCTTGACTACCTTCTGTATACATGTACTTCCACAGCGTGGTAAAATGAGGAGTGCAATAGTTACAAAACAGCAATACAAAACAAGCAAAATGACACAAGCTTACAATATAAAGCACTGGGGTAGCTGGGATATACAGAATGGGTTTATTAAAAACATTCAAACATAAATTAATGTCTTTTTTTTTTTTTTTAAATGTATGCCCTGTTGGGATGTTAACTGCTGTAAAATGTAGAAGCATGAGCAAAAATGTCATTGGCCCTAGAATAAAGATAAACTGAAAAAAAAAACTGTCTGTGTTTCGCACCCTGATAAAGTTGGAAACAAATATATCAACATAATACACATGAGAGGTTTTGATTATATGAATTGGCAAAAGCATAATTAAGCTCACCTACTCTCGCCTCCTATCTAGTGGGTACACAAAGCAGTTTATACTGCTACCAAAACCTTTTAAATATGTTGGAAGAGGTGCAATTAAACCATCTCTCAATTAACCCCTTCATTTTATACATTTAGATTTTTTGCCTGGGAAGATCGACGACTCTCTCTCTCACGTGTATCTATACACATACACGTTGGTTAGGGAAAGGGGAAATTGATAGCCGAGTGTCCCAGGGCTCAACAAATCCAGGGCACCAGGTCGCCATGGCAACTAGGAAACTGGACCTGGCGACCGGGTAGGTTCATCTACTCACATCCTGCGGACCTCGTCCTGGGATCAGTTTAAAAAAAAATAAAAAATTATTTTGCCACCGGAGCATGAAGGAGTATGGTGTGCGCTGCACAGTCTTCCTCTTTTGCTCCCTGGCGCTTTAGTGTCAGAGCAGCGGGTGTCACGTGACATCCTTCCCCTCACCCGGAGTATGAAGACTGTCTGTGCCTGCGTGACAGGCATAGACCAGGCTGCAACAGGAATTCCCCCCCCCCCCTCCCGTGCAAAGAGGTAAAGCAGCAGGGAGGGGGAGTCATTGGTAGTGTGTGTGTGTGTGTGTGTGTGTGTATGTATGTGATTGACTGTGTCTGTGCATATATACATTGTGGAATTAATTATGTTTCAGAAGATATATTCTTTTTGGGTCGTGAGTTAATGACCAAGGGCAAATGTGGGTACTGAGGTTAGACAGGTTGTAGAGCTTGATTATCACATCTCTATAGAGCAGTTTTGTAAATATTTGGTACCTTCTTCTTTCAGGATGCCTATCGAAGTATGTTTATCCAGCAACTCAGGCTTTCACAGAACTTACAGCCAAGAATAAAGCTGAAATTATTTGGACATGTAGGGTCAGGGAAAACTACTCTAGTGGAGTCTCTGAAATGCGGACTTATACGGAGCTTCTTCAGAAGACGAAGGCCACGTCTTTCATCTACGAATTCAAGCCGCTTCCCTCCCTCACCATTGTCTTCCAAAACTTCAGGTAAGTTCACTTGAGTTATTACAATTAATACTTAATAGTGTTTCCCTCTCATATGTTCAAATAACATTTTTAGCAATCATGGTTTGTGGTAGAAAAGCTCAGAATTAAAATGAAATTAAGATAATTATTTCTACAAAGAATTCTCCCAGGTGCACCAGTCATACAAAAATGACACAATGGCAATCCTTATTCTGTGCTGTGCCAATATGTGTTGTTTTTAATTTTGGTGGCTGCAAATGGGAATTAAAATAATAACGTTACCAGCACCATGTGGGTTGATGCCTGTTTACACAGTCCCAAAATGTTACATGCATTATGTGTCATGGATGATGAGTTGTAGACCTGAATATGCTCATAATAAATACATCTATAACCTAGTCAGCTGAATATAGTAAAACACTGAAACAGAAACATCATGCCCAATCCTGTCTGCAAGGAAATCCTTTGTCATGTGACATTTTTGTTCTATTCTAATTTTCTGTGGACCAAATGAATTCTTGCTTGTAGCCATGTGACATAAGACAGGGGCACTGGTAGAATAAATTACTTTGTTGGCATTCTAGCAGCAACAGTTTCTTAGACAGGTTTGTGATGGTTTTTGTGTGTGGTAAGTTGAAAATAAAATGACAGATGTGTTTAATCATCTTGGTCTAACACACAAAGGAACTATTTTGTCTAGGTGGAACAGCACTTTCAAAGCAGGTATTTCAGCTATGACACCTTAGTAAAGAAATGCTGTAATTTGCAACAGTCAAGGCAGGTTATACCTTTTATCAAAGAGGGGTTACAGTACTGAGGAAATGGTAGGTTGGGATGTTAAATAGAACTTTTAGTTGTATGTTATATAAAATAAAAAAAATCAATTTGAACAAAACCCCTTTATATACACAGGAAAACACATTAATATGCATTCTCACTTTAGTGGATTTGGCCATTAGACAGAATCAAACTGAGAATTGTTAGCCTCTGGTCCGCCGATGGGCCTTTTGTTATGTTTGATCTTTTTATTGTATCTTTTCAGTCCATTGAGTAATATAGTGATATGAAGATTGAATAATTGAATTGTACGAAGTTTTTATTATTTTTTCTTTAAAAGTGTAATTTAGATCTAAAATTATCATTGTTAAAGTGGTCAATAATCACTAATTCTGTTTTGGTTTTTTTGTTGGTATGGTTTTGTAGGCTTTGATGTCCAAAGTGGCAAGGCTAAAAAGTTTAAAATTTAGTATTTTTACAAATTTGTTTATGTTCACTGGCAATGCTATAAAATATGTATTGGTTAAACCAGTAATTACACTCATGGCTTGAAATCCACATAGCACTGTCTAATGCAGTACTAACATAAACAGCTTCATACAGGTATATTGCTCTCTGGCAAAGTGAACAGCTTTTAATCAAGTGAGTTGTAGTCCAACTTGTGTACTGTTATAATGGTTTTTAATTCTCAAGTCAAGACTTTTTAAAATACCGCAATCTGTTTACAAACTATTAAAATCACTCCTTGCTATGTGCAGAAAGCAGAGCTAGCAGTACAAGCTGTACAAGCATCCATTGTGCTGTTTAACATCACTGTTTTCTTCCAAGGAGTTTTCCAGAGACAATGAAAAAAGGCCTTAGTGGGAATGCATTGAACATATGAATTGCTGAAATTGTTCTCTAAAATCACTGGTGTAAATGTTATATCTTGCAGTTACTTTTTCTGAGGTAACTTATTTATTTTTGCTAAGTATTCAAATAGCCAGTGATGGTTTAAAAATGGGTCACAGCTGAAAACAACAGATGAGGTGTTTGGCTAATATAGTTGGCTAATGTTCTACCTGCTTTAACTCCTGAAGCCTTTTTTGGTCCTTGGTTTTATTTGCTTTATGCCTATCCTATGCATGATTAAAAACCTTTACTGCATTAATCTCGGGAAGCTACTTTGTGCTTTTACCACCCTCTTTGTGGAATAATACATTCATATAAATAATATCATATAACTTTTCAATACGAGGGCCACATCAAATATTTTAAACATTTTCACATGCAGAAGTTCTGTATATAGCAAAGGTTAACTTTATATTTACAGCACTGCTGTGTGATTCTAGGTTAACTTCAATTTCTACATACCAATCAATTGGCCCGTGGCTATCACAAGAGTCACCAATTGCAGCCACTGCCAGCTTCTACACAGACTTGTAGTGACCCATGCAGAGTAAATCATTTTGCAACTAATGCATCCAAAAATGCCATTTAATCATAACTTTTTATAGATGGTCCATCAAATAAGATACTTTTTTTATGTGTTTTCTAACCTGGCTCTTGTTTAGTTTCAGTGAGCATCTCCGATCTGTATCCCGGTTGTGAGAATGTCAGTGTGAGGAGTCGGAGCATGATGTTTGAGCCAGGCCTTACAAAGGGAGTACTGGAGGTGTTTGTTTCACCATCTCATCAAAGTCATTGCTCTACCGATGAGCAGTCCACCAAAGCTATTGATATCCAGAATGCCAACCTGAATAGTAGGTTCAATAAATGTCGAATTTTCTTAGCGCTTTAAAAATATGGTTGTCCTAATAAGAAATAGGCAAAAATATTTTCCTGCATCTTTTCAAAACACACTGCTATTTAAAGGAATAGCCAAATTCTTTACTTGTTTTTCAAATTCTAGGCTGTGCGTCATTTAGAAATGTTTTTTCTGCGCAGTGCGCTTCTTAATTGCATTTTCCTTTGAAGGTGTTGGAGATTTCAGCGTCTGGGAGTTCTCTGGAAACCCAACATATTATTGCAGTTATGATTATTTTGCTGCAAACGATCCTACATCCATTCACATCGTGGCTTTCAGCCTGGAGGAACCGTATGAGATTCAGCTGAATCAAGTTATTTTCTGGCTGAACTTTTTAAAGGCCCTCGTTCCTGTAGAAGAACCAATAGGTATGTCCATTGTTAAATTGATAGTAAAACCTAATGGTAATATTAAAGCATACAGATACCTCAAAAATATTAGGATTCAAGATAACGTGTAGTTGGTTACAGCAGCTATTTGTAGAACAATGTACATTTTAATGCAAACAAATATTCCTTCGGTCAAATTTCTTGGTTAGCAAGTTTAGCATTCCATAGTATGATCATTGCTATAGATATGTCAAATTATGACCCCACCTGTGTATTGTCACTTTAATTACAAAGACATGTACAAATGTCTGACTGCACCTCATGTGACATTACAATAATAACATGGTAACTGTAGGCACCTACTATAATATTCTGTGCAGTGCCGTGATGTCAGCACTTAATATCTACATAGAGTACATCCTACAACAGGAGGTGATTTTACAAAAATGCTCACCTCTCAGACACACAGCCTTTATCAGGTACTCTATTCTTGCTAGATATCATTTTGTATAATGTTTCCAGTATATTTCTGCACTAGTTGAACTGCACTATTTCTGTAACTATGAAGCTAAACTTGGGGGTGGAGGAGGTTTAAACATTATTACATGATTATGATGCTCTATAGTTGTAGGCTGGATGAAGATTAGACAAACACCACCCCTGAGGAGCAAATACTACCCAAGCTGCCAGTTAGACCAGCAGGCTTTATACTTTTACAGGCATGGCCTTTAGTTACAGAGTATGTCACTCTGTATGCTCACCAGTTATGTGTAAGCTAATATATTGCTGTCTCCCATGGCACTCCAATTCATTGCTATATTAAAAAATCTCCAACGCCATAGAAAGTTGTCAAAAAGTTATGCATTTTACATGAATTGTGCTTGTTCTACGTCCAAGTTGTCTGTGAATCTTCACATTTAGGTAACCAACCCCATTAGGGTCTGTTACCTCTGAAAGGTAGATGATCCTCAGAGGAAAAAAAATGTGATGTCTAGAACTCTGAAGGAAAGCCTGCCCTTCACAGCCAAACAACTCTTTGTGTTCAGTGTCATCTATCGTCTAATAGATGGAATGCACAAGTAGATTTAACCCCTTAATCCACTCATAAAGGGGATTCCCAGCAACAGAAATAGTGGTGAACGATTAATTGAGTTAAGGCAAATTAAAGAATACATTTAAGTAAGGCCAAGTTGCGGTATAATTTCAGGCATCACTTTACTTTCAAGCAAATAATGTAACCTCGGTCTGCTTTATTTCCACAAGATTCCACAAGAGGGCATTGTAGAGGGAGAGCCTAAACTACTTCTGCTGACATTAATCCTGATTTTCCGTAACATAAGATCACTTTCCCAGCTTTGGCTCTCCAAGTCTAATCTAGTTTTGAGCTGGTTTATCCATTAAACCCTCTGCTCAAGAGTTTAATGCACACTCTGTCTCTTAGTAGTTCACGTTGTCAAAGTCTATAGTTCCAGGTTTTTATTTTCATTGTATGGTTTTGCTTTACACAGTCTATAGCTGATTCCTCTATTTTCTTTAGCATCCCACTGGGTGCATTTGTTCACCAGTGTGTCATAGTGATGGCTTTGATTCATTGCTGATTGCAGATGACTCGGTATAGGATGTCACCACTGAGACTTTCTGGTTACAACTGGCAAGTTACTATAGAATCTTGTGATGTGCTGATAATGGTTGTCATATTCAGTATGACTTATTTTAAAAGGTAGAAGACATAAATGGGGGCATGTTGTCCAGCTCCTACTCTAGAAGTGATGCACTTATTGCTCATCATCTGGTGCAATAAATGTTATTACAATCCAATGAATAGCATTCCTTTTGGTGCATGTGGAGCACGGTAGTAGGATTGATATTAATTATGATGCAGTTGTACTACTTTTCTGAAATAAGCACCATTTCTACATAACCTCAATATCCTAAAATGATGGCCTGTTGGTACTTGACAAAAGTAGTTTTTTCATTCCCCCATATAAGATATCTATGAACTACCATGTGAGCTTTTGTGCCCTGTGTAATATTTGCTCTTGTCTCTCTTCACTCTGTGTATTAGCTTATGGAGGGAAGTTGAAGAATCTGCTCTCAGTTGTCCTAGTGGCTACTCATGCCGACATTGTCAACATTCCCCGGCCAGCTGGGGGCGAGTTTGGATATGACAAGGATATGTCGTTGCTGAAAGAAATCAAAAACCGGTAAGAAATGGAACAGTCAATGGGTAAAAGCCTTCTGTGTTGGTTATTATTAAGTCAATGATAAAGGACTAAATGAAGCATTTCTGCATAACTAATTTATATGCATAATAAATAAGATGAATATTATGAGGGTGGCAGGGAAAAGGCACATACACTTCATCTGAACAGAGCAAACCTGCTTCTGCAGGTATTAGGGGGTTTATAGGCGCTCTCTAGTCACATCCTGCAATATACAATGACCGATGTAGGAAGTCCCGCGATGAAGGAAGTCCCGCACGTCTGTGTTGCTCTGACTTTGGAAAAAGCCTTGGAGAATCTTCTGTGAAACCTGTAGCGCTTCCTTTCAAAGGTGGTTATGAAAGCCTTATATTCGAGTGCTATATGCTGTACATGTTTGGTAAAACAAAATTGTACCCATATCTTGCAATTGTTTTTGATCCACAATCAAAAATACAGGCATATGCAGAATTCATTATAACAGAGGAGGTTATCCATTCTTCTCTGTCGGTTTTGTTGGATCACCTGGATATTTTCTTTCAGCACTGTGTGTAAGGAAGTTCCTTGTCCTTATTATATTACATGAGCATGATGCATTGTATAAATATGATTGTACAGGAAGCTAATGATGAAAGAAAATACTGAGATATATTTCATAGTTCTGTATTACAGCCAATTGGTATTTTTTTTTTTTTTTTAGTCTTGAAATTAATGCTCTTACCTGGTTACCCATCATCTTGTGATAGCCCTGTCAGTCATTATGTGTATATCCCATAGCTGAAGTAAACTCTGTTAACATTCAATGTGTTGTCCAGTTAATGACACCCCCAGGTATGATTCTCTTAATATGTAATGTTGATGACCTAAAGCAGGGCTGGGGAACCTACGGCAGTCCGGATGTTGCAAGACTACATTTCCTTTACTCCTCTGCAAGTTTCTTGGCTAAAAGAATTATGGGAGATGTAGTTCTTCAGGAGCTGGAGGGTACTATTCACCTGCATTGTTTTAGAGTACTTTAGTGATACTATAGTGACAAAAAAGACATGACTGTGTTTCTCAGCTGGAGCGGTTTGATTTTGTCCACCAAATAAAATAAAATGTGGCTTTCCTCAGGTTTGGAAATGATCTCCAGATTTCTGACAAGCTGTTTGTGTTGGATGCCGGTGCTTCTGGTTCCAAGGACATGAAGCTTCTGCGAAATCACCTTCAGGAATTGAGAAGCCAGCTAATTTCCGTAAGTCTTTTTAATTGGAATACTAATTAATTGCGGTCTGTCTGTATTTCCCATTCTTTTTTTTTCCCCAGAGATGAAAACTCCTGGAGCACTGAATCTATTTGCATATATGTTAAATGTATTTACAGAATTAAAATTGCGGACCCAAAGCGTTTTGTAGGTAGATTTTTTTAAATGTAGTCCTATGTTCTAAATTACTTGAAATGTGGTTCAATAAGATGAAAATCAGGGAATGTGGGTCAGATAGGAAGGGACTGTCCTTCAAAGCACTGATGCACGAGATATGTTTTCTGCGAATTTCCCAGAATAAGGGGGAACATATAGATAGATGTACTCTTCTTTTTTTTCTTTTCTTAAAAACAAAAACTGCTGGACTGTATGTGTCTGTGACTGTGTATATGTGTGTGTGACAGTCTGCGGCTGTCGGTCTGTGTGTGCATGTGATTGTGTGTGCCGTTGTCTGGCTCCTAGATTATTTTGCAAGCCCTGTGGTAAGAGGCTGATAATATCATGCTTTGTGAAGTTTGTTAATAAATGGACGAACCTACAGCATATAACATGCTGCTTTGTACTATATAATAATACCACATATTTCAATATTTGAACCCCCCCCCCCTCCCCACAGGCTGAGCATGTTTCCCATGGAGCTTTAGTAAGTTGCTTATGTGTTAAACTACTTAATTCCTGCACCACCTAGTGATCAGAATGTGCACTGCATAAAAATACAATGTACAATAGTATTGAATATTGAACAGCAGTTAAGTGGGCCTTACTTATGTTTGATTGTTTTCTAAGGTGCTTTTACTTCTGCACAGTGTTTCGGTAAGAAACTGTGGGTTCAAGTGAACTTCAAAAATCCGGCATTAATAGCAGAGTTGGAAAAAAAACTTGTCTCTCTTTTCAAATTTGCTGTTAATGTTTGGTCTTGCTATCTGAATGATGACCATGATGAACCCTGCAGCCATAGGGATAAATTAACGTAACATGGATACCTGCATATACTTTTCTGTTAGAATCTCTTTCAGGTAAGGAAACTATTCATACCATTAATACCAAGTAGTTTAAAGGAAGCACTTACCCAAGCAACACTTTGAAACAAAATATTCATTGATATTTTTGTGCCATCAAAACTTTACCATACATCTTATTTTTAAATTTTCACCTGCATTATAGAGAACCTGCATAGGACTGCATTATACTTCAGCCAACTGTCCTCTCTAAAACCCTCTGTCTGTACCCCTGTTGCACAGGTACAAACAGGATCATATATATTACACTACAGTCACATGACTGCAATCCTGTTTCTCCATTAATACTGTTCACATGCAGCATTTTGTTTTAAACTGTATATGTCCAATAGACAAACACGGTTTATATGCGAGGAAATGAGCTCCAGACGTCGAGTCATCCCTCCCTTCCAGCTCAACCCTTTTTACATCTTGGACCATCTTGAAAGAAGTTGTCAAGTATGCATAACCCCCAAGTGTTTTTGTAGATATCAATACTAACTAGTAGTTGCTTTCACTTGCTTTGAATTCATACAAATAAATGGTTTCATAAAATGAAAAAAAAAGAATGTGCCAAAAACCGCCCAGTAGTTATATTGTGGTTGCTAAGCTTGTAGATCCTTTCCTCAACAAGCTGACACTCTTATCTATTTATTTTTCTAGCATTGTCCACCGATGACCCCTCTATGTGAGAAAATGATCTCCACCCTTCCATCCTGGAGAAAGCTTAATGGACCCAACCAGTTGCTTTCACTTCAGCAATTTGTTTATGATGTGCAGGAACAGCTCAATCCATTAGCTAGTGAAGATGATGTAAGAAACATAGCACAACAACTGCACAGCATTGGAGAAGTAAGTAATAATGAGCCGCCATTTTACCGCTTGGTCAGAATATACCATAATTAATTTTCATGAAGTAATACAATAAAAGCTTTTCAAATAGGTTGTACAGAAACAATCAAAGGCCACATCTGGCCTGTTGGTCATCAATATGACATTATTGCAGTATACAAAAAAACGCAGTTATATATTTGTATATTAAGCCTTGCTTTCCCCTTCTCCAATGTTTATATAGGTCAACATAATGCAAAGTGAGACTGTTCAGGATGTGGTACTTTTGGATCCACGATGGCTGTGTTGCAATGTCCTCGGAAAGCTGCTGTCTGTTGAGAACCCAAAAGCCTTACACCATTATCGAGGGAGATACACCATGGAGGATATCCAGCGACTGGTCTCCGACAGTGATGTGGACGAACTTGTGCAAATCCTGGACGCAATGGACATATGTGCCCGAGACCTAAGCAGTGGAACTATGGTGGACATCCCTGCTCTTATCAAAACAGACAATCTCCACAGATCTTGGACAGATGAAGAAGAAGATATCATGATTTATGGAGGAGTTAGAATTGTTCCTGTGGAACATCTTGCTCCTTTCCCCTGTGGGATTTTCCACAAAGTCCAAGTCAACCTCTGCCGATGGGTACATCAACAGAGCACTGATGGAGATGCAGATATACGCCTGTGGGTGAATGGGTGCAAAATTGCTAACCGTGGGGCTGAAGTTTTAGTGTTGCTGGTCAACCATGGTCAAGGTATTGAAGTGCAAGTTAGAGGTCTCGAAACTGAGAAAGTAAAGTGTTGTTTACTTCAAGATTCTATTTGCAGTATCATTGACAACTTGTTTTCTGCAACGTTGCCTGGGCTTTTAACCGTTAAACATTACTTGAGCCCTCAACAATTAAGGGAACACCATGAACCAGTAATGGTTTACCAACCTAGAGACTTTTTCCGTGCCCAGGTTCAAAAAGAGACTTCACTAGCAAACACAATGGCTGGATACAAGGAAAGTTTCAGCAGCATATTGTGCTTTGGCTGTCTGGACATTTACTCTCAAGGAAACTTAGGAATGGAGCATCACATGTCTGATCTGAATATTCTTATAAGACGTAAGCTTAGCAGACTTCTAGACCCTCAAGATCCTATGGGCAAAGACTGGTGCCTTCTAGCTATGAACTTGGGCCTGCCAGAGTTAGTTGCCAAATACAATACAAACGGCAGTGCCACACAGAAAGATTTTCTCCCGAGTCCTGTTTGTGCCGTTTTGCAGGAATGGGGTAACTCCCCTGAAAGTACTGTAGCCATTTTAATGTCGAAACTGAGAGAACTTGGGCGTAGAGACGCAGCAGATTTCCTACTCAAGGCATCTAACGTATTTAGGGTGAATTTGGATGTCCATGGGCAAGAAGCTTATGCAGGCAGCTGCAACAGTGGGACTTCCTATAATTCAATTAGTTCAGTAGTGTCCCGATGACTACATGAATCACCATAAACTTTCCACTGTGGCCAGTTGGGATTTTAAAATTAATTTATAAGCCTTCCATCTTGGAAGTAATCCTTTCTACTTTTTAATAAGAGTTGTTGGCTTTTATCATATCTTTTTAAAGACTCATAGTATGAATTAAATCCAGACATATATATATGAATGTGCTGCTAATTACTGCCACCTAGGGGGAAAAGGTGTCCGTCCTCCATTTTTTTAACTTAATTTTCTTTTTAAAGTGATTTTGTACATTTTCCTAATCAATCTGCACAGTTATTTGTATAAACGTTGTTCACATTTTGCACCTTGATTTCGGTCACGTTTTTTTTTTTTTTATATGCTACAAAGAAGGGGGTCAGGCCAAGAATATTATAAAGGTGCTTTACTGTCCATTTTGGGAAGGCAGCAGTGTTGCACATCTTCTTTTAATTCAATAATGGCCAACCTTGGCACGCCAGATATTTGGAAACTACATATCCCATGATTGACCGCATACAGGCAGACTGAGAATAATGGAATATGTTCACAAACCTCTGCAGTGCCAAGGTTAGCCATCACTTTTCCAGTTGATTGGGTTGTCCTGCAGGTTGATTTGTATTAGGCTCTACCTCTTCATCACAGTCTGCATGAAAACTATGACACAAGTGTTTCATTTTCCACTGTTCTTTATACACCTTTCCTGTTTTATAAATTTCATGCTAGTAAAATAAATATATATATATATTAGGAAGGTTATTGCATTTTCCTGTGCAGTCCTTATTTATAACTGCATTGCTCAGGTATACAATTTGTTTTACCAGTTATAGGGCATATACATGTGACAATGTGTCAAAGTATTAGAGACTTTATTTTCTATGTGGTTAATTCAGCGTTTGAATAGCTTTCAATACAATGTTATGAACCGGTGTGGCAGTTCTGCAACACAAGGTACATTAAATGATAAGAAATGTGAAATCTTGTTCCAGTCTTCTCCTCAGGAGCGCAGGGCCTTACAATCTTACATCTATACAGTAAGACGTGCAGCTTAAGAAGTACTGCAAGAAACTCTCATGGCATTTCTATCGTAGGTTAAATGCGACAGGCATCTATTATACTTTTTTTTTATTTTGTATTATGAAGGACATTTTAATAAAGTTACTGTACTTGAAACAAACCTGCAAGACAAATTGCTGGGCTATTAACTTACAGCCAATACTGAATGATAAAATACATTTGTTTGTTTTTATCATGCATGTGATACAAATGGATTATAAATGTGTACATACTGAAATGGTGTCCCCATTTTTTAAGCTTTTATTTGTAGTCCATTTTAAGATTTTTTTTTTTATAAATGTGTATATATTAATAAATATGTTGCCTGTTGTATGGTGTCTTTTCTTGATTTAACTATCAATTAATCCTTTTCAGGATTTAGTACATATGATTTCCTATTTCGCATATTTGAACTCCACATTCCAATTACAAATGTGTGTGTGTGTATTCAGGCAACCAGGCCAAGCATAATCTTTTTAAAGTACTAATGGTGCTCATTTTATTAACCGGTTGAAATTGAACTGGCTCTACAGTTGGAACACTAGCTAACTAAGCTATGCACACATGACCTTGTTTCTTTTTATTTGTACACACCTTATAAGGTTTTGATCAGTTTTAGATATGACCGTTTATATTACGCTGTACGGCAAATATCAGGTGTGGGCCACAGGCCAAAACTGACCCATTTTACAACAAGATGTGGCCCACCTGACTTAACTGCCCATATGCCCATTATCCCCATAAATGTCAACTTTTGTTTTAATAAAGTTAATTTTAAACTGGTTTTGATCAACTTTTGAATTACTGTTAAATAACCAAATATTTTTCCTTGGATATTAAGCCATTCACCATTATTCTAAATAAAACAAATTAATGTGGCCCAACATGCACATACATTCCTGATTATGCAGCTCCTGGTGTATACTATATACTGATAATACATTTCATTAAATATAGCAAGGCTTTACAAATGTTTGTAGACCTTAGACGTTATTTAGTAAATAAAACTTGAAGATTTTCTGTAGCCTGCATTTTGGGCTTCAAAAAAAAGTTTTAATGGTCATTACAATTGTATAGAGGTGAGAAAAGGAACTGGATGCTATAAAATGTAGATTTGCACTAAACGTACATACTATATGTAAACGTTGCTTATATGCTTATTTTCTTGTATTCATCAAATACTGTTTTGTGACTAACGTGGTAAATGTATGTAGTGTTTTTAAACCAGTCTATATGCTGCTACGGTTTATAGCTAGTTAAGTTCAGAAAGATGATAAATAGTCAGACATCTGGTGAAAACAAAATACACGTGATATTTTCCTGATAAAGGAGACGAATAATCAATCATTCTGTGTTGACTATGGATTGAATAACCAGACCAAAGTCCTGACCCTGTATCACTGTAAGCGATGTGATCACATTCATTTAAATATCTCTCAACTATTTCCGTAAGCACCTGCTGTCACAAGTTAGAACCGGTCACCCCTGGAGATATATTTGTTTTTTTTCCTCTGACTTCAAATGGAAATTAAAATACAAAACAGAAAAACAATATCCATTAAATCAATGAAAGATTTGATTGAAAATAAACGATGAATGTTCTCTTCTGCTATCAAATCCAGATCCCAGTTCTTTAACCCCTTAGTGACCAGACTTTTTGAAAAAAGTTTTACATTTTTGCAGTGTATGTGTTCAGCTGTAATTTTTCTCTCTATTACTGTACTCACGCAAATAAAAAAATTAAAAAAAATTCAGGATAAGAATGGTTTTCTTTCCATACCATTATATTAATCATGTAATATAATGTACAATAAAAAAAATAAATAGAATGGAAAATAGAAAAAGAAATGTTTCTAACTTTCACTAGAAAAGACATTTAAGCATTTACAAAAGCTAATGAAAAAAAACAGCCTGGCCATATTTTAGTCTCTTCCTGCCCCACAGTTTCTGTGGGGCAGGGAGAGACTAAAGGTGTCAAAGCCAGGCACCGTGGGAATACCTCATTCAGTACTCCAGGGCATGCCAGTACATCCATTTTTAACAGCTGCGCAGTTTGCCATGCCTGGCATGTCCTTTGTCGGCAAGGAGTTAAAGAACAAAAAATGACAAACAATACTTAGCTGGCTGGGTGGCTTCAAGGCTTTTCGAGGGAGATATATTGAAATAAGCAAGTCATTTCACTCTGGAAATGTGGCTATGGTAAGCATCTTTTTAGAGTTCGGATGTGAGCATATTGTGCCTGATTAAAATATTTTAAGACCTTTCCTTCTGTTTATGTATTTATGTTTTTTTTAAGAGATTTAAAATATTGCATATATGGAGGTTAAGTATCAAGCGATGAACAAATTCCAGTGTCTACTGATAATGTGAGTGTCTTCCTATTATTGTCTGTGCTACCATATTTCCCTCCTTTTTGTGTTCTCATAAGTACTCTGGAATGTGAAGCGAGTATTATGAGACCCCATTTTGTGGTTCATTTCTGACCATATTGATCGTATTGATTTATCTGTTTATTTTATATGTGTGTATTTTGTTCTCCTGCTTGTTACATGCCCTATATGAATCTGTATTTTTCCAGTGAAGTTCTCTTAGGATCAGGGGCAGAAAGATTGATCAATTCAGAATACGTTTTCCATGTTAACTGACACATGCAAACTCTAATTCAAGGCTAAATATAGCACCAATTCAGGTTGGATCAGTTAGTTTTCTAATAACATATATTGCCCTGCTATTTGTGCTGTTGGGAAAAACAAGACAATCCATTGTTTGATCATATGAACTGTCGGTTGGTGACATTCTCTGGGCATCAATAACTCAAGTATCATTAAGAGATTGTCCTCCACTTGCCAAGCTTGATGAACAAGAGTGTCTGCATTCCATATCACTTTATGAGTGTTGTAATTCACTAGAAGACCTGCTAATCATAGCTGTCACACTGTCCTTTAATATTGTATGAAAAAACGATACAACAATAATATCTTCTCTAACTGGATTCTTTTATATTAAAAATTATTCATTTATATGTTATTTACCGTACTCTTGTGAAACAGCGCTTATGTGTTTACTTCTCAACACTAGCCATTCGTTTATCTAAAGTACAAGTGTACTCCATGATTGGAATTATCTACTTGTTTGTTATGTTATACTTTTATATTTTACTATAGTCAACATCTGTGGTAAAACTGGCACTTGCTGCTGCCGTCGGCCCCTCTGTTGTATTTCGTGTATTTCCAGGGTTTGTGTACTGGCTGGAGCACACAAACCCCGGAAATACATTGGGCCCCTGAGTGACAGGTGTGCGTTGAGTGACAGGGGCACGATACGCCACTGATTTAGAAGTAGTATATTTACTTTCTACCTAACATAACATAAAATAGTGCATTGCCTATTTTTATCACCAGAGGTCAGTGAGGTTGAGATTTAATGTACTCGTAGTTCACACACACACACACATACATCAGATTATGTTTATATTTTTGTGATGATATAAGTATAATCTGATATTTCCATGGATAGGCATTATACGAGAGGTTGAGTTCCTGACCAAAGGTTTGACTCAATATACACAGATTTGGCCCGAATTCAGACATTTTAGCCAAATTGCACCAATTGCGAAAATGTGGCTACTCAATATCCCTGAATTCGGCTGTTCAGGCCATTTGAGAATATGTAGCATCAGAAGCATTTTTTATCAGTTTTGCTATAAAATGCATACAATTTCAGCTGCCTAATATATATGTCCATCATTCCCGAACACGCTCCAAATTCAGGAAACATACACAAAATTCGCATATTTCAATTCTCCAGATTTTAACTGGGGAATTGAATAGAAAAGTGTAGAAGAATTAAAGTAAACATATTTTAAAAACAAAAATATTGAAATACAATTAGAATATATTAATTTTATATAATAGTATATTTACATTTATGTAGCATTTTTAATTCTAAAAAAAACTTCAATTACTTTAATTTTATGTATTATGTTGTTTTTTTATTACAGGCCGGGTCATTTCAGCTATAGCCAAATTCCTCCCATTGACCTCTGTGGGATGGCTATATTCGTAATAGCCGAGGTCCTCCTGAAATGATCCCAGAATAATCTGAAGCCGTTCATAGAAGTCTATGTGGAAAAGTGAAGCCACCACTTTGGGTGCATTTATGCTGATTTCTGTGTCGGCTATGATTTCCAAATTTCAGACATATTTGGAGGCGCATCAGGACTACCTGACTAGCGTGAAATTCATCAATGTGATCTGAATACATCCCTAATTCAGAGGCACTATTTTGCTTTACAGCGCAGTGATGTGTGTCAAGACTTAACATTTACCTAAAAACCTAAAATATTATGAAAAAATATATATTACCACACCCCAGTGTCAATAAGTTCAAGAACAAAACTCAATAGTTGTTTGTTTATTATGGCTTTTGTGTTTTTCTTTTTTTTAAACATTGCAACAGTTTAGTGTGCAGGAATAGAACCTGCCAAACAGCAATCCTACATGTATTTTTATACACACATTGCACTAAGGATTCTGGATCGATCTGGAAGTTCAGGAGTGGACCATACGCAGCAAACACCTGATGTAACAACAGATTATTCTACAGCTGTGATGTTATGTAGAAGGGAACTCAGCCCACTTACCAATGTGCAATGATAAGTAAAGTGCTGCAAGTAGATATATTATCATATCCTATTCAAGCAAGATGCAGGAAATTATAGTCTTTAGTTCCAACCACCTAGTATATTTCTATTTTACAAATGTTTTCAACATTTTTTTTTCCAAAGCACAGGTTACATATCATGAACAGAAAGAAACCTTAGTGTAGCGATAATATTGTGTGTAACTTCTTGGGGAGAAAAGGATGTAAATCGGCTGCAAATTTAAAATGTTACTAGGCATGTGGGTAATTAAATATATCATAAATAGTTGACAGCAGTAAAATTAAAGATTAATTCCTGGACACACAGGTGAGAACTTGAAATTAAAGGAGAACAGTAATCATAATAGAAGATAGTAAGTAAATAAAGTTATTAAATAAAAAAAAATATTTGTTGGTATGTTTGATACCCTTTCCTCTCCATACCAGAGGTAGCAGGTAGCTGCAGTTTATCCTGTCCCTTCGGTACTCTTGGGTCTCATCCTCTCAAGAGATTGGACCTACATTTCTTTGCACACATCATTAACATGTGAAGATCACTTGGGGATCCCTGCCAGACCACATTAAATATAACTGTTTGTACATATGCAGTGGAAAAAACAGTGATTTCACACAACAGAACTTTATCTATTTACTAAGATGGAATCTCAGGTTTAAATAAGTTTTGGATCAAATAACAATATTACCTTATCCTACTTTAGGATAACATTACATAAATTTGTGCAGGGCCAATATAAAGAACTCTCCAGTGACCTGTTCATTAACAGAAATGTACACAGAACAAGAGGTCATCCCCTGAGACTGGAAGAGCAAAGTTTTCATAGACAGCAAAGGAAGGGATTATTTACAGTAAGGACAATAAAGTTATGGAACTCACTGCCAAGAGAGGTAGTGCTATCAACCACAATAGATGGTCTGGGTGTTTTTTGTTTTTTTATAAAAAACAACATACAAGGCCATTAATAATAAAATAAGCATGAATAATAGAGATTATTGATCCAAGGAGACATCTGATTGCTCCTTGGAGTCAAAAAGGAATTTTTCCCCCTAGGAGGCAAAATTCAAAATATCTTCCTTAAGGGTTTTTGCCTTCTTTTGCATCAAAAGCTGGAATGATAGGTATAAGGGTTGAACTTAATGGACTTGTGTCTTTTTTTCAACCTAAATTACTATGTTACTTTGTTACTCTTCTCCCAAAGGTTTATCCTTCCTGTCCTTCCAGTGTAAACTTCTTTCTGCTTCATCAATGAAATATCCATTTTGAACATTTGCTGATGTTTTGCTCCGACTTTATTCTTCCAGTTTTAAAATACATATTTCATAGTTGTTTTATTTATTTGATATTTTTGCACCAGGTTTAGGTCTTGTATCAAGTACAAAGTGCATTGAAAAGGGCTCACACAAATTTTAGTAACTAGTGGCATATTTAACATGTCCTGCTAGTTTTCAGCCAGATGATGTTATGTAAGTGATATCATGATCGCCAAGATAACTGATCCTTAAAGGGACATTCCAGCTTGTTTAACCCTTTCTTCCTTCAAGGCTTGCCCCGTTCTGACTGCCAAATGCGAGGGTCTCTAGGTGCTAGCGCAGAGATAGCCAGTCGTCGACCAGACCGCTGCCTGCTTCCTATGGCAGCTGTCTGTCAGAGGATAAACTGGCGTGTACTATCAAAAGTACACGCCAGTTCATCCTCATACTAGGGACAATGGACTTTTCACTTGCACGTCTATATTAAAAACGCAGGTGGAAAAAAAAAACGTTTAGTGTCCCTTTGACAAGATGTGTCACTAGATGGCAGCATAACTGAATAGTTGCAAAAATGTACCAAGGTAGTGAAAGATTTTTATCCAATCTAAAATATGATTTGTACAGATTTAAAACACACACATTTGGTGTCATTTAAAATGTTATTATAAACTGTGAAATCGAAAACTGACTTTCATTGTATTGTAATCATAACTATCTGAACTAAAAAGTGGGTCCTTTGCATATCAATACCCAATAGGATTGACTCAATATACACCAACTGGATTCTGGTTGGCACTCTGAAATGCAGCCACTCAATATCTCTGAATTCAGGTCCAAATTAATAGTTCATCCGTTTCTGGTTACCCAATGTGCGCCAATCACACTAGAACATGCTCTGAATTCAGGTAACAAATGCAGAATTTGTCTATTTCAATTCTCCAAAATTTAATAGGAAAGTGTAGAAGAATTAAAGTAAACATTTAAATTTAAAAATATCTCTATACCATGATAATATGTTAATGTTATATATTATAATAGTATATTTATATTAATGGAAGCATTTATTTTTACAAAATATTTTATATATATATATATTCATTTACTTTATTTTTATGTACTGTATTTTTATTTATATACTGATTTTTACTATATTTCTGGCCATTTTGGAAGAAATTCAGCTATAGCCGAAGTGCTCCCATTGACTTCTAGGGAAGAACTTTCGTAATAGGCGAGGTCCTCTTAGAAGGCCCCAAAATAAGCCAAATTCCTCCACATAGAAGTCTATGTGGAGGACCAAGGTTACCACTTCCCTTGTATTTCGTCTGAATATATTGTTGGGAGAGAACAGCTTGGAATCGGATATGATTTCCGAATTACAAATGGATTCTTAGGCATATCGGGGATACCTGGGTATTTGCCCCTAATCTATCTCTATGTGTAGGTAAATATTCCAAATACATGCCTTCTTTGTGGGAGACAAATCTCTGTGTCTGTCTCCTATCTGTTGAGTGATATAGTGTTCATGCTTGCAGAATCAATATATGGTAAAAATACCCACTACATAACTTGTTGCTTTTGTTTCTCAGAAAATTTTATTTACAGTAAAAGTTTATTGTTCTGTAAACACAGTCACATCAGCAATAAAAGCACTTTTCGTCAAAGTAAAATGAGCAGAGGGAGAGGAGCATGAAAGTCTGGGGTTATGTATACACATTCCCACACCTTCCAGTTAAAAGGAAAAAAGATGCAGTCACTTTTTTTTTATGAATAATGGTGATTGATCCTTTTTTTACATCCCAACGCTCTTGAGTGCTTGTCCAACACTTTTCAGGCATTGCAAAAGCGCCGCTTTCTTTACACATGGTTGCACTAGTGCACATAGCACAAACGCAATGTTTTTTGAATTTGCCGTTATACATTGGTGTACATTGTGATAGCACCTAATAATGTCTGTCATTTTTATACATACCCTACTTAATCAAAAACGATATATAACAGGCCACTTCCTCCTACAATTACCTGGATAGCAATGCTTAATACTTGGTTATATACATATGTTATATACTTAACCCAACATTTCCATTTTAATCATGCAGAAGGTCACTAATTGAGACTCACTGAAAATTGGTATTTAATCCCTCTTTAACAGTGGCGATTTGGGGAGGTCGTATGGAAGTACTGGGGTTGAAGAGGGGAAAAGTGGTGAGGATATTTTGTCCCTCCCCCTGATAAAAATCCTGTGAATGCCAATGGACAGGAGAAGACACTACTTCTGCTGCTTTGTTTTATGCTAAACTGAAAGCCTTCTTCCCTTGGAGAAGGGTTTCCATCTTGGTGGTCTCTGACAGGGAGTGAGTGTGCATGCATTTTTGATTAGTGGAAGTAGTTGCATAACTGCTGTTTCTTTTTTGCTGTTACATTTTCCCAGTCCTGTAATTCTTGCACAAATGCTGAGAGGGGGACTGAGTCACCTCCATGTGCTCTGTTCTATTACATTCTCGTGATTTCTCAGAGGCTTTGTACATTTCTGGTTTCCTAAAAGATTTCAACCTCAGGATTACAGCCAACCTCAAAGTGTTTGTCACCAATCTCATCACATGCTAATTACTACAGTGATAATGATCAGTGATCAATAACAAGAAAACAGCCCTGGTGAATGCCATATAATTTGTTTTATCCAGACTGTACACAGTAAGTGCTTAGACTTCAAACTAACATCATAATACATCATAGTAAAGCGTATCCATGCCCTAATATGTTGTATGTCATGATGCTCCAACTTTTTATGGTTAAATATTATTCAGAAGTACAAGGTATGTATGAATATCTAGTCTGCATATTTCTTGACACAATTGGAACATGGCTGTGACAATAGATGCACACATAACCACCAGCCCTCCAAATGGTGGCACTGGTATCAAGCTAAGCAATATGGAGATGTTGATATTACCAGCTATAAAGATAAAGGCTGAAAACAAAACTTGCCTAGTAACATTTTTGGGAACTTTACTAGTATAATATATTGAACAAATGGTATTGTGTATATATATATATATATATATATATATATATATATATATATATATATATATATATATATATATATATATGCCAGGTACATTTTATGCTAATGACCTAAAAAAAAATGGAGCCAATCAGTGGCGTATTAATGGGCAAATTAATGGCCAAACTAGCTATGGCAAATTAATGGACAAACTGGCTGTGGCATATTAATGAGCAAATTGTCTGTGGCATTATTGGGCAAATTGGCTGTGGCATATTAATGGGCAAATTGGGTGTGGAATATTAATGCTCAAATTGGCTGTGGCGTATTAATGGAAAAACTAACACTGGTATATTAATGGGTAAACTAACAGTGGTATATTAATGGGCAAACTGGCAGTGGTATATTAATGGGCAAACTGGCTGTGGCATATTTATGGGCAAATTGGCTGTGTCATATTTATGGGCAAACTGCCTAAGTCATATTAATGGACAAATTAACAGTTGCCTATTAATGGGCAAACTGGCTGTGGCATATTAATGGGCATACTGGCTGTGGAATATTAATGGTCATATTTATGGGGCTCCAGTGTGTGGCATAGCAAAGAGGGCTCCTGTGTGTGGCATATAAAATGGGGCTCCTGTGTGTGGCATATTAATGAGGCTCCTGTGTGTGGCATAGTTAATGGGTTCCTGTATGTGGCATAATTTATGAGGCTCCTGTGTGTAGCATAGTTAATGGGCTCCTGTATGGCATATTTTAATAGGCCATCTGACTGGCATTACTAAGGAATCTGGCATGGTATTGGAGGAAATCCAGGGGACACTATGAGTTACCCCACCAATTGCCACAACCCTAGTGAAGACTCTGGAGAAATTTCGGCGGTGGCCAAGTCTAATAACTATAATTTGCTTCTTTGTAAATACAATGTATTTATTAAAACTAGAACACAGAAAGTCATGTGGTGATTAAGATCAACATCTTGTTATTTTGTTTTTAAGAAATATGCCTCATCATTTGACAAATAAAATGAATACAACAGTGGTCACAAGCTGCACTGCAACTGAACCGTGATTTAGTTCTGTAATGAAGCCGAAGCAATATGTGATTGTGGAGGCACCATAGATTTTCAATAAAAAAACAATGAAATATCATAATTCAGTTTAGACTACTTTGCTATTAACCACTTCATGACACATGGTACTTGCGTCCCAGAAGACACAAATACCAAAATGCCTTTTTGTGTTCCTGCCCCCGATCACAAGGTGATTGGATGCCAGGGACACCGTGGCAGAGAACTGAAAATGATCTTAATAGACCCAGTGGGTCCATGCGAAAAACTCATGATACCTTGATACTACACTTGTGACGTCACAAGGTGTGTCTGTACTTGGAAGTTCACACACAGCGCGATTTAGCATCGGCTACATTTTCCCTGTCAGAACAAAGTGACCGCATTTGACAGGTGGGATCCCGCTGCAAGTCCCTGCAGCGGTATCCACCACAGCTCATCACCGGTATCCGCAATGAGATTTGAAAGCCAGGATGTTCTATGCAGTGCTAGCAGTTTTTAGGCACAGAGAATTAGGACGGCATAAAACGTCCTATTATCACAAAGGGGTTACACAGTGTATAGGGCATGCAAGATATGTCAATATCATGGAATATGTTTATGTTCAGGAAATGTTAAGACTAGGCAGTGGAAGAGGGAAAGGTAGGTGACCAATGCGAAGTAAGACATAGTGGCAATATATATTAAGGGACAAGAGCTCCCTTTGGTGATTTTCAATTAGTTGCTGTTGTGATTACCACATACATTTAATAAATATGGGCCTCTCCTTACTACTCAAATATATTATGACAAAACTAAAGGTACAGACATGTATGTATTCTGTATTCCCTCAACTTACCACCCTTAAACCAGTTATTTGTTTTGCTTTATATCACCTTTACATAAATCTTATGAAGAGTGTCTTTACACAATACTGTAAATACTTTTCAAAACAAATGTCAGCCTTTGTGGTATCATCAGTCCAAACATGGCAACACGTGACCTCAACAGCAGACTATCCTGATGCCACAACACAAAACTAGGCAGCCAATGAGAGTTGCAGCACATTGGGGACTATTCACTTAAAAGGTGAGTTGAAGTGAGATGAATTGAGGTGAGATTAACATTTCTTCTCACTATTTTAACTATACAATGTGCAGGTAGAAACCTGGTGAGTTTATCCTGCTATGCATCTCACCTGCTACCTTTTAATGCATAGCCACCATTGTCTTGTATATCACACTACCACTGTGTGTATTCACTAAAAGGTTACAGGAGAGGTGAAGAGCCAAAATCAGTGGACTTACCTGGCAATGGACAATGCAGATCACTGAATCTTTTAAAAATTCTTACGCATGCATGTAAGCATTTAAATGACAAACAAAATGCTTAAAGGTATACGCCCACCAAAAAATAAATAGGTTTTTTTTTATTTTGCATTGTTGATTTCAGATTTGTCTTTTGTTTTTTTTTATGTGAGTATATGTTATGAATTATTTTACTAAAGAAGTGTGAGTGGGTGCCGCCATTTTATGAAATATAGTGTTTTTGGGTGCCACCCCCTCCCCCAGTGACTTTACAGCACTAGTATCCCACTTAGGGTCTGGGGACACAGAAGTCTATGAGTCTGAATAGACTTGCATTGAATAGGAGGCTAATGTAACTATTACATAACAAGGGGGAGGAGTTATTATCCTGTTTGATCGGGTCAATGTCCTCTCTTGTGTTTGGAAGGCAGGTAAAAAAAAGTTGTACACATCCACCTAGTGCTGCCCACTAGTGATACACAGGAACCAGTAAGAGAGCAGGGGTGTATCTTATGACATCATCATGCAGGCTCTGGCCACAGTTGTAAAGTGAGAGTTGTTGGAAGATTTTGGAGAATGTTGCATCATGGGTAAAATTATCAAAATGGATGCAGGAGATAGACACCTAATTTTGCTTTTACTTTTATATGCAATTAATTCAAATATAGAAAAAAAATCAGTGGCATATGTCTTATATATGAGTTTGTTTTAAATGCACAGGTAATCTAGTTACATCTTATGTAAGTGGTAGTGTCCCTTTAAAGTTGCTGTGTAATGTTTTTTTGTTTTGTTAATCTCTTTGCAAAGCTAATGAATGTGGAATCACAAGACCTTTACCTTGATGTAAATATTGTGATGTAGCTATGTGTTTAATTTAATTACACCTCAATTTCCTGCACGTGAATATTGTCTCAAGGGATCTGCCTTTAAAATAGGTCTGCACTGCAGGGTTAATGTGGAGCAGTCATTGCTTTGGAAGCTATACTTCGGGAATGTGGCTAATTTGCATGCAACCAACTGGGAAAAAAAAGTATTGCCCTAAGTGGAAAACTATTTTGATTATTCATAAGCTTGCTTGTTTTTATTTTAAGGTGTGACAGGACGCATCTATTTAAATTTCCTGCCTGGCTGTATCTGAGATATCCAACCATATTTGATTAATCAGGTTGGAGATCTCAAAGGACCTACCTTGTTTAATTGATTGGATTGTGTCTGTGCTTATATACATCTTACATACTGACGGGCTGCACTTTGCATGCTCTGTCTGCAGCATGTGGAACACATATATGTCCCTGGAAACATGGCAGATGTTGGCAACTATGCTCTAGGTTAAAAAAATTAAATAAAATAACACAAAACAATGCAGTCGACCCTCACAAGAGCTCTGTACTGCTACAACAGATCTAATGCAGCCAACTTCTTGAATTTCAGAATGGGCTATTTATAATCTATAATTAATAACTCCCTCCCTGAAGATAGGGTTGGGATGGAGAAATGAAATTACATTTATTTACATAGCACTAACAATTTACTGAGCACAGAAGGCAGTAACAGACTACATGAGTTAGAGAGCTCTGCTTGCAAGCATACAATATAGAGGGAGAGGACACACACAAAGGGAGTGCACAAGCAAAAAGAGAAAGTGGTGGCAATTGTAGTACACATGGGGATTGTTCAGAGTTTTATAGAACTGTTTAGCAACATTAGGATTAGTGAAGAAATGTGGTTCTGGGTTTAGGATAAAAATGGTTAAGTGTAGTGGAGCTGTGAGGGATGCAGGTGGTTAGTTCAAATAGTGCATTGTCTATAAAGAGGTATGGCAGAATGCTTTTATTCATTATTACTCTTGACAGATTACAAGGGGTGAAACTCTCCTTCCTGAATAAAAGGGCCTTGGAATGTTGAATGGAGATGTGTAGATTACCCATCGACCGGCTGAGGAGGGGTAGAGGGATGTTATGTTTTTAGACTAACAGAAGCTATGTCATATGAGGGATGGCAGTGCAGGTTATCAGGGCAGAACTACATTGTGAGTTTTAACTCAAGGATTAACATTTGTAATTTCGACAGTGAATATTCTGTGGACCATTCTGATTTATGAAAAAAATATGCATCATTTGGGTTTTTCCATAGCTTCTTGCAATATTTACTTACCTTTTGTATGTTTTCTTCTAGGGATTTATCCATTTTATGGTTAGATTTACTAATGGGCATTTTAAATATATCTTGGCAAGTCAGAGTGATCCCACTGAGATTCATCCAAATGCCAGATGCACATGTCAAATTAGGCGGTCGCAGTTGTAATTCTATAGTGTGCCTAGGGAATCACTGTGAATCTGAGTGTCAGCTAGTGCACCACAGATGTGCAGAGTGCACACTACATAAGCTCAGGGCCACCATCAAAAATGTTGGAGCCCCAACAAATGGTCTAAGTTGCCCCCACCAACAAGAAGACAGTGCTGTGCCCAGTCTCAGATACAGCCAGGCCTCCTGGAGAGTTAGTGGTGTTGGTTACTTCACCAGCGCCACATAATGGAAAAAAAAAAACAGACAACCCTGATTTTAAGGTGATCCCCCAAACTCTTAATTTATGGGGGGAAAAGAAAAGGCCTAACTATAAGGAATAAAACTTTTGATACCAAATATATCTTCATATGTAAAGGTGTCTGTGAGCAGTGCACAGATATCCTCCATTTGCGGGCCCCCAGTACTGCTTTGCCTCTTTCTTGGGTACTGGTTGTAGCCCTGATCATGGTCCTCATATGCTTGTGGTGTAATTGTCATGTATGCAAGGGTTTATACAATTATTTTCAATTGTTGGAATTACTTAGTGCACATACTGTATAATGTATAGCACACAGAAAGTTACTTAATAATAGGTTTAATCACAGGTTTGCCTATGATTAACTGCTATGTTGTTTGAAACAGTTGAAATAAATGTTTTATTGTGAATGAATTGTGCTTCTGAGTTTACTTTTTCTGATGTACTTGGGAGCCTAGAGAGAATGCTCCTATGATGTTAATCTACTACCCTGGCTTGTTAAAGCAACAATCTGATTTGTGCCTAGAGATAATTAGTAATATAAATTGAAGCACACAGTATTTGGATATTGCTATTTCAAGAGGTATTCGCTGACTCCACCTACATCACAAGGGATCAACACAGCATTAAAGCCACTGGTAAGTTACTATGCCATGAAGACCTTATATCATCATATTCCAACAATGAAAGATAGTTTTCCAACATTCCAATACCTTCCATGTTTTATTTGCTTGGAGCCCACAAGAACCTAAAACAGCCACTGATAGTAAATATGTTTTTTCAATGTTGAAACAGATACTTCTTGCGAGCAAAGGATCAAAGTATCTTTCCAGCACAGTTCATGGTGTTATTATTGTCATGGTATTGTAAATGCACCCATTCACAAATTTTGCATATAATACCTATAATACCACCTATCCTGCGTTACCAGCCCTTTTCACAGTGATGTCCGGGGTGATGATAAACAGTGCATCGTTCATTAATGACGCTAAATAAAAATAAATAAATACATAAATTGCCCCTCTGTATTTTTAAAAATGTTCCTTATCATTGCTTATGCACTATAAATAAAAAAAAACTTGGATCTTAGATAAATCTTTATTTCTTTATTGAAAATGTGCTTAGCTCTGTTTAAAATCGTTTTGTTTTTTTTAATCTTAACTGTATAGTAAGGTATTAAATATTACTATATGTTCTTATGCATTGTTTGTTACTGAAAAAACATCAAGAAAAGACTTAGAATTAGAAAAAGAATAATTATACCTATAGAAATATATGTATTGAGGTGTTTACCTATGCGTGCTGATGTCTAACTTATCCTTTAATTCACCTCTTCTTAGTCTACATTTAGGGCTTTAGTCATCAAAAAGAAAATTGCAGGGAACTGAGGCAGGAATTTCAAACTTAATGTCATAGTATTCAAGTTGAAAACATTCTCCCATTTATCTATCTTTAAACTATCATTTGAATTGTCTGCAATCCTCTTTTTTATGAATAAAAGCCCTTAGATATCCACTCTAGAGCCATAAGTGAGATCTCATCCTTTCTCCATCTTGATGTCTTGTCATCTTCCAAAATGCTGTGTCTCTTCCATGGTTAGGAAATGGCATGTGTTTTTAATGGCATGGATATTAATACTAGCATACTATCCTTGAAAAACTAGTCTGAAAGCAGTCTTTAAAAGACATAAACTATTGTTCCGTGAATATCTCACTATGATAAAAATATATTTTCATCTCATTCACCTGGATTATGAGTGTACCAGCCATAAACATTTAGAGGCACTGTGTGGCCTACTTATACAATGGTCATGTGACAAATTGTTTTGTACTAATTACAAAACTAATGTGAGAGGTTGGCCTTCAATTCCAGGCAACTCTCATTGAATGGCATGCCTACTAAGGTCACATCTTTTCACACATGGATATTGAATGATGATTCAACTGAGGATAAATACATATTGACAAACCATCAATTTCATGAGTCATTTATTTAAATAGGAAACTAATACAGATGAAATTCTACCTTTATTAGAGAATCTGAGTTCAAACTTTCCCTCACTTAGGCTTGTATCATTTAGCAGGTCATTCTGATCTCTTACACAAGGAAGCAAATGTGGATGTTTCTCCAATCTACATAAATGTGGTTTTGTTCAAGCTTATTATACCTTTTACAAAACTAATATGTTTCCTAATCTGTCTATATTTGAAATATAAAGAAAGAAAATAGTCAGGAAATCCTGCAAAACAGGAAACAAATGTTTAGTAACCTCATAAATCTGAGAGGAAAACCACTTTACAAAGTCCCCTATATGTGGAAGAAAGGGTCAAGAAATCTCCTGTTAGCAGTAAAGTTCAGGAAGTCTCTTATATCACAAACTAGATTGGAAAATCTTTCCCTGTATGTCGGATGTGCTATATATTATCTTGGAATTCCAACAACAGTGGAGTTAAACTACATAGTGGGCACATTGTCTGTGTTGTGATTAAACATTTCGGCATTAACAGCAATGCTTTTTTTTAGAAAAATAAATTGTGTTTACAGCTTTAATCTGTAAGATCATTTGCTACCATTATACATTGTAATACTAAAAAAAAAACAAGAATATGTGTACAGCGCTTTGTAGCACTGCTTTGCCGGCTATGCAGCATTTCCGATAAGTTGTCATGCGCCACTTCCTTGTTTAACAATAGGTTTAAAAACAAGGCTTTCAGCAAGATAGTTTGTACATGGATGGAACACTACAAACCTGTAAAAATAATATTTTTTAAATGCATCGCATATCTGGGCACCTCCTGTTTATTCTGTATTTCGGCCGAGACATATACACCTTTAGTAAGTTTACAAACCAACTGGTTCTTTTTCATATTTATATTTTTTAACATATATTTGTATATACTTACAAATTGATGAATTTTTTATCTTTATTAGATTTTGTTTTTAGCACAGTATACACTATATGGACAAAAGTATGGGGACACGCCATTCAATTATTGGATTCAGGTGTTTCAATTAGATCCATTGCCACAGGTGTATAATAGGAAGCAAGATATTTTTTGCAGCTTATTAACCAAGTTGTGGAAAAAAGCATTACGGAACAGATTCAATATTTTTTTTCTGTGAAACCAAGTTTTCAGGATCAGGATTTTTGCTTTGCACTTGATTCTGAAGGTTCCAAACGAGATGCACATCCAATCCCCTGATGAATGAGGCAGTTGATTATGGTGAACCCTTGGATTCCAAACTGATTGACCACTTTTTGCTGTTAAAGCTACTTTGGGAAATCAAATGAACAACCTATCTTTGTAGTGTTTGATAAATATCTTGCAAGCCTGGAACAGTTTCTGTGTATCTGTATCAGCACTTATTCTAAATTAAAACACTGGTGAATTTACTCCTCTGTCGGACTTATCTCTCTGCTGTTTTCTCCTTCTGGTCTTTGTATCGTGTTTCTGGGGCCTGGCATATGAGGACACATTAGCACAGGCTCTGTCATCTTGGCAACATAATATCTAAAGAACCTGTTGTAGTCTCTTGAATCAATTTCTTGACAAAAAAATTGGCGGCTGAAATTTTTTGTCTAGTTCTCCTTGGATATTCTAAAAGTGGCCTTTCGCTTCATGAGCCTTCCTGTCACTGCTAGGAGAGCTCTGTGGCTGAAATATTGGAGCACAGACATCACCTCTAAGGATTCTTTTGTTCAAGGTTTGCTTCAAGGTCAAGGTCCTTTTCATCAAAGTTTTGGAGGATGCCAACTTCCTTTCGTGACAAACATCAGTCCTGAAGGTCTTCCTGCTCAGGCTTGTCCAGTAGGCACCAGCCTTTTTTGCATTCTCTGTGGTCTGGTCAGGCTTCACCTCATATATTTAGGTCTAGGACATCGTTCATTTTGTTTATAGTCTCAAATTCCATTTTTCTCGTCCTTCCATGTTTATCAGGACAAGGATACCAGAAAACCCAGCAAAATGGAAAATCCTCACAGCTTTCTCTTTTGAGACAAGGTCTGCGGATTTCTACAGTTTCATGGCTTGGGGACTGGTCCTCAATCTTTCCAAGCTGAACAATTTCAGCTTGCCTGAAAATTCAATCATCCCACTCATTTGAACAAATTACTGGATAATATCCATCGACCTGAAGAAAACATACATCCACATCCCCATTTTCAAGCAAGTTCAACAGTTTCTCCGGTTTGCTGTTGGGGAAGAGTACTTCAGAGGACCTTTTTGAAAGTCTTGGTCATTGTATTGCGGAATTAAGAATAAGTGGTCTGGCCGTCTATCATCTGGCCGTCTATAGACAACACCCTTATTGTGGGATCTTCCCCAAGAATTCTCTCCTTTCACAGAGATGAGCCAACTTGTTCTGTGTCAGAATATGGTGTTCCTCAGTGCTGCATTCAACACTTCTATGACCCTATCAGTCGAACATCATGCAAGATTCGTCATGATAAAATCTTCAGTAAGGATCCCTGGTTGTCTAAACATTAGGGCATTCATGTCTCTCCTGGGCATCCTAGACATTGGTCTGATACTGTGGGTTTTCTACTATCCCCTATTCTGTCTCAGCTTCTGATTCTTCCAAAACAACTCAAGCTAAAGATGTTTCTTCTCAGACTCCATCAACATATGCACTGGTGGATACAGACATGTCATTTCAGGCAAGGTTTTCCTCTCTCGGATATCGGGTGGATGGGTTGAGGAACCTCACCTCGTAGATCCTAGAGATTCCAGATGTCACTGCTGCCATGGTTAACTAGGATTATCAAAAATTGTCTCATACTTACCAAAATTTTATTTTCCTGGTTGTTATACATGGCGGCAGGATAATCCCACCCCTTCTTGGTTTCATGAGGAGCTTGGTACAATGACTGGAGAGGTGAGGTAAAGCGGGTTCTTGTAGTTTTAGTTTTATCTGTCCTGCCTACTCAGAGAGCTAACCAGACGTGACTGCTGCCATGTATTATAACTATGAAAAGAAAATTACAGTAATCGTGAGACCATTTTCAATTATTGTTACTGTAATACCGATAATAATAATAACAATAATGGCTTTTGACAAAAATATCATGTATTCCATGTCTGAATAGTTCCAATGGACAGGCTGGGACATCTCAATTTTGTTTAGTAAACAAATTAGTCTACTTCCTCAACTGACAAAAACAAGGCCCAACCAGTTCTTTGCTTGCAACAGGAAACACAAGGAGAGGTAATTAGCAGTATCATCACTAAATGTTGCATGAAGAGTCACACTTTACACATTGCTTTTTATTATGATTAATAACGCAGCAATCCATCTTACTCCTACTTAGTGGTTTGATTTATCATTTGCAAAAAGTGGGGCTGTGTCATCACATTGCAGGAGGTAAATTAGGTTAGAATAAACTAGGCAATGAACTACATTTTACAAAGACTAAAAGGACAGGTTTTTTAAAGAGACACTCCCACCAAAAAATGGAAAATCTTTATTTTTTTTTATTTTGTATTGTTGTTGATTTCAGATATGTCTTTTGTTATTGTTATGTGAATTTATTTAATAAAATATTTAACTAAACAAGTGTGACTAGACGCCTGCATTTTGTGAAATATAATGATTTGGGGTGCCACCCCCCAGTGACTTTACAGCACTAGTATCTCACTTTGGGGCTGGGGACACAGAATTCAGTCTATAAATCTGAATTCTGATGATAGATCTGTATTGAATGGGAGGGTAATGTAACCGATCCTTTTATCAGGCCATTCTCCTCTCTCTTGTGATGAAAGACAGGTTAAAAAAAGGTACACAGCCACCTAGTCCTACCCACTGTGACATACAGGAGCCAGTAAGGGAGCAGGGGAAAAAAAAGTATATGTCTTATATATGTGTTTGTTTTAAATGTACAGGTAATCTAGTTACATCGTATGTAAGTGGTAGTGTCCCTTTAAGCTAGCCATGGTCTGTGCAATTATCTGTGTGGCTGGTTTGACTGTGACATTTAGGAAAATTAGATTCTCAAAGCATATTTTGGTAGTAGCCACTTGTTTGAACCCAAATATTTTTTATATATAAGTTGGTGTGAAAAAGCTATTTGTTTTAAATTATATCTCTAAATGTCATTAATAGGTCTTTAACTAAAAAACAACTTATGTATGCAGATCCATAGCATCTACCTCTGCAACAGATGTCTGCCAAAGATGTCTGCATTGTTGTATCCTTTAGTTCATTTTAAATAAATACTGGCCTTCCAATCAACATATCTGTTTCATGTCCACTCAAACTTCCTGATTCTTCTGAGAAATAGCCATTCTACGAGATTAACACCAAGTGGTCAGTCTATCTAACAGGATTCAGTACATGTGTGCAGGGGCGGATCCAGAGTCTGATCTCGGGAGGGGCACATGTCCTTCTGTCTTTTCCTCTCTCCCATGTCCATCTGTCTTTTCCTCTCTCTCATGTCCTTCTGTCACGCTCCTCTCCCTTCCCATGTCTGTCGCACTCCTCTCACTCCCCGTGTCCCTCTGTCTCTCTTCCTTCCATGTCCGTTTCTCTCCTCTTCCTTCCCATGTCTGTCTTTGCATCCTTTTCTTTCCCATGTCCGTCTGTCTCTCCTCTCCCATGTCTGTCTGTCTCTCCTCTCCAATGTCTGTCTGTCGCTCCTCTCCCATGTCTGTCTGTCTCTCCTCTCCCATGTCTGTCTGTCTCTCCTCTCCCATGTCTGTCTGTCTCTCCTCTGCCATCCCATGTCTTTCTGTCTCTCCTCTGCCATCCCGTGTCTGTCTGTCTCTCCTCTGCCATCCCATGTCTTTCTGTCTCTCCACTGCCATCCCATGTCTCTCTGTCTACTCTACCTTCCCATTCATGTCTCTCTCCTCTCCCTTCCCATGTCACTCTCTATTCTCTACCTCCTAAGACTGTCCCTTTGTCCCTCTAAACATGTATGTGTCTCTACTCTTCCCAATAGCTGTCTATTTTCCTCCTCTCCCCCGTCTGTGTTCTCTCCTCTCTCCCCCACTCGTCAGTGTTCTCTCTTCTCCTCCCTTTAGTGTTCTCTCTTCTCTCTCCCCCATCAGTGTTCTCTCCTCTCTCCCCTCCAATCAGTGTTCTCTCCAGTCTCCATCCCCCCCTCCATCATTGTTCTCTCCTCTCTCTCCCTGTGTTCTCTCCCCCCCAGTGGTGTATCTTGGTTTTGTGCTGCCCTTGGCAGACACAATTTGGGCGCCCCCCCACCCATGATGCACACCCACGACATGACCCATAACCCACGTCATACACCAAGGACATGCCCCATCACCCCATTTACATGCCTCCAAACCCCATTACATACACATTGCCAATATTATTTACCATTAATATTCCCCAGCCAATTTGCCCAATAATATGCCAGTATCATTTGCCATGTAATATGCCCCTGCTAATTTGCCCAATAATATGCCAGTATTTGCCATTTAATCTGCCCCTGCCAATTTGCCCAATATTATGCCAGTATTATTTTGCCATTAATATGCCCCAGCCAATTTGCCCAATAATATGCCAGTGTTTGCCATTTAATAAGCCCCTGCCAATTTGCCCCATATTATGCCAGTATTATTTGCCATTAATATTCCCCAGCCAATTTGCCCAATAATATGCCAGTATCATTTGCCATGTAATATGCCCCTGCTAATTTGCCCAATAATATGCCAGTATTTGCCATTTAATCTGCCCCTGCCAATTTGCCCAATATTATGCCAGTATTATTTTGCCATTAATATGCCCCAGCCAATTTGCCCAATAATATGCCAGTGTTTGCCATTTAATAAGCCCCTGCCAATTTGCCCAATATTATGCCAGTATTATTTGCCATTAATATTCCCCAGCCAATTTGCCCAAAAATATGCCAGTGTTATTTTCCATTTAATATGCCCCAGCCAATTTGCCCAATAGTATGCCAGTGTTATTTGCCATTTAATATGCCCCTGCTAATTTGCCCAATAATATGCCAGTGTTATTTGCCATTTAATATGCCCCAGCTAATTTGCCCAATAATATGCCAGTGTTATTTGCCATTTAATATGCCCCTGCTAATTTGCCCAATAATATGCTACTATTATTTGCCATTTAATTTGGCCAATAATATGCCAGTGTTATTTTTCATTTGATATGCCCCTGCTAATTTGCCCAATAATATGCCAGTGTTATTTGCCATTTAATATGCCCCTGCTAATTTGCCCAATAATATGCTACTAATATTTGCCATTTAATTTGCCCCAGCCAATTTGCCCAATAGTATGCCAGTGTTATTTGCCATTTAATATGCCCCTGCAAATTTGCCCAATAATATGCCAGTGTAATTTGCCATTTAATATGACCCTGCAAATTTGCCCAATAATATGCCAGTGTTATTTGCCATTTAATATCTCCCTGCTAATTTGCCCAATAATATGCCAGTGTTATTTGCCATTTAATATGCCCCAGCCAATTTGCCCAATAATATGCCAGTGTTGTTAGCCATTAATAAGCCCCTGCCAATTTTCCTAATCTCCCCAGCACTTACCTTTTCCCTGATGGCTAGTAGCAGGCAGCATGGTGTCCTCCATGCTGTCATTTTGGCTCCCAGGCGATTGTGCCGACAGGACGCGTGACCCGGCGTGCGTATGACGTCAGCGCACCGGTCACGTGACCTATCAGCACTTCCGCGCGGGAAGCCGAACAGGCAGCACAGAGGTTTCTCTGTGCTGTCTGTTTGGCTTCCCGTGCAGCCTGGCAGGTAGAGCGATGGTGAGGGGGCATCTTCTGATCTCCTCTCACCTCCGTCTCTGCCTGCAAGAGTGTTTTTGTTTTTTAAACGGCAGTTTTTGTTTTTTAATCCGCCACTGCATGTGTGTAGTGGCAAGATGTCAGTGCTGACCACAGAGAATTTGCATCATGACGTCTTAAACTTTACTGAACCTTTTTGAATTGAATTGAACTTTATTGCAACACGCCAGGGGGCGGCTGCCCGCCCACCGGAAAAAAAAAAAGGTTAAAAAAAAAGTTTGCCGGTAGAGGCACTGGATTGGGGAGATCAAAAGATCCCCCCTCACCAGCCCTCTGCTCGGCAAGCTCTGCTAGATCCGGGGAGGGGGCAGAGCTCACCGGCTGAGAGGTGTAGCTCCGCCAAAACCCTGTGAAGCAGAGCAGCGTCTGCTTCACGGGGAGCCGCGAGCAGCAAGAGAAAGTGATGCTCGTGCTCCCCATGCGCTACATTGTGCTACCTGTGTCCAGGACTTAAATGCAGCTCCCCAAATACACATTACATTAATAATAAAAAGGTTGACACCATGAAAAGAGGTTTGGATAATATAGTTGGATTGCCATAATGCCCAGTCACTCATGCACTGGCTAAGCTTATTGGTAAACATATCCCACCACATCAATCTCATTCGAGGAAGGATATTTCAATGTCAGATACCAGGAATATTGTGCCAGTCAGATGCCAGTAATAGTGTGCCAGTCAGATACCAGGAATATTGTGCCAGTCAGATTCCAGTAATAGTGTGCCAGAGTCCAGTTATAGTGTGCCAGTCAGAGCCCAATAATATTGTGCCACATAGAGCCCAGTAATATTGTGCCAGTCAGATACCAGTAATATTATGCCATTCAGATGCCAGTAATAGTGTTCCAGTCAGAGCCCAGTTATAGTGTGCCAGTCAGAGCCCAGTAATATTGTGCCACTCAGATGCCCAATAATAGTGTGCCAGTCAGATGCCAGGAATAGTGTGCCAGTCAGATACCAGGAATAGTGTGCCAGTCAGAGCCCAGTAATATTGTGCCAGTCAGATGCCCAGTAATATTGTGCCAGTCAGAGCCCATGAATATTGTGCCAGTCAGATACCAGGAATAGTGTGCCAGTCAGAGCCCAGTAATATTGTGCCAGTCAGATACCAGGAATAGTGTGCCAGTCAGTGCCCAGTAATAGTGTGCCAGTCAGTGCCCAGTAATAGTGTGCCAGTCAGATACCAGGAATAGTGTGCCAGTCAGAGCCCAGGAATAGTGTGCCAGTCAGAGCCCAGGAATATTGTGCCAGTCAGATACCAGGAATATTGTGCCAGTCAGATACCAGTAATAGTGTGCCAGTCAGATGCCCAGTAATAGTGTGCCAGTCAGAGCCCAGGAATATTGTGCCAGTCAGAGCCCAGGAACCACCCTCCTCCCCATCACTTACCTAGTAGCTGCTGCTCCGTGTCCCTGGACGGACACCTCCTCCGTGCAGACAAAAGCCCGCGAAACGGGCGAAATCTCGCATCTCGCGAGAATTGGACTTTGAAAAAAAAAATCACGGCGGCTAAAATCCATAGGTGTGCAGCGCACACCTAGCACCAATGGAAGATCCGCCACTGCACTTGGGGCGCGCTCCTTCTGAACGCCTCGTCGAATGATCTAATGCCAAACAGAGTGTGCATTCTTCGGCACTCGTTTATGCGCAAATTTGGTTTTGGTTTACTGCCCTTATTTCTCTTAAAGGGTCATGTTTAAATTAAGTTTTTTTTCCCTCCAAACCTTTCACTGGCTGATTACTTTGTAGGAGGGCTATTTCCACCTTCACTTTGCAATTGTTCCTTGCCTGTAATAGTGCTCATAAACCTTTCTTGAATTCTGTTATTTTGATTGTTATCTGGTTACTGACTTCTGCCTGTTATTTGACTATGCTTATATGCTGTCCGTCCCGACCCTTTGCCTCTCTCCGAATCTGCTGTTTGCCGCCTGCCCAGACCTTTTTACCTGCCTAACTATTGTACTGTGGTCACCACTTTCGGTACTGGAGTATTGGTTTAAGTCCAAGTCCTTGGAGGAGGAAGACTTAGACTCAACCAAGGGTGGAATCCTTTCAGGTGAACAACTCTCCACTGATACTCTGGTCCGTAATTGGTTAATCTGTACCTTTTCTGCACAGTGGTTCCGTTCCTGCATCTGAACCTTCCAGCCTTACATCTGAAATTCCTGTCTCAATTTCCTGCAATTCTCTCTTAATTAAAACAATAATACTAAAATTACAAATATATACATGTATATTAACCCTAATATAGAACTTAGATCTTGTTGTCACATAATATCACAATTCGTTGGGGAAGGTGATTCTAGATGGGGGGGGGGGGGTTTAATTGTTAAAAAAAAATAGGTTATCATGGAGTCTTTTTTGTTATGATTTCCAACCATTAAAACCAGGTGTTACAGCATTTTTCATTTTTCTGTGTGGTGTTTGCCAACAGGTCCTCCCAAGATATCAACTCCATAACTTTCAGTTATGGATTTCCAATTTGCAGGAATTAACATATTTGCTGCATTTAGCAGGGGTTTTATGATGGAATAATGGGGGGAAGGGCATAAGCATAAGGGTGATTCATTAGCAGATACAGCATGTTTATTTTTTAAACACTGGGATAAAACAATTCATACATAACATGGAAATAACATGTTTTTAATATTTTTCTTTATTCTTTAGAACATTATTGATCACCATGGAGACCAAGAGAGGGGTTTCTGTATGCCTCCAGCATGTATACTTTAGAAAAATATATTCAAACCTTAGACAACACCTATAGCATTTTGGCCTTGGGGCAACTAGGATGTAACTTTGGCATTGAAAATTACTTTAAAAAGGCAGTGTTGTTATCATTGGCATAGATAGCCCCACTTATATACATGCTAAATACTTTCATTTACTCAATAATATATTCATCAAACCTATTTTGACATATAACCCATTTCTCCACATTTTTTCTACTGAAAGAAATCTGTTGGGATATTGCTTGTCTACTTGACTTTGTTAGGCAAGCAACTTCAGAGTTATGGCATATATCTATATTAGTGGTTAATAATGCTCCCTCGTGTTCTGCAATTCTGTCTAATGGACAAACAAAACAAGTAAATAATAAGTAATAAAGACCTGTGGGCAACCTGTGATAATTTGTCCATTATTAGCCCAATGATAATTTGTCCATTAATAGCTTAATGACAATTTGTCCATTAGTAGCCACTGACCATTCCCTCCCCCTTCCCCAGTACTTACCTGGATGCTGCTAATGACAAAAACATGACGTCATTTCCGGCAGCTGAGACAGAAAGCCGGATCTGCCAGCTGCTACCCGATAGTGACTGTCTCTGTGTGAGACAGTCACATGGGCAGCGGGGGCCCCCAGGAATAAATGGGCCCTGGGCAGCTGCCCGGTTTGCCTACGTTTTTTTTTCTTTTTTTTAAAGGGCTTGGGCCCATCCGCCCTTGATGGTGGCCCTGTGTTCACATATATTTATAAATATCTATACACTTTCTCTCTCTCGCTAGTTGCATTTATATGTATATGAACTTGTTAATATTATATTCAACTATTTTCATATGTAATAAAAATGTTATTGCTGATGCTTTTTTCTCCATTATTGAGTTGCATTTCCTGATCTTATTCCCTTTTTCTGTGCCCACATTGCACTTAAAGTACTTAACACAGTCCCATAGAGTAGCCCCAGCACTTGGCTTGCACTCATATTGCACCCACGCAATTTGGCATGCCACAGTGTCAATTTACCCCACAGAACATACCACAGTGCCACTTTGTTCCACTGAACTGCCCCTGCAGAACAAGCCCCACTTTACCCCATAGTATATGTTATTTTGCCCCACAGAACATGCCACAACATCACTTTGCCAATTAAAATAAGCCATTGTCAGTTACCAATTAACATACCACAGTCACTTTGTCATTATCATAGCCAGTTTGCCTATTAAAATATGCCACAGTTTGCCCATTAATATGCCACAGCCAATCTGTTAATATGCCAGTATTATTTTGCCATTAATTTGCCAGTATTATTTTGCCATTAGCATGCCACAGACAATTTTCCCATTAATATGGCAGTATTATTGTGCCATTAATATGCCAGTATTATTGTGCCATTAAGAAGCAACAGCCAATTTGCCCATTAAGATGCCAGTACTGAGGACGACGATGATGACGTAGCGTACGCTGCGTCGCGCGTGAAGAGAGAGAGGGGAGGGATCACCCACTGAGGAGAGGGACGACAGCAGTGCATCGCTCGAGGGCAGTATGGCACTTTGAAGTCTCCCCTGGGCAAAGACCTTTCTTTCGGCTGACATCCCGGCCACAGCTACCAAATCCTGCGATACAACCACCGTCGCAAGGGCTCAGTGCTCCATTAACTGGGGACTAAAGCGGTGATCGGCGAGAGGAGGTGCAGCGAGGTAATCGGGCTGTCGTTGCAGTTCCTCAAGACGCACCTCGTGGTATCAATAGTTAACCTGAACTTACCCGAAGACGACATCACGGTAACACCGTTTCATATTATATGCATTGGTAGATGATCCTCCAGAGGAAAGGGTTTCTCCCCACATGGAGTAGCTGAAACGAGCAGCCGAATTGTCTCACTTATGGCTAACATTTATTAGAGCTATAGTTAGGAGTTGTGGCTATTTAACCTCCGCTTCCCCTTAACTAACTGCAAAGGTTGTGGCATGTGTAATAGCACGTTGAGGCGAGGGCGCAGTCTGAGCATTGTTCCAGGATTCCCCCTGCTTTGAAAGTGATGGTTCTGCTTGTGCTCCCCCTCAGATTAAGAAGTTTCCTAATATATTCTTCTGACTTCGGGGCCGAAGCCTTTGTCAATACTGGTAGGCTGGGGGGGGTAGCTTGTCTATAAGTAAACTACTCCTGACCGACGATTACAATCTGATATCAGGATTGTTGGATCGGTAAACCCAGATCTGGATACACAGCAGTGATTACCACAAAGCACTGGATAAAAACATTAATTGGATAAAAAGCTGCCCCACAGCTCTTCCGCAGACACAGGGTTGAGCATTTGTCCTCATAATCAACCGGGAGAGAGGGTAGAGTTTCTTGCTCTATGGACCGGGAGTTATACATAGACTGACTGTTGGTCGATGTTTCTATCTTAAGGGAATATGGCTCCTAAAATTGATAAACATGATAAGAGCGACAAACAGAAGAATGTAAATAAAAACACTAAATCAGCTCCAATGGACTCTTATTATTCACCAAAGAGCCTTCTGAATACTTCGGTAACATAGAAACATAGAAACATAGAATGTGTCGGCAGATAAGAACCATTCGGTCCATCTAGTCTGCCCAATTATTTTTTTTTTTTTGAGTACTTTTATTAGTCCCCCGTTCCCGGTCTTATAGCTAGGATAGCCTTGTGTCTATCCCACGCATGCTTAAAATCTTTGACTGTGTTTACCTCTACCACTTCTGCTGGCAGGCTATTCCATACATCCACTACCCTCTCAGTAAAGTAATACTTCCTGATATTACTTTTAAATCGTTGCCCCTCTAATTTAAGACTATGTCCTCTAGTTGTGGTAGTTTTTCTTCTTTTAAATATACTCTCTTCCTTTACTGTGTTGATTCCCTTTATGTATTTAAATGTTTCTATCATATCCCCCCTGTTACGTCTTTCCTCCAAGCTATACATGTTAAGATGGAAAAAACCTCTCTGGAAAGATCACTGGATCTCTCGTCCCCGGACATCAGCGGGTATATAACACAGTCTAACCTGTTAGCCGCTCTGGACTCGCTATACCTGAAAATCAAGGGGGATCTAGATAAAATGACCATGGACACTAAAGAGGAATTTGCCCAGATGAAGGCTTCGATAATAACCCAATCGGTGGAAATAGAAGCACTACACTCAAAGATCCAGGATCTACAGATACAAAATCAAGCCGCAACCCTGAATATCAACAGACTTGATTTAAAAGTGGCCGACCTAGAGGATCGGTCAAGAAGATCTAATTTAAAAATAAGAGGGATAAAAGAGGATATTTCTGATCTCGACAAGTTTCTTCTGGAATTTCTATCTGCCTACATTAACCCTTTAAACTTGGGGCCGACTCCGATAGAGAGATCACACCGATTACCAAAACCCTCCAACTGGTCCCTAGGTAGTATCTCTCGGGATGTTATAGTATGCTTTCATAGCTGTAAAATAAAGGAAGAGCTGGTCAGAGAATATAGGAAAGATCCAGGAAAGGTGGAGAAGTTCGCACACTTGTCACTGTATGCAGATCTCTCCCTGGCTACAAGGATGACAAGAAAGAAATATATGGATGTAACCTCTTGCTTGAGGGAACACAAGATTCTCTACTCATGGGGATTTCCGACAAAACTTCGTATAACATATGGAGACAAAATCCATCTTTGCTCTGATGACAAGCAGGCTAGGGACAAACTTACATTATGGGGTCTACTCAAGCAGTGATTTTTTTTGGTTGGGCAGATTAAAAGACACTACAAACTCTTATAAAAAGCCGGTCTGCTCCCTCCCCTTTTTTTCTCTTTTCTTCCCCTTTTTTTTTTTTCACATAAACCTGCTGCTGTGGGGCTTGTGATCCTGAATATGTCAACTGGCAGAGCTAAATATGATGATGTATGCCATAGATAATGTTCCTTGTTGAGGTGGTTGGGCTGGGGGGGATGGGGGGGTCGGGCTGTTGGGGGGGGGGGGGGGGGAGGAGGGGGAAGAATGTTTATTTTTTTATTTTTTTTTTTCCTCTCCTTTCCTCACCAAAATAGATGTATTTAATATGATTTTTTTTTTTTTTCCAGATATGCTTCTTCACAGTAATATAATATGATAAGAGACAGAGATATATGATGTTCACGCACTATAGATAACTTTGATAATCCTTCCCTCCTTTCCCTTTTCCCCCCCCCCGCGTTTTTTTTTTTTTTTTTTTTAATAAGTAAAACAGAAGCAATTAATATAACTCGGCTGTTTTTCTCATTAGATGTATTATAGAGGGGTATGTTTGCCGTTCACAGTAAGATAATATGCAGGGACACCTAGCACTATAGACAAATTTCTTTATTTTTTATTTTATTTGTTTATTCACTATCACTCCTTAATATCTATCTCTATTATTCCACATAGAGGTGCCCTGGATCACAGTTATATAAAAAATATCACTAGATTAATACAGTACTATTTTATATAATCTATAACACTAATATTATGGATATAAAGTTGAATATTGGTTATTTGAGAATTACTATAAATAATAATGAACAATAAATAGACATTACTCAATATTGATGATACAACGGGGTGACAGTTAATATTGCACCTTCATGGGAATCACCCGCACTGTAAATAATAATGATAATGATATAGATAGCACAGCTGTAATGGCTGGTAAGACAATGTATATACTCTGATGGATGTAACTGCATTTTTTCCCCTGCCTATGTATCTATATGGTTTTGTATGATGTTGACTGTTGAGTTGATGTGAGAGATCGCTGTCAACAATAAATTCGTAGTAACAAAGGGGAGGGGGATATATATATATAAAATAAAAAAAAATTTTATTTTTTTTTCTCCTTCTCTCCTTCTTTTCCCCCCTCTCTCTCCTGCTCACTCTTCCTCCTCACCCCTACCCCCTGGCCCTATACTATCTCCTCATTTGATTAACGTTGATGTGCCCCTGCATACTCAGTGGTTCTCTCTTCCCTCCCCAATATCTCTTTACTCCCTGCTGGTTTGAGGGAGTTTTTCTTCACAAATGCCGGAGAAGACATCTTCGACAAGAGTGATTGTAAATGAGATGTGTCTGTATGAATGGATGAGCTATTCTGCTGCGGGGGGGTGTGGGGAGGGAGGGATGGGGTGGGGAATCGACGTGGGGGTCATGACAATACCCATTAAGTGGTACGATGCCCATTAAAGCAGTATCAATTAATGCGCGGGGCTTAAACTCCTACCACAAGAGATCCTATCTATATGATACCTTGGTAAAAGGGAATACTGATGTGGCATTTGTACAGGAGACCCACTGGAGGCTTGACCATCCTAACACCTGGAGGTTCTCTAGATATCCCCATGTCTACTCAGCTTCTCTTCAAGCTAAAAGTAAGAGGGGGGTGGCGATAATTATATCAAATAAAAACCTATTTGAATTTATCCATCAGGACGTAGACCCCGAAGGTAGAAGAGTAATTCTGGTCTGCAGGATTAATCATATCCTGTACACTCTTGTTTGTCTCTATGCCCCCTCCGAAGGTACAATCTGATTCATGGATTCAGCCCTGGACGCGGTTGATAGATTATCGAGAGGATTTCTCATTATCGGCGGGGATCTGAATGCGGTCGCATGCTTTGACTTAGATAGACAGTCACCCGTTGTAAGGACACATGCGACACATAGCAGAAATAGAGCGAAAACATTTTCATCCTGTCTCTCTAGTCACAATCTTTATGATGTTTGGAGGGTTCAACATCCGAAGCAGAAAGATTACTCCTTTTTTTCAAATGTTCACTCGACCTACTCGAGGATCGATTACTTCCTGGTACGGGGCCACATGCTGAGTAGATGCATGGACACCCGCATTGGGAATATCACATGGTCTGACCATGCTCCAGTCTATATCGATATAAAAGATAATCCAGAATTTAAATCACGCGATAACTGGAGACTGAACGAAGAACTTTTGAGATCAGAGAGAAATAGAACGGACCTGATAGAACAAGCCAGGAATTTCCTGATAACAAATGATACCGAGAACACCTCAGACCAGACACTCTGGTGCACGATGAAGTGCTTCCTGAGGGGACACCTAATTAAGCTGGGATCATGGACAAAAAGAAATAGGGGTAAAAATCTAGCAGAATTATACGCAACACTTGCCGATCTGGAGCTTAGGAATAAAGTACATACTACCCCTCAGACAACTACCGAGATACAGAATGTACAGGGGCAAATCCAGACAGGTCTTAGATTTAAAGCCGAAGCCGCAATGTCTCATCTAAAAAGTAAATGGTACATCAGCAACAATAGGGTAGGGAAAGATCTAACGAAAAAACTGAAATCCCAGATCTCCAGAACTAGAATAAATAAAATTGTTAAAGATAATGAGACCTATCTGTCCCCAGACCAGATAGCTAGGGCTTTTAAAGTTTTCTACGAATCTCTATATAACCTACCACAACCTAAAACAACTAAGGAGGAATTAGAAACCTTTCTATCATCTATAAATCTGCCCCGTCTCTCGACTGAAAGTTTAGATTCCATCAGCCATCCGATCACTTTGGTGGAAGTTTCCACCACCATTAAAGAGATGAAGGGGGGAAAGGCTCCGGGACCTGACGGTTTTTCATCAATCTACTACCAGGTTCTGGAGCCAGTTATCTCGCCAATTTTGGTGAGGCTCTTTAACTCAATTATGGGGGGTGGAAGATTCCCAGATGAGATGCTCGAGGCCTCTGTTGTCCCTATTCTGAAGCCAGGAAAGGACCCAGAGTCGGTGACTAATTATAGACCCATCTCACTTATCAACCTGGATGTAAAGATCTTTTCCAAGATCCTGGCTAATCGCCTTAAGTTGGTGATTGGAGATTTGATACACTCCGACCAAGCGGGCTTTATCCCCGACAGGGAGGGTCGAGAAAACACCAGGAGGGTCTTTGGCATAATTGAGACGGTACAACAAAGGAAAAGCCCCTCTGTCATAGCCGCTCTGGACGCAGAGAAGGCTTTTGACAGGGTGGACTGGAGGTTCCTGTCAGAAACCCTCAGGGTGTTCGGTCTTGTTGGGCCATTTTATGACGCAACAATGGCACTATACACCAACCCAAGAGCCAGGATAAGGGGTCCTTTCCTGGCTTCCGAATTTTTTAACATCTGCAACGGGACAAGGCAGGGTTGTCCTCTGGCACCTCTTCTGTACGCCCTCGCTATAGAACCCCTGGCCCAATATTTGAGAAATTCTCAATCAGTCACTGGTATTACGATTGGGACAGATGAACACTTGATTACACTCTATGCAGACGATATCCTCCTAACTATTTCCCATCCACAATCCTCAATTCCAGCACTACTTGGAGCCCTAGAAACATTTGGTTCGCTCTCTAATTACAAAGTCAATCTGTCTAAAACACAGATTATGACTTTTTTTCTACCAAAAGCGAATACTCGAATAACAGAGCTCCTAGGTAAAAAAACAGGTAAAAATGACTCAATTGATTATCTAGGGATCAGGATTACTCACCAAATAGAAAGAACAGTCCCGGTAAATTATAATATACTATCCGCAAACATCCAAAAAAAATTAACACACTGGCACAGATTAGAACTCTCATGGCTTGGGCGGGTCAACATCCTGAAAGCATATATTATCCCAAAAATACTCTATCTCTTTAGAACTATCCCATTTAGAGTTCCAATATCGACTCTGCGAGAGTTCGATCTGATGTTCGCGAAGTTTGTATGGTCTGCCAAAAAACCACGGCTACCGGGCAGACTACTTAAACATAAACTACAGCAGGACGGACTGGGATATCCAGACCTCCGGGGAATATATGAGGCATCCCAACTGTCCCATGTGATCGCATGGAAACATACAAGCCTCAAACCCGGTTGGTTTAATTTAGAAAAGGCTATGAACGGAGATCTGGATATGACACTCCTTTGCTGGCTGCCCCAAAAAATATATAAAGATATTGGCCTCTCCCTTAGGACAGTTACGGATTGTATGACCTCACTCTATAAGATTAAGAGGAAACTGAAGGTGAATGACACATTGTCAAGATTAGCACCCTTACAAATTGTCTCAATATGTATACCCAACTTTTCTTTATCAACGCAGGGATCACCACGCTGGGAGATGTATATACAGGCAACCGCCTGCTTTCCTTTGATACCCTAAAGCATAACTTTAATCTCCCAGAGACGGAGTTATTTAACTATATACGACTTAAGTCGTTTCTGGCAGAATTCCCTCCCACGGAACAAGAATGGGATACATTTATGGCCACAGTAGGAAAAAGGAATAGCATAGCAACTGCTCAGAGATTCCTCGACAGGAGGGTGACGGTCGAGAAGTCTCGGGCAGTCCAACAATGGGAAAACGATCTGGGTAAGATGTTCCCCATACAGATGTGGTTTAGGGTATGGCAGGAAATAAGGAAAGTGAACCATTGCATAAATGTCCATGAGCAATACTATAAAATAATGCAAAGATGGTACCTGGTCCCAACTCGTGTAGCCAAATTCGACTCTAATATAACCGACCTTTGTTGGCGATGTCAAAGAGAAGTTGGTTCCCACATGCATATCTGGTGGGAATGCCAGGAACTAGAGCCACTTAAGCAGAAGGTGTCGGATATTCTAAAACGGATCACCCCCAAAAGGGGGAGGCTCACCCCACAGACTTTCCTGTTTCATCTGGAACTAGAGGAGGTAGATAAAGTTCGAAGGGCATTTAGCATTAATGTTCTATCAGCCTTTAAAATAACCATGGCCAGATACTGGAGGAGGACAGAGATTCCCACCTGGACAGAGTGCAAAGCACAAATTAAACTTCAGGTAGAGGCAGAAACATACTTCCTCCAAAAAACCCATCAGCTACGAAAGAAAGAGGAGTTTAGGAGACTGTGGGACGGCTTTGCCGCAGCTTTCCCCTGACAACCCCAATGGGGGATAGTTTGAACAATTCCATGTAACAGTAACTCTTATGACCCGCAGCCCAGCCCATTTGCAGCTGCCCCCTGGTAGGAGAATTGCCCCCCGCGCCCCCCTCCCCCGCTCTCCCCCCCCCCCGGGCCCCATCTTTATAGCGGAGTGCACGAGAAGTGAGGTATGGATGTGGTATGAAAGAGATGCGACCGTTACTCCCTGCACAGTACATATTACTGCCAAATGGACATTAAAAGATATTTGTTGACTGCCAGCGGTCTGCCACACAGTACTCAATATTTCCTAACCAATACTGCTTGGCGTGTCTTCCCATTGATCCTGAGGTGCAAGGGAAATATATGTATATTGTAATTTCTTCCCTTTTGTAAAACAATAAAAGAATGAAATAAAAAAAAAAAAAAGATGCCAGTACTATTGTACCATTTAGATGCCAGTATTATAGTGCCATTAAGATGCCAGTATTATTGTGCCATTCAAATGCCTGTGTTATTGTGCCATTAAGATGCCACAGCCAATTTGTCTGAGTTATGATCCTGTTTGATCAGGTCAATCTCCTCTCTCATGTTGGAAGACAGGTTAAGAAAAAAAATTACACATACACACGAGCCAGTAAGAGAGCAGAGGTGTAACTTATGACATCATCATGCAGGCTCTGCCCACAGTTGCAAAATTAGATTTGCTGTAAAATTTTGGAGAATGTTGCATCATGGGTAAAATTTACAAAATGGATGAAGGCGGTAGACACCTAATTTTATTTTTACTTTTATATGCAATTAATTCAAACATAGAAAATAAACAAACAGTGGCATTTGTATTTTATATGTGTTTGTTTTCAGTGCACAGGTAATGTAGTTTCATCATATGTAAGTCGTAGTGTCCCTTTAACTGTTTTAACTCACACAAAGAAAACTCCACCTCATTATTAGGCTGTTTAGCAAGACTTCTGACTACACTATCACATCATGTGCTTATTCCTGTGTACTCCTTTATTAAGTAAATACCCCAAGGCAGGTATCCATTAAAAAAAAGCAGACTGTCTGTTGTTATTGAAGAAGCAGTGGAATTGTAGGACTCAGGATAGAAGCCAAAAAAGGCCATCAGTCTGAAACTAACACTGCTCTTACTTGCTTTGGTCAGAGTTTGTTTACTGCTAAAATACTAATGATTGTCTTGCAATTCATATACATATTCCATGCAGCTGTTCAATGAAAATATTAATACTAATGATTATTACTATTATTCACTTGCGGATGCCATTTATGAAACGCATGGGGAGACTATTATATTTAAACAGTCAGCTTTTGCTAGAAATTTGCTTTATTATATAAATAATCCGCATTGTGAGTTATGTAGATGATTTCTACCGAGTGATCGTTACCTTCTTTTTAATGTCTTTACTTTCCAAAACAGGGAAGTACAGTAGTTGAAAAGAGCCCTATCAATCCCACAGTGATCCCTGCTGCTTTGTTGTCTCTGGAAAAGCAAGTTTCAACCAATCCTTGTTGTAATAATAAAGCAGGTCTGACTGCCTTTCTTAGTTAATTTTTACTGTTCTATCAAATTGCAAATGAACATGTCTGGCTGATGTAATCAACCCTCTGGGATGGATTATGATGATGTGAGAGCCTGGGGTAACAATAGCTACCCTCTAATGTGTTACCAACCTGTACAGTATTAAATCAAGTTTATCCTGACCTGTTAGATATACACTATAAGGTCTACTCAATAAAGAGAGAAATGAGATGGGAATGTCAAACATAAGGCACAGTAGCTGAGTTGGAAAATGTATGCCATTCAACTGCATTGGAGAATTTTCCCATCTCAATTCCCTGCAATTCTCACTTTATTCAGTAGACTTTTATATATATGGAAAAAACAACAACTGCTGTATTAATAATAAATAATTATGTGTTACCAGCCTCCATTTTTGCCTGCTGTATAACAGAGGCTGAGGGGCTTCCTGTGGCAACTTATATTTACTATTGGATAACTGTAGGCAACAAAAATTACAGGAATGCCTTAATGAAACAATAACTATAAAGTGCTTCATAGAGCCCTCCATATACCTCTCTCAGGAGGCAGACATTTTGGGTCATATACATGAAGATCTGACCCATCAAGATTCTAAACAACATGCCTGTCCCCTGATTGAGCTTTACAAACAAAGAGGGCTCAATATCCAAATTCCTATTTCAAGTACACATAACTTAATTGTTTGCAATAGTTGTGATTTAACAGTGAAACAGTGTCCACAAGCTCCATAGTTGGCAGGTATATGCGGACTGTGTCATGTTACAATACAAATGACAAAGTCCAATTTTATTATATTTCTAACATTATCTATACATTGTCGGTTGAGGGTGCAAGCACACTTCCACTTCCTTACTGCCTGTGCCATAGGGGAACAAGAAGGTAAGTATAATTTAATATAGCTTCTAAACTATTCATTTGCTAGCCACAGGTATACATCACTGTTTACGTTCTGCATTCGCTGTACAAACATATTTTTAGGTAACAGGGTCCCTTTAAACCATTGCTATGTGTTGTGTAACCTGATACAAGGACAGGGAACAGGATGTCAAGTTTCAGATATATTTATCAACAAATTTAGGAGTGGGGGCTGCATATTTCAGAGAAAGAGAATTGTTAGTACAAGAGGTCACATGTTAAAGTGGTAGAAATGTGCAAAGTTCAAATGTGAGGATGTACTGCTTTATAATTGAATACATGCCATATATGAGCTCACTGCACTGTTAGTTTTTAAACTTAACACAACATGCTATTTTATTTGTTTTGTAGTTCTTGTCTCCTGTCCACCGGTTATTTCTGAAAACTTGAGTGTAATACCATCTCACATACTGTTTACAACCCTATTACACAGAACGTACTTGCGAAACAGAAGTACTTGCACTACACAATATCACACGCTGTAGATTACTGCCTTTTCTTTATTTAACTCCAACAAAGTCAACTGCAGTAAATACAGTAAGTAAAAGATTTTACAAGACTCAATGTTAGTGGGGTGGACATATCTTGGTCTTTAAAGCTTGCAAATAAATTTTCAGTTAGCCAATAAGGGGTGTCATTTTAAGATGCAATGTAACAGAGAGAGATACAGTACTGCAGAACCTTGTGTGAACTCTGCCTGTAAACTTACAAGTTTGTTGTAAAGCACTGGCAGACCATTCAGTATCAAAAAAACAGTAATCCTAAAATAGAGGGGCAAAGGTTCAAAAGTTATATTTGAAAATATTACTTTACTTCTAGAGTTGTGGATGAATGGAATGAACTTCCAGCAGAGGAGGTAAGGGAAGATGCTGTGAAGGAATTTAAAGGGACCGTATCACCTAAACGTTGCTTAAACTGAGAATGTAAAAAATAATTGAAATTGAATTGAGAGTCAAGCCAAACTTGCTGAGTTAGAAAATAGGCAAATTGTGGAAGCTAAGCTATATAGGTTTGATTTGTGCAACATTGCTATATATATATGTATATATATGTACTGGAAAAATTATGACATTTCCTTTCTGCCACTTATGGACACTTATTTCCCAAGTTCATTGCAGAGATAGATAGATAGATAGATAGATAGATAGATAGATAGATAGATATACACATTCACTCCACCACATACAGCGTCACACAGTCAGTAACACATGCATTGCCACAGAAATATTGAAATAAACACAGTCTCACACATCTACTGGATTTTATAGTGCAAGGAATACTGCAATGGATTTTAACCCTTTGCCACCTTGTGGTGCTTTTGACCTTTGGGAAGAAAGCACAGAAACAGCTAATTTTTGTCCCTGTAGCTAGGGACATTGGAAGCAGAGTTGCGACAGGGGTCTTTACAGACCCTATGAGTGCCTGCAAACGCCACCCAAAACCTTGTGATGTCACTCACGATGTCAGAGTCATGGCCAGTTCAGGCATGGCATAATTTACTTAAATGTAACCAGCTTTAACTTTGATTGTTGGTTACATTATTCCTGCCAGACTGACACCACTCAAAGTAGCCTCATCTGACAGAAGGGATCCAGCTGCAGGTGCCTGAATTGGGATTTGCACTGAAATTCGAGAAGGGCGGCAATTAGTGGCAGAGAAGGGAATGTTTCAGAAACAGCAGCCTTACCCAAGGGAAGGAATTGTGTGAGGTTCCTGCTACGTCACTCATCCAGAGGGGGTTAAACTGATAAGAAATCCTAGTCAAAATGTTACCTTGTGTTTGTTTGAATAAAGGTCACAGGTTTGACCTTATTTAGCTGTGCTGGGTGTGTTTTGTTTTTGTTCCTTGTATTACTGACATTACTGGAGCTGGGATCCATGCACCTGGAGATTGTGTGTGTCACAAAAAAATTGCTATTCTTAATGGTTCTGGCATGTGTTAAACGGTTTTATGCCTCCCTAACCAGAACATGGACTTGTCAAAGACTCTCTTACTGAAATTATTAGGTCACCATAATACTGGTTAATCAACTGTTGGCAAAATAGCACCTTTCTTGTCCTTTTTGTAATATTATAATAATTTATTTAGTGCCTTTCTCCCAGTGTAACTCCTTAGAGAAGCTGAATAATAGATGGTATTAATACCTAATAAATGATATTTATTGACATTTATCCTGCCTACATTTGAACCTGTGACCTTGAGATTTTAACAGGGAATTTACCAACTAAGCTATCTCATAGGCTTGTGTGCATTTATAACTTGAAAGCTTTGTTTTACCCCTCATTAACATCTCAGGAGTCAGGGTAACTTAAATGTAACTCTACCCCATTCGGTTTCCCACATATTCTGAAGGTTAAGTCCCTGGTGGTCCAGAAAGTGGAAACTGGGCAGTTTGTGCTTTGTGCACTAGCACAGACCAACCATCATTGATCACAATGTACCCTACATCACTGGAATACCGCAATGTCAAGTGATGTTCTGGTGTTCCCAGAAAATATTGTTTCCGGGTTTCTAAATTGGAATGGGGTGGCCCATGAGATTTTATTTCAATTGACTATTCAATGGATGTGGTCACCCAATTTACACTCTTGCATGTGAAAGAGCAATTTACACACTGCCTTTTTTATTGTTTTTCTATCAGTTGTTCTGTAATTTGTACATTATATAATGTATTCAAAAATAATAATAAAATTGCACTGGGGTCATATTGTTTTTAATACTGTGCATCTTTTAACTAGGTATTAACTAGCCACTTCATAAATAAGTAACTTTTTCCAAGAATGTTTTTCCTTCAATTGTTCACTAACCTCTAACACCATTTATTTCTAGCAATCAGCACCTTGTGATCCTCTTGCAGTGTTAGATAAGTGGGACTGGGTGCAGTGTCATTATCTTGGACTAGTGTTTTACTGATAGAAAATGGGGGCAGGGAACACTCCTGCTTGGTGAAGGGAAGTGGGGGAAAGCATTGTCTTTGTGTGTATTGTTAAAAAAAAAAACACAGAGATGTCTTCATCTCATTTTATAAAAGACACATCTGCTTGCCCATTGCCAATACAGTTCCAAGCCACCAAACTCATGATAACTAATAAATAATAAATTACATGAAATTCTCAATACAGAAAACATTCTCAATACAGTAATGGACTATGGGGGTTATGTATAAAATCTCCTGCAAAGAAAAGTGTTTTGGGAGTTTTATAAAAAGGCATAATCAGCGTTTGTTATGTATAACAGCGATTACTGGCAAAAGCAAAATGTACGTATTTGGCAGAGGCAGCGAAGACTTCCGAAATTTGCGCAGTGTTTATACATGACCACCATTTTGTTTCTAGCAGACGTAGGTACTAGCATTGTTCAAGGTGGACATTTACTGGACTTTGTGACAAACAATTTAATGATGTTCTAAGGACGTTCATTGACCTTGCCATGGACACTATATCCTTTATTAGACAAATACTATTTTTACAAGAACCATTGTTTCATGATATTGCACAGCATTGTACACGGCATGTCACGCAGGATTGTGAATCCGTAAATTGACTTAGTTTTGCAAGGACGAAGTACTAATTAAAAAAAAAAGAACAAAAATGGTTTACTAGAAAAAAGTAGAATAGCTTTCTCATATGAACAACTATACATATACCAATATTAGCAAAGACTGTTAATTATTTTATTCTGTGGTAATAAGTTTCCCCTTTTACACCATGAATGTTTTAATAATAAATTACCTTTCTTTGGTCCAATATTTATTACAAATTACATTCCTATCGTTCCACCTGGTGTCATCTGAAGTAAAGTTAGTTACATTCATGATTTCTATTGTCTTACACAAACATCCTTCATATCACTATATCGTATTTACTAATCTCTGTAAGCCAAAAGCTTCTATCATTTTAAAAGGTGATTAGAACGTCCTAATACAGTATGTTAGTTTAAAATGTTTAAAGTTAACTTTGAATATATATGAACAGCCCTGATTTGGAATGTTATTTATTCTATAACACACGTGCATGTTTACACACCCTGCATATTTGCATTTGCTATCCTCAATTAAAATAATTACAAACACATAAACAATGAACCAGTGACTGCCTGCCTTCACAGTATGCTAGCAGATTTGTATATTATCTGCTTTTGTGTAGTGCCATTTAGTTTTCAGCTGTGGAATTCACAAAAAAATTAAAATCTTAACTGATTTCCATTTACTACATATGGAATAGAAACCCCGCTAGTTTGCAAAACTTTAATTACTGCATGTGATTAATCAAAGCATGCCTGTTATAAATTTAGCTTGCTTATTCTGAAAAAATCGTACATTTTCTCTCAGAGTTGAGGTACCCAACCGAAAGCTGAAACAATGGTTTTGTTTTGAAAAAGTCAATTCTGGGAACAAAAGTGGAACAATCCCCCACAGGAACCAATGGAAATAAAGTTCCTGCTGTTTAGATCACTTTTGGTTTTTTTGCCCTAGAACTGGGTTTTATAAATAACCCCCAATGTATTGGCATTCCAGAGTGGTCTTTTGTGATGTCATGATGCCACATAAGGAGGGTATAGTTGTATTATGTAACCAGGGTGCCATTAATAAAACCCCCAATCACATCGTATGTTCAGGAAATACATAAAGAAAAGATGAACACTAGGGTTTATGTATAAACAGCAATAATATAAGCAAATAATAATAATATAATTATATTAATTATATATAATTATTATTATTAATAAAAATAATAAGATAAGCAAAGTTCTAAAAGTTGTAATCATTAGGAATATTCTAGTGTTTTCCATGCTGATTATCCATTATGCATAACACCCATGGTGTACAATATTTACTAAAATTCAGCCAGTTGTGTATAGTTAGTCCCATTATTAAACGACTGGAAGACTATGGCAGTAACTTGTTATTTAATAACTGCACATTTTTGGATGTTATTTCATATTTAGAAATATATTTACTAATTTTGGTCCTGAAAACATGGTCTTTCTCAATGCATTATATTAGTGGGGAGGGAAGCAAAGACATGTTAATGCAAAGGTTACATTCACAGCCAGCAGACACACAGCAAACACCAACATATAGCCATCCCCCATTTTTGCCTCCAGCACAATACAGGAGAGTAATCACGCGCTCTGCGATCACATGACAAACCCCAATCCCTAACCTAAGAGAGGCCAGCCAATCTCTAGTGGTGACGTAATTTCGGGGGGCGTGTTCTCAGATCAGTGCATATATATATACGACTGTGCAAGCGTCAAATACCTGTTATTTCCAGTCTGGGTGTTTTTCGAAAAGGTATGATTAGACGACGCTTATAACCTAGCTACAGAGGGGTTTGGGAGGTGTTTAGCGGACGATCAATGTATTAAGGTTATTATGTGTATTGGAGTCGTTTATTTACATTATGGTTACGGTAAGGTTATTCTGTGTATTGAAGTCGTTTAATGCGGCGTGGTCATTCATATGTGTTCTCTATCCTCCTTTTGCCCGTTACATGCTTTCCTTGGTCTCTCTCGTTATTAGAGGCTTGAATGCTGAGATGTTTCTGCTTCGCTGCCTCGCTTTGTTATTATTATTTTAACTAGTTGGTGTACTATCATTCCCTTGATGCGTGTTCTGTCTATATGGTATATAGTGTTTTCTTGCTGAAGGGACTCGGGTTTATCGCTTTTTGTTGCTGCTTATTATGCAATAATTCAGAGTCCTTGGAGTCTTACTTGGTCATATTTCCTCCAAGTTATTCCAAGCCAGCTTGTTTTGATGAGTCTCCTCCCTGTATTCCTCCGGTATGTGTCAGCTGTTTCGGGTTGTGACTGTACAGGCTGCGCGTATTTATCATGTGTTGTGTCGTCAGACTTGTTGGATCATTAGTTATCCTGTTGGACTTTTAAGGCACTCTATATATTTGGCGAAATTCTTCGGGTACAGTGACTAATATCGAGGGTCTCCGCTGGGCATTTTCACTTGTAGACAAATTCGAGGTTTCTATCATAATCCCTAGTGCATAATTTACAATGATCCCTTATGTGGAGCCCGTATTCCTAAGTGATTTAGTTTAGCGATCGAATTGTTGCCTTTTATTCGATACCGTTTTTCTTAGGGGTTGGTTTTTAAAAAAACAAAAACAATGTGCTTAGTCAAGTCGTTTGGTTTGCTGAGCATTATGGGAAGATAAGTACACAACAGCTGTTGTGTCCAATACTAGCTGGCACTCCGGTCTTTGTGTAACACCAGTTCTACTCCCCAAACTCTTACCCCTCCTCCTTTTTATAGTGTCCTGTTGAGAGTTTACACCGGGGGGGGGTTTAGATGGTGCTTTTGGTCTGCATCTGTTGATGTTCCTTGGGAATGTGGATATCTTAGAGTTCAAACTTTCCTTATGTTTTGTAGAATTCTAATCTGCTTTTTTTTTTTTTTTTTTTTTTTACAGAAAGAACCATGGTGCTCTCTTTAAGTGTTATTGCTCTATGCCTGACTGCAGCATTTGCTGCACCTGCAACAAATCCAGCATTGGATGACCACTGGCAGTTATGGAAAAACTTTCACATTAAAAGCTATGCAACGGTAAGTTTGTAACAGTGTGTTTTTGGGGGGCCCAGTTGGATCCCAACATTAGGCTCTTTAGTAATCTAGAATTTTGTATGTAAAGCTTGGTGTACAGTAAACATGCAAAACTCAAAGCCTTTTAGGGTTAAGAATAGGGTTGTTTACATGTCTAATATTAAAATCTCTTGCAGAAGGAAGAAGGCTGGAGGAGGATGATCTGGGAGAAGAACCTTAATATGATTGAGATGCATAACCTTGATCACTCCATGGGAAAACATGCATACAGACTGGGAATGAACCAGTTTGGGGACATGGTGAGATTTTTTTATTAAAATGGTAACTTAAACTCTTTAATCCTGTTCTGTCTGAAAAGATTAATCCTGTTTCTTTAATTTTTAGACCACAGAGGAATTTAGACAGCTGATGAATGGATTCAAACACACACCCACCAAGGCAAGGGGATCAACATTCCTGGAACCCTTAAACTTTGAAGCACCCAAGACTGTTGACTGGCGTAAACATGGATATGTAACCCCAGTTAAAGATCAGGTACTTGCATGCTAGCAAATCTTGTTGCTTATGGTCATATGTGCTATAAAAAAAAGATGTTTATCACGCATACATGCTGTGTACTGGAAAGTGGTTTGGGTTATTTTGCATGTAGTTTAAGGTCCACTCGGCTGGGTTGGTGACACTAAAAAAAAAAAAAAAGACTAAACACAAAGGAATTTCTGTACTAGCTTACCTTGACTTTATACTCCATACTAGGGTTTTTCCTCCATTTTTGTATCACTAACATTGACATAACTTTCAACTTCCTGGTGTTCCTTTCCCTGTCTCAACCCACACCAGAAAACAATCTAATATAACCACAACAGTTTGTATAATCAACATGATATCCAAAGAAATCTAAATGTGTGTCTCTGCAGGGACAATGTGGCTCATGCTGGGCTTTCAGTGCAACAGGGTCTCTTGAAGGTCAGCACTTCAGAAAGACTGGAACTCTCCCCTCTCTAAGTGAGCAGAATCTGGTTGACTGCTCAAGACCAGAGGGAAACAGTGGATGTAATGGTGGCTTAATGGACCAGGCCTTCCAATATGTTGCTGACAACAAGGGAATCGATTCTGAGGAGTCCTACCCATACCTTGGCAAAGTAAGTCAACTTTCCATTAGTTGCAAACATGCCTAATGTTTTAATGTGTTAAAGCATGCTTTAACAAAATATTACCATGTTAAACTGTCAAACCATGCTAGTGTTCAAAAGGCAACCTGAATGAATACAGATATGCATTATTTGCTTTGATTCTCCCTTTTCATCTTGTAGCAAGTTTAAAAAGCTGTAGCAACTTATGAACAGTATGTTAAGGGCTCTATATGCTCTCTATGTGTATGTATACATTTTCATTTATTTTTTTTTCCCCTCCCACCCTTCACAGGATGATGGAGACTGTGTATACAACCCAGCTTTCAATTCTGCCAATGACACTGGCTTTATTGATGTAGAAACTGGAAATGAGAAGGCACTCATGAAGGCTGTGGCTTCAGTAGGCCCAATTTCTGTTGGCATTGATGCTGGACATCCATCATTCCAGTTCTACCAAAGTGGTATGCTACTATAAAATGGGGATTTGATGTTGAGTGCCATAGTATCTGTGCCCATTGAACCATAGCTAACACTTGTACTGCTGGCTTATTTTTGTTCTAGGTATCTACTATGAGCCCGAGTGTAGTAGTAAGGACCTAGATCATGGTGTTCTTGTGGTTGGTTATGGATTTGAAGGATCAGAAGTAGATGGAAAGAAATACTGGATTGTTAAGAACAGGTAAGCTGGCAATCATTGCATTTCTTATTAATCATTTGAAAATACCAAAATGAATGAACTCTTGTGGATGTAAAATTTTAATTTATTTTCCGTTTTTCTAGTTGGAGTGAGAAATGGGGAGACCAGGGCTACATTTTGCTTGCAAAAGACAAGAAGAACCACTGTGGAATTGCTACAGCTGCTAGTTATCCTGTAGTTTAATGTGAAACTGAAGGTCTTTGCTGTTGACAAGCATCAAGTATTGTTACGTGAAGAACAGATTTTACACTTTATGGACTTGTTCAAAATAAAACCTCAGCCATAGCTACGTGCTGGGTACCCACATTCAAGCTGGATTTTTTTATTTTAGTATTGTTTACATTGATTTTATTGATGGCTGTAATTTTTAGTTTGTTTTTATAACATATATATAATAAAACCCTTGTTTAAATCAATATTGTCCCTTTTTTTTTTTTTTTTTTTTTTGTATGCATTAGCAAGCATGCTATATGGCCCTTGTAGTCTGTAATCTGGATAGCGATGAAGCCAACAGCTGTAACTAGAAATGTGAAGTATAGTTGGCATTTGTGACCTCGGATTAAGGAAGATTGTCTAAACAACAAGAGGTAGCTGTAAGATGGTAGGATTTTCACTGGTATTTAACACTATACACAATTCTGGAGCTGATGGTTGCACACATTTTGCATGGAAAAATATCATGCCCCAGATCATTGACTTGATTGTGGGTCATTAGGGGGTGTGTTTTTTTTTTTTTTTTTTTTTTTTTTTTTGTGGGTGGGGGCAAATTCAAGTTCATGATCTTGATCATAGTGCCTGCCTTCTCTAAATTATCTGGGAATGTACTTTGATGGAAACCTTACAGTTTTAGAGAGAACTTTAGGAGCGGAGGCTTAAACAGACAACATGCATGTGCCCTAGTCTGTTTTGTTTCAGATGTTGGATCTCTTAAAACCCTCATACAGTAATCTGTGTTAAACCATACATAATTTGTCAAGACAATCCTATAACTGTACTTTAAGGGCACATTCAGTTAGTCTGACATTAGACCTGTTTTGGGGATCCGCTATTGGATAACATTTAAAAAAAAAAAAAACCCTGTTTTAAAGGGTGATGCACTTGCCAGGTTGTGCAGTAACCAAAGTAATGTGCTTCAGTACAAATGGGCATCTCCAGATACGTTGTTTTGTATAGGTTAGTGTAGATCAGATGGTGAACCTTTTTGGCATGTGTGCCGCAGCTGGCACACAAAGGCCTCTTATGGCACAGCCAGACAGGGAAATGACAAATGGTGTGAAGGGAGGCCAGCATAAATTACTGCTCTGCCAATCCCCTTGCTGACCTGCATTCAGCCATGTGAATTTACCAAACTTTTTTTTTTTTGTTTACCCCTTCGTGACGTTAGGACATTCTATGCCGTCCTGACTAAGTGCCTTAAAGTCGTTAAGACGGCATAGAACGTCCTTTGTTAAACAGCTCATCGCGGCTCCCCGCGATGAGCTGTTTTCGGATCCCGCTGCAGGCACTTGCAGCGGGATCCCACCTGTCATCTGAGGCCACTTTGAGTGGCCTCAGTCCAACAGGGAAAATGTAGCCGGTGCTCAAAGCGAGCACCGGCTACATTTCTCGAAATCGCGCTGTGCCCGAACTTCCGGGTTTGGGCAAGCCTCCGTGATGTCACACGTGACGTCCGGAGGTCTCGCGATCTTTTGGTAGGGACCCACAAGGTCTATTAAGACCCTGATCGGGTCTCTGCCAGAGTGTTCCTGGCCACCGATCACCTTGTGATCGGTGGCCGGGAACAATTTGTGACGTTTTGGTGCTTGCGTCGTTTGGGACGCAAGCACCATGCATCACGAAGGGGTTAAACTGGAGTTTTCCACTAATCACATCTTATGTCCACCCATGGTATGGATTTCTTTTAATATTTAAAGGATATGCAGACTAACCTAAACTGGAACAAATACTCCTAATTTGGCTCAAATAGGAACCATTTTTAATGTGGCTTTGGTTGCAATGCTGTCCTTCTATATAAAATCATTCATAAATGTTGAGTCCCTTACACATTTCCTTGTTTTCCATGAAAACTTACATCAAATGAGTTGCAAAATGAATAGGAAATAAACTCCAGATGTTGACATGGTTGGAGATGATTTATAAACCTAGAATGTGTCGTCGGATAAGAACCTTTCGGTTTATCTAGTCTGCCCAATTTTCTGAATACTTTTATTAGTTCCCTCCTTTCATATCTAGTATAGGCTTTTGCCTATCCCATGCTTTAACCTTTCCTAGTAAGATTTATCCTGTAATCCATGAACCCGTTTAGTAGCCCTTCTCTGAACTCTCTCCAAAGTATCAATATCCTTCTGGAGATACGGTCTCCAGTACTGCGTACAATACTCCCAGTGAGGTCTCACCAGTGCTCTGTACAATGGCATGAGCACTTCCCTCTTCCTACTGTTAATTGGCCAGTTTTATTGGCTCTTTAATCTGCACAACAGTTTTCATAATTTCCATGAAAACACAATAAATGATTTGTAAGTGATCTCAAACTTTTGACCAGTAATGCATGTAAGCTTATGGATTTAAGCACATGTTTTTGAATCTTAGACTGTGATAAAAATGTATGTTAGAATTTTAATATTTTTATTGTAAATGTTTTTGTTTACTCATATCAGGTTTGCAGTATCTTGACCCTCCCCTCCCAGTCTGCGCTTAATTGCTGGAGGGGGGGGAATCACCATTTTAGGGTTTTTTTTTTTAAAATAAAAAAATATTACATATATTGCATAGTATGATTGTTTCCACCAGGTCAGCTTTTTTCACATTTTGCAACAGCATGTAAAATAATATTAATTAAACAAGGAGACAACTCAATTACATAGATTTTTCTCACTTGGTACAAATGAATTATACATTCTAAAGGCATCATGTAAAAATTACATTTGTGTCTCAAACTAAATGGCTGAACAGATGTATGCATTGAATGAAAAGCTGGTGAAGTTATGTCATAAGCAGCACACATTTAAAACATTTTCCACCTAATTTAGGACTTTTTCTTACAATTGTGTTTAGATTATATTCAATAATTTTTTTATTCTATACAATCCCAATATACCGTATTTGCTCGATTATAAGACGACCCTGATTATAAGACGACCCTGATTATAAGACGACCCCCCAAACTTTGTATATTCCTTTAGGAAAAAAACTAAAAGCCTGAATATAAGACTACCCTATAGGAAAAAAAAAGTTTAACTTGTATATATGTAAATTGCTTTTTAATATGTAATAAAAAATTGATATTATACAAATGTATTTCTTGTTTTTATTTCCTTGCGGCCTCTCTCCCTCCCCCCTCCAGTGTAGTCTCTCTCTCTATCTCCCCCCTCCCTCCCCTAGTCTCTCTCTCTCTATCTCTCTCTCCCTCTCTCTATCCCCCCTCTCTCTCTCTATCCCCCCCTCTCTCTCTCTATCCCCCCCTCTCTCTCTCTCTCTATCCCCCCACCCCCTCTCTCTCTCTCTATCCCCCCCTCTCTCTCTCTCTCTATCCCCCCCCCCTCTCTCTCTCTATCCCCCCCCCCCTCTCTCTCTCTATCCCCCCACCCCCCCTCTCTCTCTCTCTAGTCATGGGGTTCATATACTTTTTCTAATGGGACTGAAACTGGTAACAGCTACAGATGATGGCTGACCATTAACTAAACAGCGAGTGTGGGGATCTGCAGATTAGTCGAGCAGCACCACGGAGGATCAACAGATCATCAGCAGAATCTACCTGTGAGGTAAGATGGTGGGACACCAGAGTAATTACTATCAGCCTGAAAAATAGCTCTTTATTAACTGTCTACCATCTTAAGCCTTTGTATCTTTGCACCTATCTACCATCAACTTACATTGCTCCTATGCCAGTTTCTTGCAGTAGACTGATCAATTTCAACTTTCCTCCACTCTAACACTCATCATAATGCCAAGCCCTTTGCAACTGATTAATTTGCTTTAAACTTGCTTCTGCTTGGGTATGAGATCTATTCCTTCAATGCTAGTAACAACAGGAACAGTTATGTATAATAGTTTTTTGGCAAATACCGGTGTGTGTACTTTATTTCATCATGTGTGTTTTCACTATAATGTTTTTCTTTTATTTTATGTGGCTGTCCTACCAAACTCGGGTGCAAATTTTGTATTAGTCTCTGTGTAATGTCTTACACAGAATGTATTAACAAAACATTTCAATACTTTATTATCTTTCTGTGTAGAACATCCCAACCATTGCATCATCCTGATAAAGAAGTCCATCAGAGCAGTTTGGTCTGGTAACTTCTTATAAAGGTGCACGACATGAGCAAAGGTGACCGAGCCATGGTCAGTCTCTTCTCTTCCACAGCACTAAAAGTAGATTTTTCAGAACAATATAATAAAAACTAAAACACAGGTGATATATTCTGAATTAGTGAGTAACACACTGGGCTCGATTCATTGACATATAATATCACTTCACATATCACTGGTTTTTAACTCAGTACAAAATAATTTATTCTGAGGTTGTAAGTCCCATCCTGTTTATGGGAACATCCTATTTTAATAACAAATTTTTTGTATAAATATGTACTGAATAGTCCCTCTCCGTATATCATTTGTATGGGGTCCAACTGGCATTACAATTTCCATGCCACAAATGAATGCACTATACACATAATATAGAATAAAGGTAAGTTTATAGTGTACACACATAGTATTAGTCTGCATTAATATGTTTGGCAGGAATGCTCAATCTTTATTGATTAACATCATTTTAAACTAGACTTCCAGAGCAGACTAACTGAACTGAACTCAAAATATCCATGCAGTACCTGTATGACTGCATGCAGGGTCTCATATAAGTAAGCTTTCTCACTGCTAGGTTAAATCATCATAATACAGGACCCATAGCCCCACACCATTAAAAAAAAATTCAGTTCAGAATAGGGAAGTTGCATTTATAATACACAATTGAAAAATATGCTGTTTATAATAAAAATATAAAGGAGCATAGAGTTTTCTATTTGCTCCTTATGCCTAACCTCCATTGATACACTCTGGCAGATAAACCAAATTAATTATTGTTTCTATTTCCTTCCTCTGCACCTTTACTCCATTGCTCCTGTCCTCCTTTCATTATTTACCCCGCATACCTTTCCTTTGCACCCACAGCACCTGATCCCACCCAAATAACTTGCTACAGCACCACCTTCCACAAATGAGACTTTCCACAGCACCAAGCTTGCACCAACAATTCTTGCCAGAGGACCAAAAATTGCACGCAAAAAGGACTTGTCAGATCACCTAGATTGCACCCAACATATAGATCGTACCAAAAGGTTTTGCCAGATAACCCTCAGTTCTTCCCAGAGTACCTAGATTTCACCCAAAGGTCAATGTTATAGTGAGCAAATTGGCTAAGGAAGGCTAGATTTTCCTGTTTAAGGAGTTCTGTCTTTATATTGACAACTCTGTCATGGATGCTATTTGTTCCTATATATGTCAGCTGAATCAGTTTAATGAGCTAAACAAGAGTGTACTCAAAATAACAACTGGCCTGTTGTTTTAAATACCATTAAAGCCTGTTGTTATAAAAATCTTCTTCTTGTGATCTGCTTTCATTGAAATGGAATACAAATATATTTGACATATTTTATATATATATCAATGCGAAGAAAAAAAGTAATAATATTTACTTGGAAGGAAACGTTATGCCTTCAGCCTTCACAAATGTCATTTCCATGAACTATTTTCACAAATCTGGCCAATTTAGGGTTCACAGCTTCTGGCATTAAACAAGTTAAAGAGTCTCTGTCACCTAAAATCAGAAATGATCTATACATTGTGCAGGCAAACTGAAGAGTTGATTCCCTTGCATAATTAAGAGATAAAGCAAGTTTTGTATGTGTCTATGTTGTGGTATGACATCACCTGTTGCTCAAAATGCAAATTACACATTTTCCATTATTAATATGCATATCAAGTCACAGGTGATATCAGAAGCAGGATATAACAGAAACCGTTTTTAAAAATGTTTTTCTCTTAATTTATGCATTTGCTTGCAATTCTGCTAACACAGTGTATAGATCATGCGCTAACAGTCTAAACAATTAAGTTGACATGATAGGGTCCCTTTAAGCCCCTGGTGTTCTATACAGTAGAAGAACGTATATCCAGTCACCACATGTTACACTTCCATAACTACCATGGAGGAAGCACACTGTAAACCATAAGATCCAAGACAAAAACATCATGCTGCTTCCTTTAAAATTGCCAGTAAAAACTGCTTGAGGGTGTTGTGAAATGTAATATGTCATGATGAGTAAGTGTCACGAGATATACCTGTCCAGAGGTTAAACAGGTTCAACATGATTTCCCTCCTCTTTAAACAGCACTAGTGCTTTCTTTAGCCTCTTGTCAGCACACCATTCCGTGATCATTATTTATCAGGTTTTGATGGCTTACACATTATTTAATTAGTGTCTAAGGCATTAAAATGAAGAAATAATAAAGAGAGAGAATCCAACTGATTAGTGGGGCACAAGCACCACTTAATAAGAGTCATATTTCACAATAAAGCAGATTCTAACCTGTTACCAATTTATAGGGACATTGGGATCTCTTCACTAATGAGTGAACTATGGGAATTACCTAATCAGACATTAGTAGCTGAGCTGGAAAGACCACATTTTATTTCTGTATATTGCGGATGAGATCACACAGTCAGGTATATATTAATGTATCATTGATGACGAACCTTTTTGGGGCCGAGTGTCAGAGCCCTGACCTCAATCCCACTGCATAACTTTGGGATGAACTAGAACAGAGATTGTGAGCCAGGCCTTCTCAACCAACATCTGAGCTTCACCACCCAAATGTTCTACTGGATGAATGAGGAAACTTTATCACAGAAACACTCCAACATCTTGTGGAAAGGCTTCCCAGAAGAGTGGAAGCTGATATAGTTGCTAAGGGTGGACTAACTACATATTAATGTCTATGTATTTAGAATGCATGTCATAAAAGTCAAAGTTGGTAAAGTGGTAAGGTGTCACAAAACCTTTGTCCACATAGTGTATATATAGATATATAAACAAATCCAAAAGGAATGCACTCACCTAAACTAGCATATATTATACGGGGTACTGCTGAGACCAAATATTTATACAATAGTGTGTGTGTGTGTGTATATATATATTTATATATATATATAGACAGGTGGTTTGGAGAAATAACCACAGTTCTTCTGTGGATTTAGGCAGCCATTCTCCATAATACCTGGGACCAGAAGTGGTTGGGATAATGCATCATTTTGCATAACAGATGATTTTCACCAATAAGATATATTAAAGCCTCTCAGCACTCAAGAAATACAGTTGTATCAATGCAAATACTATAGAGCAAATAAATCACTTTTACTGTGATGTGGCCATTGGCGCATCAGGCCTGCACACATGATATTGTATTATACCGAGCATTTGAGCATGCATGTAAAGACTATATCACAGCTTAAGGGGTCTGGATACTGAATAAACTGGTGCGAAATTGCATTCTGACAGGTGTGTGTGAAAGTTGCAATTTATGGTGAAATTCCCCCCAAAATGTGGATAACAGACCATTTTGGATAAGGGATACTCAACCTGTAGTTATTTTTTTTATTTTGGAAGTTTCTTTGAGACTTCCAGGCTGCTATATCACGGAGCTACAGCTCAATGACCTGCACATGTCAAACACACCCCAGCTCAGCTCCTCTCCATGCTATTGGTAGTGTGTACCACTCATGGATGCACTCACAAACCAATGACAGAGGAAGCCAATCGCTCTGCTGCGATGGAGCACTCCATCATCAATGTCAGAAGTTGCACAATCAATGCACCATTCAAAAGGCAGTTTTAATCAAGCAGAAATGGCTTTATGTTGTTAGGTAGTGTAAACTAATAATGACTGCACATTATTGGTTTAGGTACAGATCATTACCCTCTGTATATATCATACAAAATCTAAATATGGTGCATTGTGTTTCATAAACTAACTACACAATCTATAGTTAACATAATAAATGCTTTACATCATTGACCACATGATTTTATATCCTAGACCAGGGGTAGGCAACCTGCGGACCTCCAGATGTTGCTGGACTACATTTCCCATACATTTCTCCAGCATGTTAGCTGAAAGAGCATCAGCAGCTGGAGGGTCACAGATTGGCCACCCCTGTCCTAGACCATTCGTTTACCTTGCCACTACAGTTGTTTGGGAACTACAACTCCCATGGTACTTCCAAAACATCTGCACTGCTGAGGTGAACCATCACTGTCATATTTATTATAGTTCTCCAACAGTAGTCACAGTAAGGTGGCTTCTTACAACATGTAATGAATAGCCTTATACCGTAATTGTTGTGAATGGAAATGCACATACGTACGCTGTATGGACTCTTTTGTTGTTATTTATGCAGCAAAATTCAATACGTAGCCAAGATCTCTTCTTTTCTTCACATGGCAGTTTGAATTACCTCATTACCCAGCTATTCCAACCTTCCCAATTAGAATCTAGTTAAGACATTTATGATATTTGTGTTATGTGAAGTGACAGGTGGGGATATTTATTGAGCTTTAGCTCTCAGATAAGTGGGTGATTATCTTCTCGACATCAGTATTTTATTTGTTAACTTAGATATGAGAATCCCTTGCAGATGACTTAAAGACCTCCGCATTATGATTGGCTAGTGCTGTGTTTGCTTCATTTCACTGATGATAGCTTCAGCTCCAGTCAACAAATTTACCAATAGGTGGCTCTTCATTTGTAATAGAAATTAGTAGACAATTGATTGACACTGGTAATGTATGAGTTCTTAAAATTACCCTGCAACAGATTTTCCAAAGTTCAAGTAGTAGGAAAATAAATTGATCAATGATGAGTTTGTTTAGATTATATTAAAGGACAATTACATTTTTCTTTTTTTTCTCACAGCTGAAACACAGTCGGTCTGGAGTCTGATGCACACTGACAATGTAAGTGTGCAGAGCCAATCAGAATAGAGGCTCACCCTACTCATCTGATCAGAGTCTGCAGTGTGTGGGGGTCTTTCTGCTAGTGCAGAGAGAGATCCTCATTTTTCATGAGATCAGCAGTGGGGACCTTACTAAGGATAAACTGGCATGTACTGTTAAAAGTGTATGCCAGTTTATTCTCACACTAGAGCCAACTCATTTTTCACTTTTGCTTCTACACTATTGTCTATTGTCTTCTGGTGCTTCAAACATTTTTGCTCCCTCCCTCATCGTTCAGCAAGCTTTAGTGCCTTCCAATTAATCGGGGTGATGGGGTAATGTAATGGACGTGGCGGTGGTTTTTAATGAGGGGGATGGTGGCATATAATGGGGGTGAAGGGGCATTTAGTGTGTATGCAATGTGGGTGAGGGAGGCATGCAATGGGGTGATGGGGCATGTCGTGGGTGTGCAGTGTGAGTGATGGGGCATGTCATAAGTGTGCAACGTGGGGGGGGGGGGGGGTGCCTGAATTTTGTCTGCTTAGGGCAGCACAAAACCAATACACCACTGCCCAGAGAAGATCCTGTATTGTAAGCACCACACTCAATATGGCAGGGACTTGTTCAGTATATAGGCCAACTTTTTTCGTGGGATGAATAAACATTTCTCCAGATCATAAGGAATAAAAGCTACTTAATTTGTACTGATATTAAAATATAATGAAATACTGGTTTGTTAACATTTTCTCCATTTCTGTAGAGTTTTGAAGGTCTCTCTCTATATATATATATATGTGTGTACTTATGAACAAAGCAATTGTATCTATATGTGCCTACATATGTTATGTAAATGCATATTTTTACAAAAGTGTTCCTGTATCTAAAACAGATACTATATCTGAGTAGGTGATTAAAAGGGAAATGAAGTTTCTGTAGGTTGCAGAAAATATGCTGATGTTATGAAGGTTACTAAACAGAGAATAAAAAAATAATGTACTATGTTCCTTTATGTGGTATTTGTAACGGAAATTGTTACAATTACATGGTTTCCAAAACCGCAAGCTGGTTTTGTTGTTAAAGAAACTTTGTCACCTAAAAAGGGTTTGGTAAATACAGAGCACACAAAAAATATACATTGTATCAGCAGAATTGCAAACCTGATTTATTTGTTTTATCAGCAGATTTATAATTGTTTAAATTCCTATCTGCTAGCTTCTATTCATGACTTCACCTTGTGGCAAGATATGCAATTAATAATTATAATGCAGAAGTAGTTATTTGTACATGATGGCACAAAATTACGTCATTGGAAAAAGCACAAATATGTTTAAACAAATCTCATTTGCCATACTATTTAGGCTCTGCATTCACAGTGTAAATACTAAAATGTCACAGAGATACTTTAACATGTGATGTTTAGTTACCAAGTTTTCTAATCCAACTTGATTTTAATGATAATAAAATCAAAGTCAAAAAGGAGGACCCAGACCTTGGCCTTCCCATATCCACCAATATATGAGGAGGAGAAGAGTAGATGACTGCCTGTGTTTACAGCTGATCCATCCCTTTGTGATTGGACTTTTGAAGACGTAACTTGCGTGCTCTGCCATATATATAAACTACATGACCCAACTGGGCTTCTTGTATAATGTTTTAGTTGTTGTGTAATCACATAGAGGCAAAGCACTAACTAGACCGCTTAATGCGTTTGGCTTAACCGATTAAGGTTTATCATCAAAAGTTGTTTTTCATGATAAATCACAAGAATTACAAGAATAAAACAGATGACTGTCAAAGATAAATAAAATAAGAAATCCATTATTCACGTCAATGCTAACACAGTGATTATTAATGGTGTCTCTCAAGATAATCCAGAACAACTTTTTCAGTCTGCTACTATTTCTTATTTAAATTTATTATAAGTTGTAGCACTGTTACTGTCACAATGTATTAAAACCTTTTCAGTCTTTTTAAAACTTTCTAATGTAACCATGGAGATATATTGTACCAGCCTCTGTGGCTTGCTAACTATAGACTTTGCTGCAGAATAATGTCTTGTGTGTATTTGAATATCCTAGTTGCATACAGTAGACCTGGATGTATATTAGGCTAACTATAAGCATGTGGTTGGATATGTGTTGTGGTATGTTTGTGTTAGTATGTGGTAATGGCAAAAATATACCATTGTGCACCTGCCCATGTTATTGCATTTTAGTGGATCTGAGAGTGGGTCTGAGTCTAACTGAGTACATTACCAGTATTCCCCAATCTGAACAACAATAAAGAGATTTAGTTGTTTATTTTCTTGCTAAACCTGCCTCTCCAATCCCTATTTTTGACTGCCTATGCTTACTGACTAACTCTGTTCATGTTATTCTCAAGTAGAGTCAATTGCATGTTCACTGGGCTGTGTCAGTTACTGGTACAGATCCAGATGAATATTACAAAGAGGCATTTTGTTTTGTGTTCATTCTGTGTGATGAAGTGTTGTAAATCAACAGCAGCATGTACACTGATCAGCCATAACATTATGACCACTAAAAGGTGGAAAGTGGGCCGAGGCAGTGTGATGCTTTGGGCAATATTATGCTGGGTAACCTTGGGTTCTGCCATTCATGGGGATGTTACTTTGTACCACTTACCTAAGCACTGTTGCAGACCATACACACCCTTTCATGAAAACAGGTTTCCCTTATGGCATTGGCCTCTTTAAGCAGGATAATGTGCCCTGCCATAAAGCAAAAATGGGTCTGTAATGGTTTAAGGAACACAACAACAGATTCAAAGTTTTTACTTAGTTTCCAAATTACCCAGATCTCAATTCATTCGAGCATCTGTGGGATGTGCTGGACTAACAAGTTTGATCCAATGTCTTGGTGCCAGATTACACACCACACCCTCAGTGGTCTATTGGAGTCCATGCCTCGATGGGTCGGGGCTGTTTTGGAGTCAAAAGGGGACCTACACAATATCAGACAGGTGATCATAATGTTATGGGTGATTGTTGTATCAACAGCAGCATGTGTGTGTTTTGATATCTTGGCAAATAAGTCGTTTTCATTATGGTGCCAAAATTTAGCAATTAGATTTCATTTTTATCTAGGTCAAAAAATATATTTTATTACATGTAATGTATTCATTCGCTAACATAACAGCAACTTTGTGTGAAATATGTGCCACAATATGTCTGCTTGGTTATAAGCTAAAGAGCATGTGCAGTTGACGTGGGTCACAAACGATGACCATCATAATAACAGTGGGTCATGAGCCTATTTTAGCATTATCTTTAAAAATATGCCTATGAGTGGTCTGTTCTAGTAAGACCTTGTTTTTCTCAATGAGTCAACATATTTACTTCAAGCCCATCATTGTAAGAACAAGCTCTCTCAAAGATACATACACGATAGTAGAAGGGAAGAACACCGTGCCCCAGGCAGGGATTACATAACTATCTAGCTGGCCTTGCATGCACTTGGTGTCATTTGTTTTCAACACAGTGACTAGTGGAGATACTTCACCGTCTGTAAAGCATAATAGCATCTGACAGGGATCTGAAGCGTGAAGGTGAAGGCTATCCATTAGATTTCTGTTATTTCTTCAAAGCAACCATCTTACTAGAACATTTATTTGTGTTTTTTATGTTTACTGCCTGGATAATGACCATAGTGTTTTCATTTTTGTATATAATCAACATTCATCAAGTCTGTATATAATCAACATTTTATTTGAATGAACTTTAGGGAATCTGAAAAATATGGCTTTTTAAATGCAAAGAATACTTATCACATAATGGGCCCAATGCCGTTGAACCCCCCCCCCCCCCCCCCCCCCCCCAAATGAGTCAGAATCCTCTTCATAGAATTCCGTGGCGAGGATAGAGACAATCATTTTGGTCGGCCAAACCTGCCTCAATAATATAAGTGAGTACATATTATTTATTTTGTTGTATCAGTATACCCCAAGATGTGTCCAGTTTTAAGTTGTTTGACACTTATTCCAAGAACCAACATCAATTGTTACACCTTGTTTAACTGCCAATCAAGTAACAAGAATCTCCATAATTTGCAACATCAGTGGGTTCATGTTGTTTACGGATTAGTATACTATCACCAGTATATGACATGAACCAAAGTACTAGGCCTTCCACCAAACTCAGACATTCCTTTCATATTAAGTCATCTTTATCAACTTATCCCAAGTGTTAATGAGTTACTGGATGTTGTGGTTCGTGGTTTTGGATGAATTAATATGGCACAATGGATTTCACTATAACTGCTGTGTTATACCTAAAGCATGTTTCTTTAAAATGCCTACACTTGATGCATCTTTCAATCAAACATAACTTATTTTTTTACCTATAGCAGGGGCGGACTGACCGTTCTTCGTAATCAGAAGACAGTTCAACAGTTATTGGAATCACATGCAATTGAATAATACCCCAAAGACAACCAATTTATATTATATTTTTTATACTGTAGTTAAACTTCACTCGGACAAACCCATTTGCTAGTTTCTTAGCTTAGCATTTAACATGTATATTGTTAAGATAATTGTTTAGCTAGGATTGTTATATTTTATAAACTTTCTTTATTAAATTATTATTATCTAAGCAGCAGTGTGTTCGAGTGATTTGTTAATTGTGGGGTTAACAACCAGGAAATGATTCTGTCAGAATTCCTAATTAAAAAATGGTTGGCTTTGGGTTATTATTCAATTGCATGTGATTCCAATAACTGTATCAGTGTTTAAGTTTAACACAGCACAGTTTAATCCATTGCGCCATATTAATTTATCTAAAACCACAAACCACAACACTGAACAAGCCATAATGTGTTTACAACTCCAAAATTCTGATTACAAAGAGTGGTCAGTCCACCCCTGCTATTGGTAAAAAATTAAGTTAGGTTTGATTGAAAGATGCATGAAGTGTAGGCATTTTAATGAAACATGCCTTAATAAAAGAATATAAATAAAGCACTTTACTGAACCCTCTAAATAGCATCAGATCTAAAGAAAGGAACATATGATTTATGAAAACATGTTGGATGAAGTATTGTTGGATTTTTTTCTATGAATTACTTCTGTTGTGGAGTGAGGTCCTCCCCATATTTTTCTTTATGCTGAGCACACTGAGATATGCAGTAATTGTTAATATCGGGCTGAGCCGGCAATGTTTGAAAGATTTTGCTTTTTCAACTACCTTGTTATTTGTGTTATCTTGTAATAAAAATTGCAGTCCTAAATGCTTATGGCAGGATGACTCATCAAACACTAATGCTTGTGGTGTGCTTCTGTGCGCCTCACTGCTTTTTGTGGTTTAGGAATCTGCCTCCTAACCGAGGCAGTGTTCCTGAACCTAATGACCAATCATGGTGATACCATGGTGATTAGATTGTGAAGTGCAGAGATGATAATAAGTGTAATCAAGTGCCAACAGCAGTTTCAGTAAAAACTATTAAAGTTTACCTTTCTCATCTCCTGCTGATTCTAGATTATTTATGCAATCAGTCCTATTTTGGTGCTCACATTATTTTCTGCAAATGTATTATAAAATATTTTGCATTTGAAAGTTTTTGTTATCTTAATTTCATACTTATTGCCCTGAACATCGCGCTGGTCACTTTTTTTTCTATTTTACTTTCGGTTGTGCATCTCCTTTTTTTTTTTTTTTTTTCCAAAAATTTTTTTATTGTGGGTCATTCACATCATTCGACACATACACGGTGTTCAGTAAAATACTTATGATTTGGTTACAAATAATTGTGACGGTCTCATTTTGTTTACAGAATATTTGCAATACACCACAACATTGATTTTTATAAAAAAATTAAGAAATGAGAAAAGTTCCTCAAGTAGGGTGAGGTAGAGAATTGGAAATAGTAGGAAAGGAGAAAAAAGAGAGAATAGTGGGGAGGGGGGAGGGGGGGAAGGGAGTTTACATAGATCTATCATCCTAAACAGTCGTAATCACACCTCATTTTTTGCATATCTATCCCAGATTTCTAGGCATGTGTGGTACACTTGTAACCTCTCTGACATGAAGTAAAATAGACGTTCCATTTTCAGATTATGGCCTATAAGATTGTGGAGTTCTTTCATTGACGGAGCTGAAATGTTCTTCCAATTTCATGCAATCAAGGACTTGCTAGCAAGTAAAATCTGACTTAAGATCACTTTCTGGGGTTGTTTAAGAAAAATTGGAAATATATGTAGAATAGCTAATTCAGGGGTTTTGGGTAAAGGGAATCCCAAGACTTTTGTTATGAGTTCAAAAATATCTGCCCAGTACGATTGAATTATGGGGCATCCCCACCAAATGTGTAACATAGAGCCAGGACATGAACAGTTTCTCCAGCATAAACTAGAAGAGGACGGAAACATTTTCGCTAATCTCGTAGGAACTAGGTACCATCTGTACAGAATTTTTTTTGATGGCTCGAGTTGTGGGACATAGATTTAGGGAAAGTTATCGCCTGCTTCCAGGCTGTGGGTGACAATTCACAGTTCAGTTCCTTTTCCCACGCTATAACAAATGGAAGCGATTGTATCACAGTTTGTTCAAGTATAGCTTTGTAACATTGTGACAGAGTCTTCCGAGCAGTATAAATTTTTTGACACAATATAGTCAGACTATGGGGAACATGCAGAGGGTTAAACAGCGTATTGGTCGAAGATGCTATAGCATGTTTGATTTGTGCGTATTTATAAAATTCTACATGGGGTAGATGAAATTCTTTAATGAGATCTGCGAAGGATTTCATTGAATTCTTATGGAATATATCCCTCAGACATACAATACCCGCCTGGCTCCATTTCCGGAGCTTGAGGTCTGGTATCAAAACTTCAAATATCGTAATGGGGGTAGCCACGGTCAATTGGGCCAGTTCCGGGATTGTTTTGCTGTAGAGTTTCCAGATAGCTAGTGAGGCAACTGAACTTTGCATCCATATATTGCATTTGGGAGGGGCAGTCACCAGCCCCCATAGCATATCCGCAAATCTGTGTGTCCCCAATTGAGCGTCCTCCAAATCCACCCATGCAATGGTCCCTGGGCTACTATGAAACAACATAGTTTGGGCCATTCTCGCTGCTCGGTAGTATTGCAGGACTGAAGGTATCCCCAGCCCCCCTCTATCCTGTGGTAGAGTAAGCCATTTAGTAGCTATTCTAGCAGGTTTGTTTGCATTTACAAATCGAAGCATATCGGATTGAATATTTTTCAGGGTCAGTAATGGAACATTTATTGGCAAAGCTCTAAAGAAAATATAACAATTTAGGCATTACTGACATTTTGATAGCCGCAATTCTACCTAGCCAAGACAGATAAAGAGTGGACCAAACGTGCAGATCAATTTGTATTTTGTTCCACAACTTAGTCAGATTGGCTTTCAGGAGTTTGCTTGGGTCAGATGTTATTGTAATCCCTAGGTAGGAGATACTGTCTCTCCTCCATTCAAAATTAAATGTGGATTTCAAATACTCTATAGCTTCATGTGGTAAACCTATTGGAAGGGCTTGAGTTTTCGTCTCATTGACCTTATGATATGATACCTTACTAAACTCAGATAAAACGGTTTGTAGGTACGGGAGGGTTTGAACGGGATTTGAGAGTGTCACAATAATGTCGTCAGCGAAAAGGCCTAATTTGATACTCTTATTTCGGTAAATCGGGATACCAGTTATTAGAGGGTTTGATCTAATACATTCCGCCAGTGGTTCCAGCGCTAAAACATACAACAAAGGGGACAAGGGACAGCCCTGTCTAGAGCCATTTGAAATTCTGAAAGGTTTAGAAAGAAACCCTGCATAAGACACTTTCGCAGAAGGGGACGCGTATAACGCCATTATTGCTCTTACAAAATTCTGTGGGAATCGGAATTTAATTAAAACTTTCTCTAGATACAGCCAATGCAATCTGTCGAAGGCCTTCTCCGCGTCTATGGCCAACAACAAACTCTGGCTTTTATTTTTACGTATTAATGCTATAGTATCTATTATTTTCCTTGTATTATCTGTTCCCTGTCTTCCATGAACAAACCCCACCTGATCATAATGTAACAAAGATGGCAAGATATTTTTCATACGATTGGCCAAAATCTTAGCATAAATCTTTACATCCGTATTTAACAGTGAGATGGAACGGAAATTCGAGCAGATATTCGGCGGTTTCCCCGTTTTTGGAATAGTGGTAATGTGGGCCAGTAGCATAGAGGAGGGGAATTCACCCTTGAAGCTGCAAGAATTGAAAGTAGTCGTTAAAAAAGGGGCCAATTGGGTTTTAAATAATGTGTAGTATGTGTTTGAAAAACCGTCTGGTCCTGGGGCTTTGTTTTTTGGAAGGGCCTTTATCGTATCTAATACTTCCGTTTCTGTTATGGGTGCGGTTAGTTTAGCGTGATAGCAGGAATCTACTTCTGGCAGATCAATCTTATTTAAAAATTCATCTATGCTGTTTAAATCAGGTTGGGGCTTGTTTGGGTCAGATTTTAAATTGTAAAGAGAGGAGTAATAATCAGCAAATACATCTGGAATTACCGCCGGGTTTTGTATTTTTTTTCCTGAGGAAGACATTAAATGAGAGATAGCTTTTTTTGAATCCACTTTTTTCAACCTACGTGCCATCATCTTGCTGGCCTTATTACCATTGGTATAAAATTGTTGCTGCAATCTTTGTATTTGTATCTGGGTGCGATATAACTGAATATCTGAGATAAGCTTATTTAGTTCCACTATTTTAGAGTGCCCCAGTTTTGTTGGATTGCGTTTGTGGAGAACTTCTAACTGTCTCAGATCTATTAAATAAGATTTTAATTTGATCTCCCTTTTTCGTTTTTCGTAGGATGCCGCAGCTATCATATGGCCTCGAAGTACCGATTTGTGGGCTTCCCATATTGTTTCCGCTGGTATCTCAGGTAGATTATTTAATAAAAAATATTCTTTCAGTGTGTCAGTTGTTTTTACAACAAACTCTTTATTTGCAAGGAGGGAATCATTCATGCGCCAGGAGCCCTGCCCTTTATACTGATAATTTTCCCTTAATGTGAGAGTGAGTGGGGCATGATCCGACCATTGAATCTGACCAATATTGCATTCCGTGACTCTTTGAAGCGTAATTTTATCTAGCAGCACATAATCAATCCTAGAGTACGTATTGTGAACTGAAGAATAAAACGTGTAGTCTTTCATTGACCTATTCTGAATCCTCCATGTATCATAAAGGTTGGCATCTTGCAACAATTTTTGGAATTTATGGCTTTGGGCTTTTAAGACTCGTGAATACTTTTCCGGGGGAGAGGCTGAAGAATCCATAGAATAATCAGCAATTGAATTGAAGTCTCCACATATTATAGTGGCAGCCCCTAAGTTAACTGGGGCCTTGTCAATAATTTTTTTGACAAATACTAAAGAATTGGAGTTGGGAGCGTATAGATTAACAATAACATAGGGGAGATTATTAATTAGGGCTTCAACAATTATAAATCTGCCCTTTGCGTCAACAGTAGATTTGACCAGAGTAAAGGACAAGGAGTTATGAAACCAGACCGATACGCCTGCTTTCTTTTTGGCAGAAACAGAATGAAAAACTACCGAAAATTGTTTCGTGATAGCATAAGGAATTTTGCCTTCTGCAAAATGCGTTTCCTGCGCACATATTATTTGGGCCTGATTCTTTGTAGCCTCTTGGAAAAGCATTCGTCTCTTATGCGGTGTGTTGAGACCTTTAACATTGATAGATAATATTTTTAATGACATTTATTAGCTTGGGCCGATAGCTTCAGTGACAAACAGTATAGCAAATTAAGATTAATTGGGTTGGAGTGCGCACTCATAACCCTATGTAGCAGCGGGCTGTAACATTTTCTGCAGATTCTAAACAGCTTTGGCATTACAGTCTTGAAACATTGACTACTGCTTGTGCTCAGTCTGAGTATAACAGATAGCATGAATACTTTAGTGCAATAAACTCCCATCTGGTACTCTATATTAGACAACCAGAAATAGGTAACGGAATATACGGGTTTATAGAAAAGAGGCAGCCCAGAGGACCACATATGAAAAACAGAATAGAAAATAAGAGAAAAGAAAAACATATATACACAAGAGAGTTGGTCTGAAACAGACCAAACAGAATATAGTGCAATTTTGAACCAACACATCATTACAATAAACAATACGAGCACTGGTCTCATCTCCAGATGAGAGGGGGTTGCCCCTTCGTGACTTTGCTTCCTATTTTGAAGCATAGCCATTCGTTGGGGGGAGAAACTTCAGTGGCCCATGGGGGGTAAATTTATAACTAATAAGCTGCCCATCAGCAATATTATCCGGTGTATTGAATGCATACTCACATTGTACAACCGTACTCAAAACAACATGTACGATTCTCGTCTCATTTCACTTAGTGGGCACATCAAGGTGCTATTCGGTACATATTTTAGACAGGAAATATGGCGATTTTTTCCTAGCTGGGAATCAGGCTCAGCAATGTAATACAATAAAATTTCCAAAACCTTAACGATTTAACTTTTAGACTGAAGCTTTCTGGCCTCGAATACTCAAATACACAAAACAGGCTTGGTCAAATCTATAACAGGCAATACTTAGCCGGGGATTCAGTTCATCATCTTCCTTTACAACCTCGATAGAGTCTCAGCCATGTGTTCAGCTGGATATTGTACGAGTGTATTTGTTGGTATTGAAAGTAATAAACAGAAAACCTGGTCCCAGATAAAGGCCTCTCTGCTGCAAACTGTCGAGCGGTGAACAGCAAAACAAGAACTTTGTCAACTCAGTGAAACTTCTAAGGATCCATAAAAAACGACATCAGGGAAAGTCTCAGGTATTGCTTCGTCTTCAGTGGGTAACCCGCATCCGCCTGGGTTTGGGAGATTCAGGTGCTCTGGTCCATTCTCTCAGCAAGCGGCCTTTACGGTTCGGGTCGCGATCCTTCACTTCTGGCACGGGGAGATTCCATTGTGTTAGATATTTAGCTCCTTCCTCCGGAGATCTGAACATCGTAGTGATTCCCAATCTGGTTACCATCAGCTTTGTTGGAAAGCCCCATTTATACTTCAAATCAGCGGCTCTCAGTGCCGCAGTGATCGGTTGATAAAGTCTGCGCTGCTGTAAAGTATAGGGAGACAGGTCTGCATACATTTTTATTCCCCCAAACGGATCAGGTAGATCCGTGTTGTTTCGGCTGGCTCGTATTAGTGCCTCCTTAAATTGAAAATAATGTAGCCGGAGGATCACATCCCTGGGTACTTAATTTGGTAGGTGTTTTGGCTTTGGTAGCCTGTGGATCCTGTCTATGAGCATATCAGAGCCGGTGCAGGTTGGTATGAGCGCGGAAAATAGCCCTTGGGCCCATTCTTCTAATCGCTCTGGCGGGACCACCTCCGGGATTCCCCTCAGCCTGATGTTATTTCGTCGGGATCTATCCTCTAGGTCCCAAACTTTCACTTGAAGCGCATGAAAATCATTGGATAGTTTTGTATGTCTCTCCAGCAGAGTGTTATGGTGATCCACCATGTCATCCACTTTTTTCTCGACTTTCGCCGTACGCTCTCCCAGCTCCCTCATCTCCCTGGCAAATTCAGTGGTGATATCTGACATGTCGCCTTTAATCTGAGCTCTTAATGTCGTGAACATAGATTTTATTTCGTCCACAGGCATCAACGTCGGATTGGAGATTGAGGAAGCCGCGTCGTCGCCATCAAAGGCCTCTTCCTCCTCCTGTTCGGCTCGTCCGCCATTTTGACCGCCTGAGTCTGTAAGTTTCAACGACTTTTTCCCACCTTTAGGCGTCATGTATTTCAACAGTTTTTCTTGCTTCCGTGATGAGCGTTGTTGCGACATCGTGTAGGTGAAGTTTTGCATCAGGAGCAGGTAGTTTTCGTTTGAATTCAGCTTTAATCCCCGTGGGTCACTTAGGAGCTCCTCTAACACGCGTCCAGTCTGAACCACGGTCAGGACACGCCCCCCGTGCATCTCCTTTTTTAAATGATTAGTTAGTTTGGCAAATGGTTGGGATAAGTGGGTTAGTATTAGTGTTACACTAGTTGTGTAGAACTGTAAGTGGGAATATAGTTTACATTTTCCATTTTATATGTATTTTTAATATTAAATTGTAGTTTATATCATGGCTCCCTTTAATGTGGGGCAACAGGGGTAACTGCCCTGGGTCCAGTAGTTCTGGGGGGACCCTTTTATCCCTGCACCACTCCTTTGAACAGTCACTTTGGTGTCAAACCCTCTCATTTTGTCCAAGAGTGTCTGTGACGCAGTTGCGTGGTAGGGGGGGGGGGTGCACATTGTTCAGCTACCTGCGTCCCCAAATGACTTTCCAGTGACATCTCTGCTCTCAAACGGCATGACAGTGTCATTTCAGTCCCCAAATGGCTACCCAGTGTCATCTCAGTCCACATTCAGTTTGCAAGTGCCATCTCTGTCCCAAAATGGCTTCCCAGCATCATCTCTGTTCCCAGACGGCTACCCAGCATTATCTTTATCCCCAAACAGCTTCCCATCGTCATCTCAGTTTCTAAACAACTTTCTAAACAAGTTTGCAAGTGGCAAATTAGTCCCCAAAAGATTTTCCAGTGTCGTCTCCAAAACGGCTTGCTAGTGGCAACTTTGTCCTTGAACACAGTGTCAGTGGTATCTCTGTCCACAAACAGCTTGCCAATGACATCTCTGTCCCTGAACAATACAGCTCCCAGGACTGGCAGGATATGTTGCCTTACTGGCTCGTGGGGGGACTTTAATTTTCATGCCTACGACAAGCTATGTGGTTGACAAAAATCTAATTATTCATGATATTGTGCAGTTTATATATTATATGTCTTATTTATATATGACTATAAATGACACCCTGGGTAATCAAAACTGACTAAGCCGTCTCTTCTTAAAATGAAATCCCTGCTCTCAGATAGGACTATTTGCCCTGGAACCCCATACAGTATTACCCCCCCCCCCCCCCCCCCACACACACACACACACACACACACGAGTCTGGGCATGTACCCTCAGATCACAATTAAAAATAAACTAATTTCTTCCCTGGGGTCCAGAGGGTGATAAAATGTATGCTCTAGACCCAATTAAAAATAATTAATAGCCCCCAGATCCCATCATATATAAAATTATTTGGCCCCCCTTAGGGGGCTATTTACTGAGAGGTGAGTTTCAGGTGAGATGAACATTTAATCTCACCAATTTAGCTATACATTGTGCAGGGACAATCCTGGTGACTTTGATTAGTGTGGACAACTCACTAGGTTCGAACTGCACAATGTATAGCTAAATTGGTGAGATGAAATGTTCATTTCACCTTAACTCACCTGAATCTCACCTTTCCGTGAATAGAGTTTTTAGATTTTTTTATATAACGCCAGAAATTTCCAAGCACTCATGGGACTTCAAATTACAAAATGTCCATTTTTTTTTATCATTGTAAAAACAATATATACATATGTATGTAAATATAATTATATGGATCTTTGGGCTTTCCACTATTCAAATGACATGAATGGGTGCATTATTGTTACTTTCTAGACCCCTGATTTTGTAATATTTGTTTTTTGAAAAATATTGCATATAAAAACAAATAACTCTTAGATCCCTTTACACATAGAATTCATAACCTAGAATTAAATAGAAACAATGTTATAAAATGAACTTAAAACAGGAGGATAGCTGTGCTTTAGTGTTGAAGATATATGATTTTATTAGAAGAAAGTTTTCTTAAGGGATTATACAAGTTTTTTTTTAAGCTTAATATAGGCCAATTAATTTTTGAGGTATAATTTTACCATGCCTTGTATTAAGATTCATTACATGTAATTATCATATTAAAAAAAACATTGTCTATTCATTTAAACCTCACATCATTTGGTATATAAGAGCAAAGTTTAACATACCGTGCATGGTCTAGCTTTAATTTTTATGGCAAACTAGAACATTGGTGCCCACCCATAGTTCACCACGACACTTCTGCAATCAAACTTGTAGATCAGTGTTTCTTGTACTCGTCTTTAGAGATTTTGAATGAAATACACATTGTGTAGTAGCTAGACCTCTGACATTTCAAAAGGACAACAGTCTATAATGTTTTCTACCCCAACCCTTCTCACTCTATGTGCCCAACTTGCACACCTGTGATCCATACCCAACTAATGATATATAACTGTTTTTGCACTGGCGTTCTGGAACATTAGAATAGCACTTCAAACCACAGGAGCTGGTGCATTTAGTAGGGTATATGATGGGTCTTATTACCAAATGACAGCTGTTGAGCTGTAAGTTGGCCATTCTATTCAGTGATTATTCTAACATGGTTTAGATAGAAACACAAGCACAACTAACACACTGTTGGTAAAGTCACATACAGAGCAGTATATGAACAATTAGCTGCTTTTCTGGTGTTTCTTAACACAAGCCAAATACTCCTCTACATCATCAGGTGATCCAAGTATCAGTGGGACCCTCCGATGGATAGACTCCGGCTTCACGTCCAATACTGGCTGGGTCCCGGTGGTTGCCATCCCTCCAGCCTGTTCGATAATGAAAGCCATAGGATTACACTCGTACAGCAGTCGCAGCTGAACAGAATATAAAGACAAAAAAAAATGAGATTAGTGTGTGGTTACTAACACACCTCTTTGTAGTAAGCAAGGACATCAATTATTTCAATTATCTTGTTATTCAATTATATCTCATTTGTTACCAATGTAACCCTAGATGAATGTAAGTGCCCTGTCTTAAACCTACTGTATTATTTTAAGCATAACAGTAGCATTTTTATTTAATGTATTTTAAGCGGAAAGTACGCACAAAAAATAACTCATGCAGGCACAATAATCAGCATGGTCCTGAAAACTCCATTTTTACATCAGGAACCACATTAGAGTTTGTGTCTAACTTCCTTGTGCACCAACTGAAGATAAGCCATAGGAGTACTAAACCTCAAAAAGAAATGTAACATCAGTAACTCAATTTTACTGCTGCACATATTAAATCAGATTAGCCAGGAAGAGACAACTGCCCAGAGTTGACCATACTAGATAACAAAAACAAGTGTGTTTAAGATGCAGATTACATTAAAGAGCCCATGTAAAGGGGCACTAAAGCATTTTTCTCTGCTAGTAAAGAAAGAGAACTGAATTTTTGCATAGAGGGGATCTATTCTATATTAGAAGCAGAAAGAGAAAAAAAGTTTAGTGGCTATTTAACTAAAAATCAAAACAATAAAAAGTATTTGCAAGATCCAACATCTTGAGGATGGATTTATTGTAAAAAAAAAAAAAAAACCCTTCAAGAGGGAGGTAAGTGAGGAAAGCATACATTGCTCTACACATTATTTTTTTAGAATGCAGAACAGACTACTGTACCATAGACATATGCAAATCACCCCAACAGGAACCATTCACAAAAATGTGGTTATATTTTCAAAACGTTCAATAGGTTACAGGGTTTCTTTCACTGTGGCTCATTATGGTCATCTGACATTTCCATTAAAATACGGAATTTACTTTCACAGCGTGTTTTATGAGGTGAGCAGGTGGAACAGCCACTTTTTAAGGCTTCTGACTGTTGTATAAAACCACAGTAATTGTGTTTATCTAGCTGTCCAATCCTGTCAGTAGTCAGGGAAGGGCAGAAAGAAACAATTTTAAATCCTGTAAATGATTATCATAAATCACAAATCTGGGAGGGATATTGGTCACATTTACAAAGTGCGGAAACGTAAAAGATATATTTCAGAAAAATACATACATGTAAAACTCTTAAAACTTAGATATCACAAAAGTACAATAGGTTACGGAGACAGAAAGGTGAATGGCAAAAACGTTGTGACTTCTTTGCTCTCTGCCACCAGCTTATTGTGGCATGGTATCCCAACATTATAAAACTCTACTGGAACACAGTTCCATTAAACGTTCCTTTCAATTTGACAACTGTGTTATACAGCTATGTGACACACACAACATTCGTAAATAGACACCAATCACGAGTCACTGACCTTTGAATATACAGGTTTTTTTTTACAACTGCCAATCTTGCAGTGTTTAGCTAAAGTTAGATGTCAGCACTTTTGTATCACACAAAAATATCATAGTAATGATTCTTTAACTCAGCTGATCTGTCCTTAAGGGGACTGACGTCTTTGTTACTTAATACACAGCTGTTTTCCACACTGCTCAGTCACAAGAATTGCAACATGTTTAAATATGCAACATTTACATTTAGTTTCCATAGAAATACAGAGCAAAATCAATAAAATGTAATATCAAAGGGGCCACAAAAGCCTATTCACTGATCAGTGATGCAAATTGTAATATTTTTATACTATTTGGTTTGTTTACAATCTGTGCAGTGTTTCTTTTAAAAAAAAATGCCACTGGAGCATTTACCAACCTATGTACCTCCATCAATGATCTCAGTTAGTCAGGAAACCTGGAGCACCCTAGTGAAATGTGACATTTATTGCGTTTATGGTACTATATTTCAGGTGTTCATTCGCTGGGGCGACTGACCTCACCATTCCTACAGCACAGAATCCTTTTAAACATTACACTGTATAGTTACAAAAAGCAGTGAGCGGAAAATTCTTTGCTCTCTGTATTTTTGTCAAAATTGTGAAATTATTTTTTGAATTCTCTCTTTATTGACCCCTCATGTAATCACTTACAGCCACATACATGTGTAGAAAACATGAACATATAATTAAAAGATCACAAAATGTGCCACAGAAGTAGTATCCATGGATTGGAATCTACAACCAGGAAGTTGACCTCAAAATGTGTCTTCCTGGATAGGAATATGCTACATTGTATGGTCTGTGCACGTTTATTAAACACTCAGCAGCAGGGGCGTAACTGATGCATCCAGGGAGCATCCTATCTTTGGCACCTCTCTATCCGCCAATCCAACTTCTTTTAAACCTCCCAAATGCCTTAATTTTTTTAAGCCCTTCCGCTGTGTCCATTATTTTTTTTTAAATGAATTCAATCTTTAAAGGCTTGAAAAACCAAACAAGAAGCACAGCACTCCGTGTAATTGACGTTTATGCCATCACTGACATGAGTATCTTGTTACATGCCAGTTTACCCTCATACTAGGGTTAATCATATTTTCATTTTTGCTTCTATATTAGAAGCTCAAGAAAATTTTTTTTAAACATTTAGTCACACTTAACAGTAAGATTCTTTACAGTAAGTGTTTTCAAGACAGATAGTGCTAAAACCATTGATTTCAACATTAATAAGAAAATATGAAAATTCTTAGATTCATTTGTTAAGGAGTCCCATAATATTGCTGTATGGAGAATGTTACCTTTCCTTTGGGACTCTTCTCATTGGCTGGGTACAGGAAAATCCCACCATAAATCAATGTTCGGTGAACATCAGCGACCATGGAACCCACATACCTTGAGCTGTATGGTGAACTTCCATCCTAAAAGAAGATGGAGAAAAAGAGGGATGCCTTCATTAATTATGTACCTTAACGTAACCTTTGACTGTTTATTTTTTTCATTCAAATAATTTATTGTGTAGGGGATAAAATAAATGTGAAATATATTAATATATGGATTTCAAACAGACATGTTATGATGTTGATAAAAAGAAGGGCTACAATAAAACAAACAAAACAATCCTTGGAGTACTACCAACTCTTTTAAATCATATCAAATAAACTGAAACATCAAAATCATGTTTTGTAGAATAAAAAGAAAATGTATGCTAATTATTAGCAACATTCTGGGTTATTTGTATCTATAATTATAGTAGGTTTTCTATCAAAAAGACACATCAGAAATACATGTAACTAGATTGAGATTTAATTAGCCAAATGTCACACAGAAAATAGCTCTTTGAACCATATTTTTTAGCCAATAGAAAGGATATATTTATATATATATATTTTTATTTTTATGTTTGTTTGTTTTTGTAACCTGGTTTGATGTGAGTGAGCGGATCTCTTTGGACTTCGTCTCCAGCAGCACCCCATTATGATAAATAGGTGAGTGCATTCCTTTCCTGATGTTGCAGTCAGGGCTGCCATCAGGGGGTGACAGCTGGTACACCTGTACATCTGTCACAGGGCCACTCGGGCACTGCTTTTTTTTCTTTTAACCCCTTAGTGACAAGACATTTTCACCTTGACTTTCCGTTGGTGACAATTGCAGTTTTGACATTTCTGGGGTGTTTGTGTTTAGCTGCAATTTTCTTTTTTTCTCACATACTGTACCCACACAAATTACATGTTGTTTTTATCGACATAAGAATGGCTTTCATTATATACCATTATGTTCATCATATCTTATAATTTACTACAAAAAAATCATAAAATATGATGAAAAATAAAAAAACAAACACTTTTTCTAACTTTGCCCTAAAATATAATTTACACAAATACAATCATTTAAAAAGATGCCGTCTTTTTTAGTGGGATGGTCGAGGGGACCAGGGGGAATATTAGTCAATGATTTATTAAATACTATAATTATATAATTATATACTGCTTTTTCTTAACTTCTTTCTTCCTCTTTTTTCTCTCTTTTCTGTCCTCCCCTGTATCAGTGTATTATTGTCATTATTATCTAAAAAAAACAACTTCAATAAATAATAAAAAGTTAAAAAAAAAAGAAAGACCCAGTCTAAATAGTTTCTAAATGTTGTCCTGAGTTCAGAAATATGCATGTTTCCATATTTTTCGGTATTTTTTTACGAGTTATGGGGCAAGAAGCAAAAATAATGTTTTTTGTTTTTTTCCTGTATTGACCTTTTGACCCCAACCCGAACCCCAAATTTAACCCTAACACTAAATTGAACCCCAACTCTAACCCTTATGCTATCCCTTAATATATTTTAATTTTAATAAAATTTTAACCCTATCCCTTATGCTAAAAATTATTTAATTTTAACCCTATAGGCTAATCTAACTATATAACCAGTTTTTAGCTAATTAAATATTTATTTTTATTTTTTTACATTGCTATGCTACTTAGCCCTAGGGGCAGTCAAGTAGCATAATCAGAGTGACGGAAGTTAATTTACTTTCACTTCCGAAGCTCAGACCACCAGAGGGCATAGCCATATTGACGGAGCATGCTACCATGTCAATATGGCTCCCACGATCACCCACGACAGCACCGTCAAATCAGTTTTTGCGATCATTGATCGCGAAAACCGCTTGATTCCCCGCACCATGTTCCCGGCAGGACGTGCCTGACACATCCATTGTCGCGAAGGGGTTAAAGAAGAACAACAAAAATACACGTGCCGGCAGAGACGCTAGCTCACAGCATCTCTGCATGAGAAGGCAGCATGGTGTCTAACACACTGTCAGACATCCTTCCATGCTGCCTCTCTTGGGAGCGGGGAGCACAAGAGAGGCAGCATGGAAGGCTGCTGTCTTTCATACAGGAGGTGAGTACTGGGGCAGGGGAAGGAGGCTGAGAAAAAGGCTGGGGCATATTACTGGGCATAGAGTGGCATATTAATGGGAAAACTGGCTGTGGCATATTAATAGGCAAACCGGCTGTGGCATATTAATCGGCAGAGAGTGGCATATTAATGGAAACACTGGGCAAGCTGTGCGATGCCCTGAAACATTAAAAGGTGACATTTGTATGGGAGGTAGGAGCTTGGTCATTTTATAAAACACATTATGTGTGCATCACAGATAAATATATCTAAAGTATAGACCCTTATGAGGTCATAGGCCCCCTTGTGGTTCAAAACAGCATGTATTTGCAGCAGACAAAAGAACTTAATAGTTAATAGAAATATGAATAATATTGTGTTTATATCTGTAAGCTCATATAAAGGCATTTTGTACAAAACAAAAATTATGATTGATAACATATAAAACATTTCTATCCAGGCTGTTGGTTTTCATGTTTGCAAACGATTTTTTGCATAGTCATGCTTTTGGTTTTCATGCCTAAATGGAATTAATATTTTCACGTTACAGTAAATTCCGCTTTGTGTAACATTATGCTGAGAACCTGCTGGCATCATGTCCAGGATTTCCTTACTGACTCAGCAAAGATATGGTCTTTCAGATATCAACACAGCGTCTGATGTAATACAGGACAGCCCAGTAAAAAAACAAACACTGACCTGATATGTAATGTACACCCCACTCAAAACATGGAGTGTATTACCAAAATAAAAATCATGTACAAAAAAAAGATTGGGGATGACTGGAGTTACAAAGTATAATAAAGCCATTGCACATGTGCTACAAATTATTCAAACTGATGAATCAAACATACACTTCAGGAATTTTCTCAGACGTTTAATGGGAATACCACTCCTATCCTTTGTATATCTTATTTGTTTCTTTTATTTATGTGTATAATTATTAATTTCATGCTTGTTTTTAGTTTCCTGGTGTATTTCATTATATTTCTGTACATTAAAGGCATTTATATCTTTAGAATACTCTCTCACTACCTGTGTCTGTGTTCTCCATTTACTGGCAGTGGTAGTCCGGAGTGCTGGCTTTAATCGTCTCCCTTTTTTCTCTATATTTGTTATAATATAATAATATATTATATAATTATTATATAATAAGATAACTCATTTTGTGCATGTAAGCAGTGGGGCTTGCAGTTTCAGTGACATTGATATTGTGCAGGCGCGGTAGCGCTGACACTCTGACCTCCCATGCTCCGCCCCCAAAGTCCTGATCCGCCTGAGAAAGTTGGAGTGGTCCTTCAATCACTATCTAAATTATTGTAAATTATCCATATAATTTTCAGGAATGTAGATGTAAGATTTCATGACATTATAAAAACTGTTTTATTGACATATATTTATTTTATGCTCTATATCCTGTTTAAAATCGACCTTAAAGAGTCATAGAGCTGGGATAGTAAATTCACACAGTTACTTAACATAATATCAAAATGCCTTTGAAGATAAGACTACTGTGTACAAGGTAAGATTTGAATGGTGTTTATTGGCACAATGCAAGAGTTAAATATATCTATACACACAAAAAATCATTGTAATATCTGTCAACTACATTTGATCCTGGGTCACAAGGAATTATAATAACAGGTTATATACCGCCCACTGGTGGCCTGATGTTGCATAGAATGGTTCGTCTTTGGTGACACATTCAGTCCATATAGCCTGTCCATAATCCTCAAAACTCAGTTTTCTGTTAACTGGAACATTTATTTTAAATATTTTAATGCACATTCAGATAACCAACAGAAGAGCGGCCCTTTAAGCACTTAACCAAAATACTAGTGCAATAATAAAGTTTTTCTTTTATTGCTTTGAAAGCCATTCAGTCTTAAAATCTCCTTTTTTTTTTTTTTTTTGACACTCACAGTGTTGGCATTAAGTAGGTAACCTGCCTGCATATTACATCATTGTGTCGACTGCCATAAACGGTAGGCAAGTTTCTTTTCTGTCTCTTTCCCTTCTCTCCTCAATTAGGGAGATATGGAGGACCTTTGGGCCTTATACAAACATGACGTACAAACATTTATATCATACACACATGTGGACTCCTGCTCCCGTTTCCCCCACCTCCTGCGTTCTTTCCGCTCTAGTCTCCTGAGTGGGAATATTTGGTTCATATTTCAATATATAGTTACCCCTCTCTCATTAATCTAGCTGGCCTTCCTTCAAAAAATTAACCCAGTCATCCCATTGTTTATACTTTTTGCTATTCCAATTGAATTGTGATACAATTCCTCTTTCCATTAAGCATTGCTCTATCAATTGTGATTTAATGTTTGCCCATATTAGATGCTCCGCGGTCTTCCAATTCCTGGCTATTTCTAGTTTTATTACTGAGACTAGGTGAATCACAAATAGGGTTTCTTTTTCTGTTTTCCTTGGGAAGTTTAAGTGGAGTAGTGCTCTCTCTGGTGATAAAGTCCATTCTTTCCCAATATTCCGGGATAGTTTCCCAGAAATATTTTGCCAAAAAGGCCTTATTATTGTGCAGCTCCACCATATATGTATTACGTCTCCCTTCCTGTCACCACATCTCCAGCAGTTAGATATGTTCGTCTTTGACATTTTTGCTATCGTTGTGGGTACTAAATGGCATCTATACGTTACTTTAAATTGGAGTTCGTTGAGGTTTAGGCAATGTATTGCTTTATAGTTATAATATAGCGCTCTGTTCCATTCCTTCTCTTCGATTATTAGGTTTAGATCTTTTTCCCATTTACTTAAAGCGGTCGGTACCCTATGATGTTGTATTGCCCTAATTAGGTCCATTGCTTTCGTAGTCAGTTTATTGAAGTCAGTTTTTCCCAATGTATCCTGTAGGATCACTTGAGGTTTGGTAAAGGGGCATGTCAATTACTAATTCCCTAAGGAAACTTCTCACTCTCAGATATTTAAAGATATCTTCTCCGTTAAGGGAGTATTTTTCTTGTAGCTCCCTAAAAGATGTCATCACATTCCCCTCCATCAGGTCTGAGATATTTTTAATTCCCCTCTCCCCCCATTTCCTAAGGTCCAGGTTTATATACGGATTCTGAACAATAGACAGGGGCAAAAAGGGAAGTAGCCTATCTCTCAACCCTATTTTTTTTTTATTGTCCTCCAATTTCTGTAAATATGTGAGAGGGGAGAGTCCATCAATGTGTTTTCCTTCCCTCCCATATATTTTTCTGGGGTCCAGAAATATGTTGGGAAATCTCCAAAGAGTTTGTTTTCCCCTAACTCTATATCATACCAAGGTTCCTTTTTTGATCGTTCATTTAATGTTACAAAGGTCTGTGCCAGTAGTGTTGTTTGTGCGTATTCTTGTATTGAAGGCAATCCCACCCCTCCTTGTTTCTTACTTTTCATTAAGATCTGTGAGATCACTCTAGGTCGTTTCAAGGCCCATACAAATCTATTGAAGGATATTTGGATGAGTTCTAGCCAGAATTTTGGGATAGCAAAGGGTAACATCTAAAATCTGGGTAGTATGTATGATTTTACAGCATTGACTCTGCCCATCCAGGATATGAATAGGCCTCGCCATTTTTTAAATTAAATATTCATCTCTCTTATCAAAGGTAAGAGATTTATTTGGGGCCAATCTTCTGGGTCTTTTGAGATCTCAATCCCCAAATACAGGGGCAGGCTGGGCCGGGGGGCAGGGAGGCAATTGCCCCCCAGGCCGCCCTAATGTTTGTAAAACACAGCCGCTGGGCCAGTGTTAAAAAAAAAAAAAACGCGCTTGCAGGCAGAGACGGAGGTGAGAAGGGATCGGAAGATCCCCTCTCACCTCCGCTCTGCCTGCAAAACTGCACGGGGAGCCGAACAGGCAGCACAGAGAAACCTCCGTGCTGCCTGTTCGGCTCCCCGTGCAGTGTGCCGACACGGAAGTGCCGACAGTCACGTGATCGGCGCTCTGACGTCAGACGCGCGCCGATCACGTGACCTGTCGGCACAACCGCCGGGAGGCCGAACAGGCAGCATGGAGGGACCATGCTGCCTGCCACCAGGTAAGTCCTCCTGCCACTAGCCACCAGGGAAGTCCTGCCTCTAGCCACCAGGGAAAAAGGTAAGAGATGGGGAGGGGGGGGCAAAAAACACTGGCATATTATTGGGCAAATTGGCTGGGGAATATTACATGGCAAATAAGACTGGCATATTATTGGGCAAATTGGCTGGGGAATATTACATGGCTAATAACACTGGAATATTATTGGGCAAATTTACTGGGGCATATTAAATGGCAGAATAACACTGGCATATTATTGGACAAATCGTCTGGGGAATATTAAATGGAAGAATAAGACTGGCATATTATTGGGCAAAATGGCTGGGGAATATTAAATGTCAATTAACACTGGCATATTGGGCAAATTAGCAGGGGCATATTAAATGGCAGATAACCTTGGAATATTATTGGGCAAATTTACTGAGTCATATTAAATTGCAGAATAACACTGGCATATTATGGGACAAATTGGCTGGGGAATATTAATGGCAAATAATATTGGAAATGTGTATGTAATGGGGTGATGGAGGCATGTAAATGTGGTGATGGGGCATGTCCTGGTGTGCAACGTGCGTTATGGGTCATGTCGTAGGTGTGCAACGTGGGTAGGGGGGGTGCCCAAATTTTGGGATATTGGGTGTCTAAATCCTGGCATATTGAGGGGCATAATCCTGGCATATTGAGGGGCATAATCCTGGCATATTTAGGGGAAAATCCTGGCATATTGAGGGGGCATCATCTTGGCATATTGAGGGGAAAATCCTGGCATATTGGGTGTCTAAATCCTGGCATATTGAGGGGCATAATCCTGGCATATTGAGGGGCATAATCCTGGCATACTGAGGGGCATAATCCTGGCATTTTGTAAGGGAAAATTCTAGCATATTAAATGGCAAATCCTGGCATATTGTGGGGGAAAATCCTGGCAATATTCGTTACAAAACAAGGAAAAGATGGCCGTGGATGGGGAGGCGATTCGATGGTGCAATGGGCCACTTGACTGGATTTGCCCCCCAGGCCTAAGGCTGCCAGCCCTCCCCTGCCCAAATATGTGAGAGAGTCTTCTGCTAAAATTAAGCCATAACCTTCTACCTCTCTTTTTTGTGCTTTATTCATTGATATTGGAAGGGCAGTTGATTTAGTGATGTTTAATTTATAATTTGACAGGTAGCTATATTGATCAAGCAACATCATTATTTGTTTCAGTGAGCTGAGAGGTTCCTGTATTGTGAGCAGAATATCGTCCGCATAAAGCATTATTTTTTGGGCGCCTTCCTTTCCCCAGCCCATTACCTCCGGACATTCTCTTATCTCCCTAGTGAGCGGCTCAAGGGCCAGGACATACAGAATGGGTGAGAGAGGGCAACCCTGGCGCGTGCCGTTAGTTAACGGGAACTAGTTTGATCGTATACCTGAGTCAATTACTCTACCTTCTGGCTCCTGATATAATGCCATAATTGCCCAATGTATTTCTCCCTCAATCCCAAAAGCCCGTAGGGCCTCTGACATATAACCCCAGCTGATCCTGTCGAACGCCTTCTCTGCGTCCAATGACAGGATCAGCCGGGGAACACCCGGTCCTTCCCTCTCTCCCACAAAATCTGCCAAGGTTCTTATATGATTTGTTGCAGATCGTCCTGTCGTGAATCCTACTTGATTATTATGAATCAAGTCTGGCAGTACCCGTTTCAGTCTCCCCGCCAGGACCCCTGCGTAAATCTTGGCATCGATATTCAGAAGAGATATCGGTCTATAATTTGTTAATAATTCTGGATTTTTCCCTGATTTCAAGATTGGAATGATGTTACTTTTCAGTAGTTCTTGTGGAAGTGATCCCTTTCTTATCGCCTCATTAAACAATCTTACCATATATGGGGATATTAAATTTTTTAGAATCTTATAGAAATTAGCATTAAAACCATCTGGTCCCGGGGATTTTTTTATTTTCAGTTTTCTGATTACCTCATGTATTTCTTCTTTTGTAATCTCCTTATTTAAATCTAACCATGTTTGCTCCGAAACCCTGGGGAATTGTTTATCTTCAAAATATTGATGTATTTCTTCAGCTTTGGTATTTTGTGGGATATTGTACAAAGCACTATAAACAGAATTAAAAGTGTGGCCTATATCCGTTGGTACCATGTATGTCTTTCCCTTGTGTATTATCTTGGAGATATTATGTTTAGTTCTTTTTTTTTCAACTGGTTAGTCATTAATTTATCCGCCTTGTTACCCCTGTAGTTTTTTTATGGTATTTAAAGCTCTCAGTGATTTATTTGCCTCATTTATTAATTGTAAATTAATTTTTTCTTTGATGTCGGCAATTTTCTTTGATGTTTGGGTTATTCTTGTTGTCTTTGTTCAGTTGGAATAAAGTAATGTACAGATCCGATAGACCTAGCTCTCTCTGTTTCTTAGCGTATGCTCCTAGACAAATAAAATGTCTAATTACAGCTTTATATGTGCACCATAGATTCGATATCTCCATGTCATCCAGATCATTTTCCTCAAAAAACAGTCGGGATGTATCTTTGATATGTTCTATATATTGGTCTTTCTTTAATAGAGTGTTATTCAATCTCCAGTCTGTTTTTAATCCCCTATTTTGATCTTTAATGTCCATAATTATCATATTATGGTCTCACCATGTTATCTCCTGGATGTGGATTCTATGAATCAATGCTGCTAAGTTAAATTCTCCTACGATATAATCAATACGTGAGTAAGCACAGTATGTTTTAGAAAATCATGTGTAATCTCTCTCTGTTGTGTGGAAGACTCTCCATATATCTAATAAGACTGATTTATCTAGTAGATGTTGCAATCTTTGAGCCTGGTAAATTGTATTTTTATTTGGTTTAGGATTTCTTTGTGAACTTCTATCTGTCCAGGGGTCTGCTATACAGTTAAAGTCACCCATCCAGATCAGAATTCCCTGTCTGACCATTGACATCTTTCTTTCAATATTTGTTAAAAAGCGGACGGGGGACGTGTTTGGGGCATATACATATACTAGAGTGTATATCTTTTTATTTATCTCTACTACTGCCATTATATATCTCCCCTCTCTGTCTATATCTAAATGTTTAAATTTTACCTCCAAGTCTTTGGAAAAGATAATTGCCACACCTCGTTTCTTTTGTTTTTTTCAGGGAGGCTTCTATGCACAATGGGAATTTCTGGTTCTTTATTTTTTACTTATCTTCCGCTCTCTAATGTGTTTCTTGAAGGAAACATATATTAACTATTTCTTGTGCTAGTTTGTTAAGTAGTATTGATCTTTTCTGTGCAGAGTTAAGGCCCTGCACATTTAGTGTAGCAAACCTCAACATGTTTCCCGCAGAACTATCTTTTGCCCACTCCCACCCTCCTTCGTGGCTTCCCGCAGGTGTGGAACGAGAGAAGCAAAGTCCACAAAGACATACACTCATTCATACACATATAGACAAACATATATTTGTATGCTAATCTCCCCTCATGGGGCTGCATACTTCCACAGTTAAGTCTCCAGACTAACCTGTGGACTAAACTTGCCATTCTCCAATGGCAATTTGAGAACCCGGGAGTTGAGACACGGGCCGTTATCATCGCACAGATCCTATATCTGTAATAATAGTTTTCTTTTGTTTGTTTTTTCTCTTATCCTTTGTCCCTTTCCTTTTTTTTTTTTTTTTGCCAGGGGGGGTGGGGTTTGGGGTGGAGATAGATTAGGGGAGAAAAAATAACTAAATAAAATAAAAATTAAAAATAAAAAAAATCTTAAAATCTACTTTCTGCAGGCTCCCAGCACTGAAATCTGCATTATTTCTCTCAATTTACACATATTAACAATAATTTTAATATTTTATTCAAGGGAAAAATAAATACTTATAAAAAAGGTCTCTTACCTTAGGGAACTTCTTATTGTTCAGGTATTCTGTTACAGCAGCATCAAAGTACTTAGCATAACCCTCATTAAGGCTGTAAATCTTCCCTTTCTTCTTGACTTTAACATTTTTGTCCACTAAAATGAATTCACCAAGTGCCTTCAAATGCAATAAAAAAAAACTAAAAGTACATTTTTGTAATAAAAGACATATATTCCTCAACTATGGAAAATTGTATAAAGCACTTGTTTTTTAACTTGTAGAAATGTTTGGTTTTTTAAAACGCATCAATATTAAAAATGATCTATACATTGTATTAGCAGTATTGCATGCAAATGCATAAAATAAGGGAAATATATGTTATAAATCTAGCTGCCATGGCTCCTGCTTCTAACATCATATGTGACTGAATATATGCAAATTAAGTAACTTTCAATAAACTTTTGAATAAAATGAAGGCATATACAAAAAAAAGTCACACAAATGATATATACAAATAAATATCTAAAAAAAACAAACAGTATATATATACATACATACACATGTATTGCCTGGGGCAAGGGTATAGTTAACCACCTCAGTAATAACAAGCAAATAGGTCCCCTCAGGGATAGAGGTAAATCAATAAAAAACAAAAAAACAAATGCACAAATAAACGGGTAAAATAGTCAATCCACACCTATTTCCCGCTGCAGAGTGTGCTGAGATAATGGCATAAACCTGGGCAGGTTCGCTAAGAAAGGAAGCCAAAAGGGACGTGTTTCGTTTCATCATCTTTTGTATGACTATTTAAATGCTTTCATTCTTTCGATTTTAATTGTGCATTTTTAATTGTATAGTGCTCTCTATTTTGAAATCTATTTGTACCCTCTTTCTCCAGTGGTGATTCACTGCAAAGTTCAAAGACTAGCAGCTATTATTCTTATAAAACAACATATCTCAAGAATTTCTACTGTAGATTGAGTCCAGAATATTAGCCCCTCATTTAACATGATCTGTATTTTTGGGGTACCAATTTTCTTTTAACTTTCATTGTAAAATGTGTTATTTGTATACCAAGCCACTAGATTACGTCATAAGCAGGAGACACCTCCAGCCAGATTTAGACCATAAAAATCTGTTATTTCATGCATTTGCATGCATACACAATGTATAGATCATTTTCCAGATTTTTTATTCTCCACTTTCACAGTATAAGCAATGTTTCTGATGACAGAGTCCCTTTAATACTAACTAAAATGTAACTATGACAGCAAAAATGAAATTATGTGTAGTCAAAGTGTAGGCATTTTAACCCCTTAAGGACAGAGCCTTTGAAACATTTTTGTCCTTTCTGGACAATGGCTATTTTAACATTTCTGTGCTGTTTGTGTTTAGCAGTAATTTTCTTCTTTGTCATTTGCTGTACCCACACATATTATATATTGTTTTTATCGGGACAAGAAGGGCTTTCTATGGATACCATCTTTTTGATCATATCTTATCATATTATTAAAAAAAATAATAAAATATGGTAAAAAAAAAAAAATACACAAATTTCTTTGTTTTTATTTGAAACAACTTCTCCTCATCGACAATAGCGAACGAAAAAACATGCTATATAGATTCTACTATTTCTCCTGAGTACAGGGATACCACCCATGCATAGGTTTGTTGGGTTGTTTGGGGGCTAAAATGCCAAATTTGTGAGGTGCAGTTTTTTGTTTTCCAACTTGAAATTTTTACATGTAGACAGCCTGCACCCATGTCCCATTTGGGACATATTTGAAGCCAGCTAGTGTATTTTACCCCATCAACCCAAATATTTTTTTAAAGAAGACACCTTAGGCTATCTCAAATGGTGGTATTTTTACACTTTCCATGCACTAATTCTACCACCAGCCTTTGTCAAACTTTGTGGTAGTAATTTTTTTGTGTTTTTTTTTCACAAACCTTGTACTTCAGACATGAATTCACAGATTTTGGTATGTGTCACTGCCAAATAACACCCTAATAAGTGTTCAGCAACATCTCTTGAGTACAGGGATACCACCCATGCATAGGTTTGTTGGGTTGTTTGGGGGGTAAAAGGCCAAATTTGGTAGGTGCAGTTTTTGGTTTTCCAAATTAAAATTTTGACATGCAGACCGCATGCACCCATGTCCCATTTGGGACATATTTGAAACCAGCCAGTGTATTTTACCCCATCAACCCATATATTTTTTAAAACAAGACACCTTAGGCTATCTCAAATGGTGGTATTTTTGCACTTTCCATGCACTAATTCTACCACCAGCCTTTGTCAAACTTTGTGGTAGTAATTTTTTTGTGGTTTTTTCCACAAACCTTGTCCTTCAGACATGAATTCACAGATTTTGGTATGTGTCACTGCCAAATAACACCCCAATAAGTGTTCAGCAACATCTCTTGAGTACAGGGATACCACCCATGCATAGGTTTGTTGGGTTGTTTGGGGAGTAAAAGGCCAAATTTGGTAGGTGCAGTTTTTGGTTTTCCAAATTAAAATTTTGACATGCAGACCGCCTGCACCCATGTCCCATTTGGGACATATTTGAAACCAGCCGGTGTATTTTACCCCATCAACCCATATATTTTTTAAAAGTAGACACCCTACGCTATTTCAAATAGTGGTATTTTAACACTTTCCATGCACTAATTCTACCACCAGCCTTTATCAAAGTTTGTGGTAGTAATTTTTGTGTGGTTTTTTTTCACAAATATTGTATTTGAGACATAAATTCACAGATTTTGGTATGTGTCACTGCCAAACAATAACCCAATATGTGTTCAACAACATATCCTGAGTACAGGGATACCGCCCATGCATAGGTTTGTTGGGTTGTTTGGGGGCTAAAGGGCCACATTGTGAAGGTGCGCATTTTCAACTTGGAATATTGACGTGTAGTCAGCCTGAGCCCATCTTTCATTTGGGACTTTTTTTTAAGTAGGACAGTGTATTTTACCCCAAAAAGTATATATTTTGTAAAAGTAGACACCCTAGGCTATTTTAAATGGTGTTATTTTAACACTTTCCATGCACCAATTCTACCACCAGCCTTTGTCAAAGTTTGTGGTAGTCATTTTATTGTGTATTTTTTCCCACATACATTGCACTTTAGACACAAATTCACATATTTCGGTATGTGTCACTGACAAACAATACCACAATATATGTTCAGCAACATCTCCCGAGCACAGGGATACCACCCATGCATAGCTTTGTCAGCTTTGTTAGGGGTTGAAAGGCTACATTTGAGAGGTGCGCTTTTTGATTTTCAAACGTGGAATTTGAACATGTAGAGCAAGGAAGGGGTTAATAGCTCTTATAAGAGCCTTTGTAGTACTGTACAAAAAAATTAACACCTAAAAATGACAAGAAAAAATGTTCTGCTGTGCAGTGATCAGTGGCTGGGAAGGGGTTAATACACTACACTATACAAAAGGTATGGCTTTTATAAAAGCCCTTGGGACTCACAATTTATTAACATTTTATTTAATTTATTACAATTTAAAAATTATGTTATACAGATCTGTCTCTTTCCCTCACTAAAACTCAAGTGAGGAGAGGGAGGCAGATCCATATGGGTCAGAACAATATTTACGAACCAGACGAATGGTGATGCTCATCTGAGAAATCACCAAACCACCTTTGCCACTGATCGGCTGTTACTGATCGCTATACACGCGTTCAGACAGCTTCAAAAGGAATACACGTAATCCCCTAGTGGGTATAATTAACCCCTAGTGAGTCTGACAAAAAAAATGCTGATAGCAAAAAAAAATCCTTCGGCGACTAGATTGCTCCATATGCGCTGCTTAGGCAGTGACCATATGCACTGCTTAGGCAGTGACCATATGTGCTGCTTAGGAAGTGATATACGGCAAGGAAGGGGTTAATAGCTCTTAAAAGAGCCTTTGATATACTGTAATAAATCAAAGTAAAAAAAAAGAACCCCTAAAAAATGCACAGACAGCAAAAAATGTGCTGCTGTGTATGATCACTGCGTACACAGCGATCAATGGCAGGGAAGGGGTTAAATGGCTTTTATAAAAGCCCTTGGTGTTTAAAATTTTATTAAATATTTTTTTAATTATTTTATTTTATTTTTTTACTTGATCTGATCTGTCTCTCTCCCTTACTAAAAGTAGTAAGGTGAGGGAGGCAGATCAATACTTGTCAAAGGCAATATTTAGTAATTACCATACATGCCTGCACACAGATCACATAGATCTGCTGTGCCGGCATCGATTGGCTCCCCCTAGAGCATCGGAAGTGAAATACTTTCACTTCCGATGCTCTTGCCATTAGAAGGGAAGCGCTGCCTGTACAGGCAGCGTTCCCTTCTACTGAGCCGATGGGGTCGCTCAGGAGAGCGACCACCATCGGCTCTGGGGAGCAGCATGGTGTTGTTAAGTGCCTCTCTGGCGAGGCACTTTAACAACACCGGAGATGCTTAGAAAGCAAACGATCGTTCGCTTTCTAAGCACATGTGTGCAGCGGGCGCAGACATTTTTAAATGGCTGCTACGATCACTCCGTGGAGTGATCGTAGCGCGCCCCTGCACATTTGGGGGGTGTTGCACAATGCCTCTACCTAGAGGCATTGTAGCAACACCGTTAGAGTAAAGAAAGCGACCGCTGGTCGCTTTCTTTACTCCATTTAGTGCATGACGTGCCAGGCACGTCAGCTGTCGGCAAGTCCACGATTTGCCGTGACGTGCCTGGCACGTCATCTGTCGTTAAGGGGTTAAACAGAAATGCTTTAATGAAAGAATACAAATAAGGTACATTATTGGGCCCCGCTTGGAGGGGACATATTGTTTCAAATCTTGGGTAAGATGAAGATGAAGATCTGACCCATCTGACCCCTGCATGATTCAGTAATGATCATGGTGTGCTTCTGTGTGCAGCACTGCTGGCTTTTTGCAGTTTAGGAATCTGACATCTTGGGTCAGATAAATGAATATCTCACCAAAGATTCTAAACAACATGTCTATGAATAAGGGTGATATCATGCGAAACGCGTCAGGCGGATCGCTCTCACCGGGTCATCTGTTTTAAGTGTCTACGTTATATTTAATACATTTTTCTATTTTTCACCATATCTACTTGGAGTGCATGTGTTTTTTTCTTTGTTTTCTGCTTATCTTATAATGGCCAGGGATAAATGAAAGTACTCAGATAACTGAGCAGACTAGATGGGGCGAATGGTTCTTATCGGATGACATTTTCTATGTCTTTATTGTAATTATTGCTGATATTTGTCCTTTAAATATATTTTTTTCTAAACTACCAGTACATTAGAGAAGTATTATTTGAATCCTTTACTAACTAATCCAAATGTATTATTCCAGTAAGTTTCTTCTTAATAAAGGAAACAATAAAACAAAGATGGGAAAAAAATGAGTAGTTTGAACTTACAGGATCTAACATGAAGCAGTCTACACCTTGACCAGTAGAGAGCGCTACAAGTGTTGCACTGCCATAAAGAGCATATCCTGCTGCTACAATGTTGCGTCCCGATTGTAAAGCATCTTGTTCACAAGGCTCAGTCTCGGTTGTCTGAAGAAAGATAGAGAGATTCATTGCAGTCCTGAACTCTAAAATAGTACGATGACTAGAACTCTAATTTAAAGGGCCACAACATGATTATTTTAAATGTGGCTTCACTAACTGAAGCAAAAGTTAAAATACTGTTGCCACATGTTTCACATGCCGAAATTACAGGTGAAAAAAAAGTTGTGTCTCATTAACTGGGGATTTATAGCATTCATAAAACATTCAGTGCAAGGCTGTCTTTAAATAGAGGAATTGATGCCCTGTAACAAGCATTTTTATACAGAATGATTTGTAATGTTATATATTAAACTAACAATAATACAATTTTTACCAGTCTGGTATGAGGTTTACTTTTGAAAAACAATGAAATGTAAAGCAGAACCATCATATATCATATTGATACTTTACCTTCCTGTATATAGCAAATATAGTTCCAATCGATGCTAAGCAGTCTATGTTTGAAGAGCCATCGAGTGGATCAAAGCAGACAACATATTTACCCTGCAAGAAAATCAAACACCCACATTATACTGTTGCATTTCAATCTTGATATACTGGGATCTATTTAACAATTGTTTAGCTAGCAATGCACTTTTGTTTGTTCAATTATACTTCAGGACCAAGTTTAGGCTTTCACTATGCGTTCAAAGCACATAGAGTTGTTCTGAAACATCATCTCTTTTTTTAAGGACATGAACTGTGAATAATTATTATGTAATCATCATTTTATTTCAAAGGGTATTGGTCATCATCAATGAGACTTTATCACTTTTGTAGATAATAACATTTATATACATTGAGCTTCACCTTTGATTTCCCAGACTTATAGGAACAACTACTAAAATTGGCCAGTGATACACGGGTCTTCTGCTTGCTTACAGACAGGGATGTCACCATCTGACAAATATTAGCATCCCACTTCCATGCTAGAAAGTGTGAGATTACAGTCTGGATTCTGAAGGCAGATGTTTTGAAAGCCATATTGATGGACTAGCCTAGTAGCCGGTCATCTTGCTGGTGGGCGAAGATTCATGTAATCTTGCCAGAAAATATAAATTTTAAATGTTTGTACCTACCTGAAGCTTAACCACATTTTGCGGTTGTAAGGTTGTCTTGTCTTTCATGGGCCTAAACAAAACTTTTAACTATATAGAAGAAAATAGGTCCCTGTTTGAAAAATGTTTTAGAGCTGGAAATGTGGTAAGAGCCAGCGATTAATCAATTTGGCATGCAATACATCATAGGTTTAGTGTACTTGCCCTCATGTCTTTAGGTGTTATAATGACTTCCTTATTCTCCTCTGAAACCATTGCACATGTGCCATAAGATGATACAAGCATGTTAATAACAAGATCATTCGATAAAACATCCAGTTTCTTCACTTCATCTCCAGTCACGTTCACACTTCCAGAAATACCATACCTGGAGAAGCAAAAGACACCACATCAACGCCAGTCGATCTCTTTTAAAGGGACACTAAACTTTTTTTTCACTTGTGCTTCTAATATAGAAGCACAAGTGAAATGTCCATTGTCACTAGTATGAGGATGAACTGGCGTGTACTTTTGATAGTACACGCCAGTTTATCCTCTGACCGACAGCTGCCATGCTTCCATAGGAAGCAGGCAGCCGTCTGGTCGGCGACCGGCTCTCTCTGCTAGCGTAGAGAGAGACCCTCATTTTTGCATGGGATCAGCAGGGGTGACCTTAACTAGGTCCCCCCCTACTGATCCCATGCAAAAATGAGGGGCTCTCTCTGTGCTAGCAGCGAGAGACCCTCACATTCGGCCACCGCTCTGATTGGCTGTGCTAGTGCTGACGTTTGTCAGCACGTGACAACTGGGGACTGCTGTGTCTCGCATGTGAGACACAGCAGTTAGTAAACCCGCATGTATCTATTAAGATACATGTCGGGTTTACTTTCAAAGACTGGGACATGTATTGTTGAAGGAAGCAAGGGTTAAAAAAGTTGGAATGCTCCTTTAAGCTTGAAGGGTCCCCTGGTTGGTGGCATCACCTGTTAGGCCATTTCCACTTTGATGCCCCACCTACGGTTTGTAATACATTTTGCCCAAAATCCTCCAGATCAAGAGCCCCACTTCCAGTGAGGTAGGAATCACTCTCTGGTGTTAAGGAAGAAGCCCCTTGCACCCACCCCAGGGACCAGACTCCTAGTTTACCCTTGGTGTGTTTGAGACAGTGAGTATTCCCTGCACCCAGACTAACCACCTGTTGAAGTTACTGGATAATTTGGCAGTGAATTATCTGTACTAAATAAACTGCAAGAAAGCTTCTGGTGCCAGTCATCTTTTATGTTATCAGATGGCACTACACTCACATAATGCACTACTTAGCTTAATGTCTGATTCACCAAAGGCATGAAGTAATGCACTACTTAGCTTAATGCCTGATTCACCAAAGGCAGGATTCATGAGTGGAACATAGGAGATACCCATGTTACCAAAAGCTATCTGGCTGAGGCGATCGAATTGAAGACCCCTACAGCAAATCTAGCTGCAAACATAAGAGATCCTGCTTTTACCGGCAGGCTGGTAAAAAAAAATGGACTCAAAGCTAACGTTAAGTCTATGGAGGCCATTGCATGGCTGGTATTTTTTTGAAGAAAATGTGGCAACCCTACTTGTTTATATTACCATAAGCTGAGGTCAGCAAGAGACAACACAGACATTTTATTTGTATTATTAATGAATTGCATAATTTGCTTCACTATTGGTGCTAATTAAGTTCTTTAATACAGTTTTGTGACAAAAAGGCACAGTTAAACGGTTCAATAAATAATTGATAATATATTAATAATAATGAAATTACTTGTTCTACTAAGACTTGTACTAAAAAAACGCAAATATGTTTTGTGCAAAACTATTTTTGCACTTTGCTCCTATTGCAATGTACTAAACATTTAACACCCAAATGGTCCAAACGAGCAAATTGCGAATAAAAATGGGCATAAATGAGAATAAAAACAGGCAATTTTGGATAGCACTTGATAAAAGCTGGTGTAATTTTTACTTGTAAATAAGAATTATTTTTCACAAAATATTGGCAAAGCTCTTTAGCATGCGCAAATATGAGTGCAATTTATAAGCGCAACCGGAAAAATGCACACTAAATAAAAATAAACGGTGCAAATCAGTGGAAAAAAAGTGCAAAATGTTACTAACAGTGGTAAATTACTCCTTACTCATGTTTTACGTACTTTTTTCCCCCACTGCACTTGTTTAGTACATGACCCCCTTAGGGACAGATTTTTCAGCGCAAAAAAGGTGGTATTTTCAAAAAAGTGCTACATTTGGAGAAAAATGTTATAGCATGCCATTGGTTTTCATGGTTATTACTACTATTTTAGCACTTTTTCCTGAAATAGCACCAGTTTTGTCTTGAGAAATAAGGCCCTTAGACTTAATTAACATATGTAACTATTAATATGTTTAGGGTTATTTGTTACCAAGTTTTTATTAAAGAATGTGATTTAAAGTGCTGGTATCTAACACATTACTGTAAAATGGAGGGGACTCAATGGCAAACAAATGACACTAAAAGAGTTTCTTAAACTAAGATTTTCTTAAATTTTAAATTGGCACTAAAAACACTGTTTAGGTGACTGAGTCCCTAAAATCATAGATAAAAGAAAGGCTTAAACTTACATATGTGCAAGGCCTGCTTTCCTTACAGCAGAGGAGATGGCCTTTATAGCAGTCAGCATGGAATTCAAAAGCTGGGTGAGCTCTCCAGTCCCCTTTGCTTGTCTTCCCTTTTCCATGACATACCGGGTGAGGGTGACCATATCTGTTTCGAAGGGGCTTCTGTCTGACATTTTTGCAGCCAAGTAACTTCTTTTTATATAAAAGAAAAGTTTGACTTCGTTAAGTGTGTGTTTGCCTTTGAGCTGCTGCCTGTGTGCACAGATCTCTGTGCTTTAATAGTGCCTAATACAATTTCCAAAAAGCCCATGTGACTGGAGGACTGAAATATCAAGGATGGATTCCACTGCCTTTATGCAGAGTGGGACTGTCCTTTCTGCAGGATTCAAGTGCAACCCCTTTGGCTGCTTGTAGTAATGGAATTCCACTGGGAACCTGACACATAAATACACATGCTTCATTTTCTGTGTGGGGAAAAATGAGAGTACCAAAATATATTTACAGTGCAGCTGGAAGCTATTTTTAGTCTGTTTGATGGTTATGGTATCCATCATTTTTTCTTCATGGGTATATAAAATGTATAGATTAGGGCTGCTTTAAACTGCACTGTAGATTGAATACTTCATACACATCCCTATTTGAAAGGTCATCATATGGTCACTAAAGCATAGCTCTAATTACAGTGACCACTTTATTAATGAAAATCTCTCCTTGTTTGTTTACTGTCTTCAGCCATTTCCTCAACCAGGAATTCTGAGCCAGGAGGAAGCCCACTGTGACAGGCGAAACGTGTTGCTTATCCAGTACTTTCTGTAACTTTGACCAGCCAATTTTAATGTAAGATACTATTTATATTAAATACTACTTTTATGCACTAACCTTGATATATTGTATGTTCCTCGTTTGCTGCATTCGGAGATGTACAACCTGCAGGACAGGGTTCAGAAACAGATCTACCTGCCACCGCAACCAAGGGAATATTCAAGATCTCTGCAGTTTCAAGGCGCACATTTTTTTTTTGTTTGTGAGTGCAAAATCTAGCACACATACCAACACTAGCAACTTGTACATACTGCACTATTTGTGTAGTTTTATGTCTTTACCTCATATTGTTGCTGGACCAATGCTGTCAGATCCACTCCTTTGAAGAAATATTGTATCCATATATTTACATTGGTTGTATGGTACATTTCACTTTTTTGTGCACATATTGTCACATTTTAAAACATGGTGGGGACACCATAATATTTTCCTCTATTTTTATTTACAGCGCCACTATGCCCTTTGCTTTCCTTTTTTTGTTTTTGATTTCCTCAACCATGTCCTTCCACTGTCTAGTCTCTTGTTTATGACAACACCTATGATGAGATTTTAATGCGGCAAGTCGACGCCACAAACACAATTTGGAGTTATCACAAAAGCTACTATTGCTACAAAGTTCTTTTAAGAACTTTAAAATATTTGCTCTATCATCTCACACCTAAACATCAACATTATCGGTGATGGATCATCTGGCCATACAGTACACAGTACATTCATACAGTACTTCATTACTGTTAAATCATTCAGTCTCTCCTTCTGGAATTTTTAAAGGGACATTCCAACTTGTTTAACCCTTGCTTCCTTGAAGGAAGCAAGGGTTAAACAAAACATGTCCCAGGATTTGTAAGCAAACCCGACGTGGATCTTAATGGATACACGCAGGTTTACAATCTGCTGTGTCTTACATGTGAGACACAGCAGTTCCTGGTTGTTGCATGCTGACAAACATCAGCATGGGCACAGCCAAATGACTGCGGAATGCGAGGGTCTCTTGCTGCTAGTACAGAGAGAGACCCTTGTTTTTGCATGGGATCAGCAGGGGGTACCTAGTTAATGGCTGCCTGCTTCCTATCAGAAGTACACGCCAGTTCATCCTCATACTAGGGACATACTCTGTTATGGCCCCAGTGAATCGTGGGATTTTGTGTTCGTAGCTACGCGACGCGGAAGTCACTTGATATAGGTCACATGACCTCCCACCATGTATACTATCAGCGCACACAGCGGGTTCTCCCGCTTTGCATTGCGGATAGGAGGTCCTTGAGGAAAGAGCCTAAATGGCATTGTAATACTAATGAAATTAAAAAACGCTTTTAATTCAGCCCGGTGTGTGTATGTATGAGGATGGCATAGTTTAAGTGTGTGTTGTACATTAGGATGACATAGTGTAAGTGTGTCTGTGGCAGAGAGTGTGTGTGTGTGTGTATGAGGGTGGAATGGTGTAATTGTGTGTATAGGGGTGGCATAGAGTAAGTGTGTGTGTATGTGGGTGCCAGTGTAAGTGTGTGTATGAGGGTGTCATAGTATAAATGTGTGTGTGTGAGGGTGAATATGCCAGGATTAAGCCATTCAATATGCCAGGATTTTGCCACTCAATATACCAGGATTTAGCCATTCAGAATGCCCGGATTTTGCCACTCAATATGCCAGGATTTTTCCACTCAGTATGCCAGGATTTGGCCACTCAATATGCCAGGATTTAGCCATTCAATATGCCAGGATTTTGCTTGTCATATTCCCCCCTTTCCCAGCACTTATCTTACTTTCTGCTCTGTCTCCCGGTCGTCTCCTCCATGCAGTCTTCCATCCTGCACGGAGGATGGAAACACAGACACCGGATGTGACGTAAGAGGCGGCAAAAAAAGGCAAGGTCAGGGCTAGCAGGAGTCAGCAACAGAAAATCAACAATCAAGAGCAACAAAACTCTAGTGAAGGCTCCAGGCACTATTACAGGCAAAGTCTAGTTCACAAATGAGGGTTTAAATAGTGTAGGAGAGATTGGCTGACCAATGGAGGCTTTGGGGAGGAGAAACTGAGGTTTTATTACTGTCCCTTTAAGGGACAGTAAGGGCAGGAAGCTAAATGGCTATCGGGTATGCGCGGGAGTTGAAACTGAGCGCGCTCCATGTAACCGACGGAGACGCGTAGAAGAAGCGAACATCAAGCGGCAGCTGCAGCTTGACCCACCGGGCATCCCAGCAGGCTGGAGAGCCCTGGACGGTTAAGTGAGGTGGTGGTGGGGTTTTGTAAGGCAGCGCGACAGCGCTGCAGTGACACTAGGTGCCGCCATTTTGTGAAATTGTGTTTTTGGCTGCCACCCCCCAGTGACTTTACAGCACTAGTATCTCACTTTGGGGCTGGGGACACAGAATGCAGTCTATAATTCAGAATTCGGATCATAGACTTGCATTGAATGGGAGGGGGTGGAATTATGATCCTGTTTGATCAGATTAATCTCCTCTCTTTGTGTTGGAAGGTAGGTAAAAAAAATAGTTGTACACAGCCACCTAGTCCTGCCCACTATGATACACAGGAGCCAGTAAGAGAGCAGGGTTGTATCTTATGACATCATCATGCAGGCTTTGGCCACAGAAGTAAAGTGAGACTTGCTGAAAGGTTTTGGAGAATGTAGCATCATGGGTAAAATTCTCAAAATGGATACTGAAGACAGAAAACCTAATTTTATTTTTACTTTTATAAGCAAATAATCCAAACACAGAAGAAAAAAAAACAGTGGCATACGTCTTATATATTTGTTTGTTTTAAATGCACAGGTAATATAGTTATTATGCAAGTGGTAGTGTCCTTTTAAAGACCTGTGCAAAAGCTAGGGAGATTCTCTGTTTTACAGCAATTTTCTTTTGTAAACGAAAGTAGCTGTGTCAGATGACTATTTTATGTTGTCCCTTATATCACTTTTCCTAAATAAGCAACAGTTATATTTTTAGCATTGGTGACATTATGACATTTGAATAAAGGTCGCAGTGCCAGCTCCAATTACTGCCAAGTAGTCCTAATAATCAAGAGTAATGAGGGTAGTTTATTTAATAACATTGCTTAATATCATTTTGTGAAAATGTATCACACTGAGACATTGAATGACACAAATAAGCAATTAGTGCTTCTAGTTTGGTTATTTGCTGTTTTTTTTACTCCCATTTTACTAGCACAGCAGAAGTGAAATGACATCAAAGGTTCACTGACCAGTGGCCAAGTACACAAATGAACAGCTACGTCATGACACATTTGTCTATTTTTATTTGTATATTTATTTTACATGTGGAGGGTGATATCACTATTGCGTTTCACAGCCAGAAAGCCTGGGATTGGGCTTCCTTGCTGGGGTTGAAAACTGGATGATCCCTCTCCCTCCTCCGTGCCTCTCTCTCCCTTGTGCCTCACCGGCACACTAACTTTCACTGCATGGAAGCCTCTTATTGGGATCTTTTGCACTGTTTTAAAAGATTGCACACCATACAACTTATCACAGATCTCTACAGCAATAAAACTCACAGAAATGTGTGGTGTGTAAGTATGTCACGGAGCTCCACAGCAATAAAACTCACAGTAATGTGCAGTGTGCAAGTGTGTCACAGAACTCCTCCGCTAAAAAAATCAGAATAATGTGTAGTGTGTGTGTCATATACCATGGGTACAAAAAGTATAGTGATGCCACCTTTTTGTGTAATCTGGTGTTTCTCTACTAATTTTTAATTAGTTAAATTAGTTTTTTTATTTATTTTTTAAATAGCTTGCACATAAAGTTTTCTGTCTGGCTCCTACATTAGACATGCCATTTTTGCTTGAATATAAGGCAAGATTTGTTGCAGAGCATATGCCATCAAAAGAGGCAGGTCCTCTGCTTTGCAACCCGGATCTAGCAAGAAACAGGCAGGATGTCTACACTTAACAGGCACACAGACATGTTCTCAGACTGCTCTGAGCATCTCCTGAAGCCAGAGCGCCGAGAGTCATGTCACCTCCAAGTGCTTAGAATCAATCAGGATCACTTACTTAAACATCTACCTATAAAACCTAAAAATCAACATATTCAGGGTGATCACATTTAAACCAGAATACTAATTTTTAAAGAATAATAATTCCAGGGTATTGCCATAAATAGGGAAGTCCACAGACTATTTAATTGGTACCAGTCTGTCCCAGATCCCCAATGCAGGTAGGGTTCCACTGCAGACCCTGCATTGAGAGAAGATTCATGCAATCACACTCACTGATGTACACACCTCTGCTTTACCGAACAAGTGATATAATATGAAGCAAGCAGGTAAGTGACCACTACGTCACAAGACCAGATTTTCATGCATGCAAGATGCACAGAGTGATCATTAATCCGCATTCTAAAGACAGACTGATGAAATGACTTCCTTCAGCAGGAAACAATTCTGTGATATTGGAGCCTTGAGGATTTGAAACACTGCTGTAAAACAAGAGTCTATCCCAACTGATGTCACATATTGAAGCTGATTAGCTATATGAGAAGCCATTTGACAAGAACAATGGTTAGTTATTAACTAGAGTTGAGCGGACACCTGGATGTTCGGGTTCGGCCGAACTTCGAAAAAATGTCATGGCCCGTGCTCGAACTTGACCCCGAACCCGGACCCCATTGAATTCAATGGAGACACGAACTTTTGGCCACTAAAATGCCTCTAAAAGGAAAGGGCTAGAGGGCTGCAAAATGCAGTAAAATGTGGGCGAGTGTCCCCATTCATACGAATAGGTCAATTGACCTATTCTTATGAATGGGGACTCTATTTCGGTTTATAGAATAGCAATAGCATTACATGTATTCCATAAACCAAAAGTCTATAAACCGAATGTCTTTCGGTTTATAGAATACATGTAATGCTATTGGCTTTCTATAAACCGAAATAGAGTCCCCATTCATAAGAATTTCTTATGTTGTACCTTTCATGACAATGGCGATTTTAACACTTCTGCTGTGTTTGTGTTTACCTGTAATTTTCCTCTTTCTTATTAAATGTACCTACACAAATGATACCTTGTTTTTCTTCAGAATAAATTTGATTCCATAATTCTCATATCATATAAATTACTATAAAAAAAGCCTTCAAAACGGGTCAGGATATCATTTTATAGAAACAGGACATCAATAATAGAAGTAACTTTAATGTTTCAGAGGTTCCTGATACAAGGAGTAATCTGACTGCCTTTTGTCAAGAAGGAATTTTTCCCACTTAGCAGCAAAATTCAAAATGGCATACTTAGGGGTTTTTTTTTTGGTCTCCATTAGGATCAAAAGCAGAAATGAAAAGGTAGAAGGGTTGAACTTAATGGACATGTTTTAGTTGAAACAAAAATGTATTTACCTGTATTTGTTTGTTTTTTTGCAAGTTTTAGGGCATTAACTGGAAGTAGTGCATTAACCCTTTTGATCCCAACCCTAATCTAACCCTAGATCTAAGGCTAACTTGTCCTATATAATTTTTTTTGACTGTTGCTGACTGCCTTTCAAAAACAGTCTCACACCAACAGAGCGATCATTGATCTTTTACGAAGCTCTTGACCACAACAGGGCAGTGCCATATTAAAAAGGAACGCTGCCTTTAAATATGGGGCTTGCGAGCGATCCATGGAGCAACGGCACAGTCCCGGTGGGTTGCATTTTTGTGTTGCTGAATACCTCAATATCTAGCAGAGTTGGATCATTGATCGCTTCCTATACTTGTTTCACTGCAGGACATGCGAGGTCCGTTGTCATTGACTGACAGATTTTTTGTAACATACCGGGTGCGTCCATTGTCGCCAAGGGGTTAACAGAATATTCTTTGGGGATGTCAAGGGCATACCTGGTTAAAATGCCTAGTCCAGTATGTGACAAATGTTGGAATGAAGCACTTCTTGTATTTTTAATAAAGATTACAGAATAAGCTATTTTTTTTATCTCCTCTGTGGATTAAAATAACCATTTTCCGATGTGCCCTGTGCATTAGATTATACTAATACAGTAGTTTGTGGATGATAAATGCAATGTCATGTAGGATCCAAAGCAACAAGTAATATAAAACTCTTTATTTTTGTTTTTCACATAAGACCAGGCATTGTCTATAAAAGTTTCCTGAGCGTGTGAGAAGTATCACAGATAATTGAATGTTTAAGATTTTATGTGGTTCCCCTGACAGGAATTCCATCCATCTTTTCCTCATTTTTTGGCATGTTTCTTGAAAAGCTCAATGTATTCCTGCACATCATCTGGTGAGCCCAGTGCTATAGGCATTCTCTGGTGGATACTGTCAGGAACCACATCCAACACTGGCTCCAATCCATTAGTTGCCATTCCTCCTGCCTTCTCGATGATGTAGGCCATTGGATTGCACTCATACAGAAGCCTTAGCTAGAAAGAAAAGGGAAATAAGAGATTTCTAGTGAGATGGGTGAAATGACAAAATAGTCAAGATTTACACTTATTTCCTTTGTTAGGAGAAGGAGGCTGAATGATTGATTAACTTTTGACAAGGACACATGGTAGATGTAGGAGTTTCTAGGTTGAGTAACTCCTACAAGGGAGTAGAGGAGAAGATGTTTGCCATGGTCTACCTGGTGAATAAAAAAAACAATCCAGCAATTAACAGCCAGAGACAGCTCCACCTGGCTTATTTTCTGTATGTTGTACATGTTTTTAATACATGGGAAATTTACTTATTTTCACTTTAAAACAAAAACCAGTTTACTTTCAAAATAATGGCTTCTAAACACAGTGCCATCATAGAGGAAGTACACAAATGGGAAGCTGGATTATTCTGAAGCAGCTATCATGCTATTTTTTGAGAAAGAGTCATTAGTTATTACTGTGGAATCAATGTTCTCTGTTGAATTCAGCTGCTTCAAGTGCTTGGAGTACAGAGGGACATGGTTTGTCAGCTTTGTTTGTATTGATGCAAGACAAGAAGGAAGGCTTGTGGAGAAAGGAAGTTTTGAAGAAATAACTAATGAGCGAGAGCGGTTTCTTTTTCTTTACATGATACAATACTTCTATAAATTTTTGTCCAATTTTTTGGACACTTAAGGTGGAACTGCATCTTTAAAGACTAATGTATGTATGGATGAAAAAAAAACTTGGTGCCCATAACTCATCTGCCTTTCCACAGAACTATCTGAACCTATCCATGTCATATCCATTTGCTACACAAAGAAGCCATGTCAAAGAATATCTTACCTTTCCTTTGGGACTCTTTACATTAGCGGGATATAGAAAAATTCCTCCATACACTAGTGTCCGATGCACATCAGCAACCATTGAACCCACATATCGGCCTCCATAAGGTGAGCTTCCATCCTTTAAGGTAAAAACAATTACAATGTAGAGAGTGAGCTGATGTAACTCCATGTAACAAATACAAACGGTTCTCCTGTATCGTATGCAACCAACTGTATAATGTTCAGGGTAAGAAGGGAATTGTAAATATTACTAAAGTAACAAAAAAAGAAGACATATATTTAATAAACAGGTTTGTCTTTATTCATGAAAAAGATAATTGCAGGGAACAGAGAAAGGAATATCAAATTTAAGGGCAAAATAGCAGAGTAGCATGTAGCTCAATGGGAGAATTTTTTCAACTCTGCTACTTTGGCCATAAGTTTGAATGGTAAAAATGATCATTCAACTGAACAGAATAATTTTTCAAACTGGGCTACTTTGGCATTAAGTTTGAATTTCCCTGCAAATCTTTCATGAATAAAGCCCTTACATGGGCGTCCGCAGGGGTGGGCAAGGGGGGGTGCTCCCCCCCCCCTCCCAAGGGATTTTTTTCAATTCCCCTTATTAAAAAAAAAAAGGATTTTTTATTTTTTTATTATTATTATTTTTACTGTGTGCAGCCTCTAGTTGTCCCTAGGGGACTGCACACCAGTTGCTGGGGTAGGAGGTGGCACCCAAAGCTGTTGCTCTCTGCAACTCTGCTTGCTGTAATATTGGTCTCCCATCTACATTGGTGCAGGTATCTGCAGCTGTTAGTCATGCTGCATGGAGAGCCAATGACAGGGTGGCCGGGGATATGAAGTTATAGCCCACCCCTCAGCCCTCCATGTGGCAGCATGACTGACAGAAGAGAGCCTGCAGTGCAACATCATGGAGGAAACAGGGGAAGATACTCAGACCATAGCTGAGCCTCTGTAACAGGTAGGAAGAGCTTATAATAGCTTTAAAAAACAAAACAGCCAAGGTACATGGTAGAGTGGGGGTAAATCCAAGGAGATCCCTCCCATTTCCCTGAGGTCTCCATTTGTCCAGTCTGAGCAGCTCCTCTGACCAGGCTCTGCTCACATCAACATGGTGACAAGTGGATGGGGCAGAAAAGATAATGGAGGATAAAATGATGTGATAGATGGAAGCAGATTGCAAACAAAATGGGATGACGTGGGGCAGAAAAAATAATAGAGGATGAAAAGAGGTGATTGATTGGAGCAGAATACAGACAACATTGTGACATGGGGCAGAAAAGATAAAATGTAGGTGAAGAGGTGACTGACATGGAGGAATAAAACACATAAAATGATGGGGAAAGAGATGGCAAACATGGAGAAATAAAACAAATAAAAAAGGGGGAAAGAGATAAAAAAAAAATGTCATGGACTTAGGAATTTGGGTGTTTAGGGAATATGTTGCTTTGTGTTTATATTGTGTGCTATAGTGTTGTATCTGGTGCTGATAGGTTATATTGTGTGCTATAGTGTTGTATCTGGTGCTGAGAGGTTATATTGTGTGCTATAGTGTTGGATCTGCTGCTGAGGGGTTATATTGTGTGCTATAGTGTTGTATCTGGTGCTGTGGGGTTATATTGTGTGCTATAGTGTTGTATCTGGTGCTGTGGGGTTATATTGTGTGCTATAGTGTTGTATCTGGTGATGTTGGGTTATATTGTGTGCTATAGTGTTGTATCTGGTGATGTTGGGTTATATTGTGTACTATAGTGTTGTATCTGGTGCCGAGAGGTTATATTGTGTGCTATAGTGTTGTATCTGGTGCTGTCGGGTTTTATTGTGTGCTATAGTGTTGTATCTGGTGCCGAGAGGTTATATTGCGTGCTATAGTGTTGTATCTGGTGCTGTCGGGTTTTATTGTGTGCTATAGTGTTGTATCTGTTGCTGTGGAGTTTTAGCTAGAGCTCAGGATATTTATCTGGTGCTGTGGTTTATATCTTGTGTCATGGGCTTTTAGCTGGTACCGTGGGTTAATATCTGGTGTTGTGGGTCTATATCTGGCACAGTGGATCTATATTTAGTGCAGTGAGGCTATATCTAGTGTGGTTGGTTTATATCTGGTGCTGTGGATCTGTATCTGGTGCAGGGTTTATCAACCCTTTGCATGCCTTCACTGATAATGACAAAGCTCCTCCACTTCATGATAACTTGTCAAAAAGAGGCGAGGCGCGGCGCAGAAAGGATGACGGTAAAATTATGCCCCCCCCCCCCCTGAAAAAATTTCTGCGGATGCCCATGAGCCCTTAGTTTTTTTCACCACACCATTAAGTGCAATTTTAAAGTATCCTCAGACACCATGATCCGCATGGTAAATTAATATTCCAAGTGTAACACATTGATGACTGTACCAACATTAAATGTCAAGTACCATTTTGTCAACCAGTTTAAAGGTCAGCTTTTGGTGGAACATGCAGTATACTCCGCCACACCTAATTTTTGCACACATTCTAAGCATATAGCTGTACATTTAAAACTGTGCTTGCCCAATCATTTCCCCTCTGAAAACAGTGCACTGTGATGCCACATACCAGGGCATATCAGGGCTGCCATAAGGGGGTGAAGCCGATATACCTATCCTGCTCAGGCCCCGGCCCAAAAATTAAAATACGCTTGCCGAAAGAGACGCTGGCTGGGGACAAAAGATCTCCCCACATCAGCATCGCCATGGTGAGATGGCAGCATGGCATAATAATAGACAAACTGTGGCATATTAATGGGGTAAGTCCTGGACATGCAATGTTGGTGAGGGGGCTTGTCCTGCGGGGCAGGAGCAAGTCATGGATGTGCAATACGGATGTTGGGGCAGGGGTAGGTCCTGGATGTGCAGTGCGGGTGATGGGGCATGTCTTGGGTGCATTTAAAATCATTGGCATGATATACAAAAACCTGGATAAAATTACTTTGGGAGGGTGAGGGGGCGAGAGGGAGATATAGGGACAGGGGTACCCTGAAATCTTTTCCTGTAAGAGGCCCCTGAAATTTCTGATGGCGGCCCTTATTCCTCTTCATAGATGGCAACAGATATTTTGGGGTTTTGAGAAGAAACCTGTCACATGGCTCAAATTAATTAGATGGTTGCATAATCAGATCAGGAATGTTACACACTCTATAAAAATACTTACTTCTGGGAATTTTTTCCTCTGCAGGTATTCTGTAACTGCACCATCAAAATATTTGGCATAGCCCTCATTAAGACTGTAGATATTGCCCTTCTTTTTAATCTGCACATTTTTGTTAACCAAAATGAACTCTCCAATTGCCTGGTAGAAAAGAAGCAAAAGTATAAATGATCCCATCAATTTCAAGTGTACGTATTATTTAAAAACAACTTAATAAATCCTGTATGTCTCTTTATTGCTACAGCTTTTCTGCGTCATCGAGGGGAAGTTCCAATTATTATTGGTGCCTCAGTGAGTACTGCTGCTAATATCAGGATGGGTGCTAGGTTTCTAAACTATTCTCTTAACACAATTGATAGAATTGGCTAAAATTGACCCCTTCGTGACTGGACTGTTTTGGAAATGTTGTACCCTTTGCAATAATAGCTGTTTTAACACTTCTGCTGTATTTGTGTTCAGCTATAAATTTTCCTCTCTCATTTACTGTACCCACACAAATGATATATTGTTTATCGGGAAGGGCTTTCTTTAGATACCATTACTTTGATCATATAATATGTTGAAAAAGTAGAAAAATGTATTAGTAGAAAATAGTGATGTCCTACTAATAAATCTTTCTACTTTTTCAACATAAGACCCGTGAGTACCACGATTTTTGGGATTTGCATCTATCTATTGCCAAGTTTGCACCCGGCAAATTGCTATTTGATATGGTGTGTCATTCAACTTCCCTACTTGGATTTCTTATATATAATACTTTCTAAAATAGATACTTTTATTTAGAAATACCCCATCTTTTTAACTTTTTGCAAGTTATAGTGCAACCTCCTTAGACATGGTTGGAATACCTCAGTCCTGAGGCACTTAGCCATGTTAGTTTTACCCTAATCGTGGTAAGCCAGCAAGCATACCATGATCAAAACGTCAGGATATTCCAGGATGTTATCCTGTGATGTGCTGTGGTTAATATAATATGGTAATTCTAATAATATTGCATAATTTCGGTTTGAAACCAGTTCAAGTTATTTTTAAAGCCCGTCACCTAGCTCCTGCATACCTGATTTACTTTTCTTTGTAAAACAACAAAATAAAATACTCACAGGGTCAAGCATGAAACAGTTGACTCCACATTCCGTGGCCAGAACCATCATTGTGGCACTGCCATATAAAGCATAGCCTGCTGCAATTATGTTACGTCCAGGTTGCAAAGCATCATTTTCACAGGGTTCACTGTCGGTAGTCTAGAAAAAAAAAAACATATACATTTATTAATGCAGAAATCTAATAGATCGACTCAGTATGCTCCAATAATCACTCCCATAAAGGTGCCTTTGAATTGTGGACTGATTTGAGGCACATTGGGACTTGAATGTCGATCCACCCATGTATGTTCGCACTTTGTAAATCATAGCCAATTCCACGCCAAAATATACCGAAATGCACCAAACCGAAGGGATAGCATTAAAACCCAATCATGGGAGATTTCGCACAAAAATAATAGTCCAGAAATAATGAAAATAATCTGAAATTCAACCAAAATAAAGCGATCTTCCATAGGAAATAAGCCCAGCTTCAAGAAATTGCTACAAAATATTGATAGAGTCAACTTACAGCTAATCATTGTATAAATACTGAACACATGTTAGGACCACCAGGATCTGCATCTAAAAAAAAACATTATTGCAAAAAAAAAAAAAATGAAAAGCCAGCAGGGGGGGGGGGAGAGAACATGGCTCTGATGAGAAAACTGTGCCAACACTACAACTAGAGCCAGAAGAAAAGACTGAGGAGAAGTAATGACATCCGGCAGGAGAACATGGATTATGCCAACAAAGTTGGTGGGAACAACCGGTCCATGGAGGTGGTCAAGAAAAGGAAAGTGCATTTAAAATACTTATATCACATAGGATATGTAAAAGCCGTATTTCGAAGATTTGTGAAATTCGGCTAAAATTGCCCTACCCGAAATCCATTTCGGGACAAAATCGGTGTATTTTGGGTGGACCCTTAAGTAAATATTTTAAAAATCTGTTTTGATGCATCATGGTTTTAATAGTGCAATTGTAGTGGAAACTCAGCTAAAAGAGCAAGGTCACTCACAGTCCACATAATGTATTAAATCTGAAGATCACAGGAAGTGACTAAATGAAACAAAAATGTATATCCTCAGTGTCTATTTAATAAGTGCAGCTGCACCTACAGTAAACATGTAGAGTAATCACTGGGGAGGGTTTGAGTCAAATATTAAAAATGTGATTTATGCAGAATGCCTCCATAAATCACACTGAAAAAAAGTCTGTGCACTATACAAGCAGTAATCTTCATATTGCACCAAAGTGAGTTTGGGGACTATACAGTATATAAAAGATGGAGCACTTACCTACACAAAACTATTTTTAACCCAGTGTTAAACCCCCCCCAAATATACTTAAATTCTTTGGTAAAACCTCTTCATAGATTGATCAGTTTGGGGACTAGACTGTCCCTTTAAAGCCAAAGTAGCAGAGTTGGAAAAAATCTCCTATTCAGCTGCATTGGAGAACTCGGCTACATTGGCTTAAAGTTTGAAATTCCCATCCCAACGCCCTGCAATTTTATCTTTAATGGGTAGACCCTTTTGTTTTTTTGTACCAATGACAGGATCCTCAGAGCAATACATATTGGGATTGTTTGACTCCTTCTTACCAATAAAACTGTTTCAATGCCCAATTGTTTGAATGTTTTTACAACAGAGGCCCTGGGCTCAGTGAATTAAGCCAGTCACTCTAAGGGTTCATGTGGTATTCAAACACAATGATAGCACAAAAGCCTGTCAAACTGTCCAGAGAGTTGCTGTCATGGATGAGGGATGGACTAGTCACTAAGGACTAGATTCTTTTAAAAACGCAATACATTTCCATTGTATACACTCAGCTTATTGGAGAAAATAACAAGCTTAACCAGTGGACCTGGATGTACCAGAAATAGAGACTGGTAAATAAAAGGAATTCACAAACAGGAACAAACTTTAAGCATTTATTCTATAATTTTCTTTCCTACGTCTCTATTTTTGTATACTATATACTATGTATACTATTTTTTGTAAAATGCACACCTTTTGTAAAGGATTGGTCTATTTGTGACAACTTTCTTGGTGGTCAAGTAGCCAAAGTAAAATGTGTCAGTGTCTTCAAATTTTAACCTTAACGAATGTAATATTTCAAATATTAATTCTGCTCCGTTTAAGAGACACAACATGGTTTGTTTTTGCTCTGAAGTATGTGTTTAAATATTATAAAATGGTTAATGGGCACCAAAAGGTTCTGCCTTTAAAGGTCCTGAAAAAAAACAAAAAACATCTTACCTTTTTGTAAATTGCAAAGATTGTTCCAATAGACGCAAGACAATCGATGTTTGAGGAACCATCAAGAGGGTCAAAGCAGACGATATACTTTCCCTAAAAATACATTTTTACAGTTAACAATATTATCAAATAGTATAATATATATTTTTTCCCTGGAGTGCCACACAAAACTGAACCCAGGAAGGAAAAAAAATACAAATTGCACATGCAAGCGTGCATATCATGCAAGTATAAACTGTTTTTTGGAGAGTACCATGTAATTTGAAGTTAAGATGCACTACAACTAATTTCATTCATAAGAAAGACTAATAGAATAGATACTGCACATTGCACCCCTGTGCAGAGGTGGTTCCATCCAAAACTTATAAAAAAGGGAACACCTCTACCATCTACAGTCTTTGATAATGCATAACCACAACTACTTTAGTACATAACCCAACAGGAAGAGATGCAACTCCTTCTCCAAACCATTCATTGCACACATGTAATTACATCACGCCAAAAGAGAACAAATATTTGATTATGAAACTTCCTGAAATAAACCGGATCCTTTTAACACTGTATAACCAAACTTACCTGCTTCAATATGTGAACTCCTGGATGCCAAGGAACAAAGAATACATATAGTTAGACTTTAAACTTTAAAAGGACCCATTTTGTTAGTAACTACAAGACACGATTTTGGTCTAATTGATGGCATGTTGACAGTATATGGTTTGTTGTATGACCTGCCCCACAGACCAAATAGGTTCTAGTGTATTAACTACATGATAAAATAATTAATTAGTGTTGCTACTAATTGGCCCATAATACTGAATAATATGCAGATCTCTACATTATAAAGTAGGCAAACACTAGCAAATTTGCATTATGGGAAGAAAATATGAAACAAGAAACTAACCAAATGGCTGATGAACAGAATAAAGGAAGAGAGGAATCCAAGCATGTGGTCACGCTGGAGGTGGTGCATGGAGCAAAACAATAAAGTACCACTTAACAGAGAGCGTTGTATGCTTTACCACTTCTATAAGGAAAAGTGACAAGGAAAAACTGTGATTAAGTCAGTTTCCTTATTAATCTAGCAATGCAATCAAAATATACATACCCTTTTTTCAGGCTCCACAATAAGGGCATGTTGGTCTTCTTCAGATACAAGAAGACAGGTGCTGTAGGAGGCCTTTAAAGTGTTGATCACCAAATCATTGGAGAGGACATCAAGCTTTTTTACTTGATCGCCAGTCACATTTGTGGATCCAGCAATGCCATAGCTAAAAAACAAACAAACAGACACCATAAATAGTTAGACACACCTTGAATGCTACAGTGTATATACAGTGGCAGGTACACCAATGCAGAAAAAGTTTAAATTTGTTCATGAGCAGAGTTTGTCCCCTGTGAAAACTCGAGGGGCTACTCAATCAGGAGAGAAGTGAATGAAATTGAGAACAGAATTTAAAACTTTAGGCCAATGTAGCAGAGTTTGAAAAATTCTCCAATGCAGCTGAATGGGATAATTTTTCTAACTCTGCTGCTTTGGCCTTAAGTTTTAAATTCCAGTCTAAATTCTCTGCAGTGGACCCTTAATTATTTTTTACCATCATAATGCATCAAACTCTTTTCTGGAGTCACTGTGCATATTGTCTTCTATCAAATGAGATCATAGAATTATGTGGAATTTGGGGATTTACACCATTATTTCAAATACATTTTTTTCTTCTTATTTTTATTTGTAGAGCACCACAATATTCTGCTGTGCTGTACAGCGAGTTAGTCTGCAGACATTGGAGTTATACAGCTCAAAAGACAAAACTGTTGTATGTCCCTGTCTTTGTGCTTACAGGTTCATATGTAGTAGAAGGGGCATATCATGGTTGCAGGGGGAGTCCCATGTGACTCTTGCAAATCCACCACTTAAAAGCTGCTTGATGTATGTAATCCGCAGCTAACGGCATCAGGAGTGTAGAGATCAACCAATCACATGACCTCTTTCCCACTCTCTCCCTGCACACTATGACCAACTCATCCAACGTACTCCTGCTCTTCAGTTTTTCAGGTAATTGGTGTGAGACAACATGCGCTGACAATCAGTTTAAGAACAAATATGTTACAAACTAACTGTTTGGGGACAAATATGGCACTGAAAAGCTGTCTGGGACAACAGTGGCATTGGCAAGCCATTTAGGGGCAAAGCTGGCACTGGCAAGCCATTTAGGGGCAAAGCTGGCACTGGCAAGGCATTTAGGGGCAAAGCTGGCACTGGCAAGGTATTTAGGGGCAAAGCTGCCACTGGCAAGCTGTTTAAGGGCAAAGATGGCACACCTCACTTCCCACAGTTCTAGCTTTGGCCTCAAACCTCTTGCCAGTACCATCAATACTGTATATGCCTATTTGAAGATGATCATCTGCTCCCGACTAGAGGTGTGTTTGGCATCACAGACCATGCACACCGATCATTGCTTTCAGGTCTTGTAGAATCAACTCTGCGACATGGCAGCCTAGAAGTTACTCTAGATAGTAAGCTAGTTTGTCTAACTTAGTATGTAGTCCCACTCTATGCTCTGTACCTAGCACTACGTAAAATTGTTGGTGCTATATAAATGTTAATGTAATGTAATAAATAGTTTCTGAAAGGTGCTCCATAGGAATCACAGTTGCCCTCTGTGTGATTAAAAGATAACATGGATGGTTTAGTTCCTCTGTAACATTGTAGGTCCTGTTGCTAGCGCTGTGCAGTAGTGTATCTACCGCGAGGCAAACAAGGCGCTCGCCTAGGGCGGCGCCTTGTTTAGGGCGGCACTTTCCCAGAGGTTGTTAAAGCACACTGGTGCTTTAAACACTTCTGGTGCGGCGAAGATTTTAACTTTCTTCTCCGTTTTGTTAAAAGTTGTTCCCTCCCCTCCCTCTCTCTTACCACCCCCTCCCCTCCCCTCCCTCTCTCTTACCTTCCTACCCCCTCCCCTCCCCTTCCCACCCCCACCGCTCCTTTCAGTCTTCCCCTCGGGCTCCCTCACTTCCCCGTCACACGTGCCAGTGTAAAGTCTCCGCCCCCCTGCCTGTCAGAGTACAGCAGAAGGTAAGCTGGTTCAAATGGAAAACGGTGGTTGTGAGTATGAGTGTGATGGGAGTCTGTGTGTGATGTGAGGCTGTGTGTGATGGGAGTCAGATTGTGTGTGATGGGAGTCAGATTGTGTGTGATGGGAGTCAGATTGTGTGTGATGGGAGTCAGTGTGTGTGTGACTGAGTGTGATGGGAGTCAGTGTGTGACAGTGTGGTGGGAGTTAGTGTTTGATTGAGTGTGATGGGTGTCAGAGTGTGTGTGATGGGAGTCAGTGTGTGTGACTGAGTGTGATGGAAGAGTGTGTGTGATGTGAGGCTGTGTATGACTGAGTGTGATGGGAGTCAGTGTGTGATGTGAGGCTGTGTGTGACTGAGTGTGATGGAAGAGTGTGTGTGATGTGAGGCTGTGTATGGCTGAGTGTGATGGGAGTCTGTGTGTGATGTGAGGCTGTGTGTGACTGAGTGTGATGGGAGTCTGTGTGTGATGTGAGGCTGTGTGTGACTGAGTGTGATAAAATGTACCAGAGACTGCAGTTTTCTACATATAGCAGCCAGCCATCACATAGGTTCTAATAATACCAGTCATTATAAAAACTGCAGTGTCATAATTCAGAAATATAAACGCTATAGTTCTAGTAAATATACATATGTTGGGAATCTCAAATAAGATAAAATTATTGTAGAACAGTGATGGCTAACCATTCCACTCCTGATGTTTATGACTGTATTTCCCATGATGCACGGCCAGTGGAATGAGAGATGCAGTAGTGTATCTACCGCGAGGCAGTGTGTGACTGAGTGTGATGTGAGGCTGTGTGTGATGGGAGTCTGAGTGTGACTGAGTGTGATGGGAGTCAGAGTGTGTGTGATGGGAGTCAGTGTGTGTTACTGAGTGTGATGGGACTAGGAGTGTGTAACTGAGTGTGATGGGAGTGTGTGTGATGGAAGTATGAGCTTGATGTGAGTCTGAATGTTATGTGTGATGTGGGGTCATGTAATGGAGGTGATGGGGCATGTCTTAGGTGTGTAACGTGGGTGTGCAGCTTGGGTAGGGGGGTGCCCGGATTTTGTCTGCCTAGGGCAGCACAAAATCAAGATACACCACTGGCGCTGTGCTTAATGTCCATTCCTTTGGATTTTTATCCCCTGTGGTCTCTAGCTCTGTACCATTTCCTCTGCTGCATACCTATGATCCTGGGTTTTGTTATGCCTCATCATCTTGCAGAGTCATGCCTACATCGCCTGTTCCAGCCTGGCTGAAGAATCCTGCACGGTATGACCGAAAGCTTCCTGTCCCTGCACTTGATGCCTGCTGCTGCTGTAGTCACAGGCTCCTGCCATATGGCCACACAAACCTTGCAGAGCAGCCCCTAGGATAGAGTGTTTATCCTGTGTCACACTCTGGGAACCTGATCCTGCCACTGAACTCCTCTCCCATAACACCAGGCCGCTTGGGGTCCTACCTGTTTTTTTTATATTTATTCTTTTATTTTTTAATACATCAAATAAGGCCAAACATAAGACGTAAGACAAAAAAAAAAAAAAAAAAGATAACAGTATTCACCAACACAGACAGACAATCTCCCAAGATGTTACACATATAAATTCTGCAGTTGGGAGAAAAACATATGGCACAAAAGCCAAAAGCACCTTACATATTAAACAATACATTTTACAAATTACACAATACACTATATCCGAGGGGATCTCTAGGGAATAAGAGGGGAGGGGGAGGTAGGATTCAACCGTGTCTGCAATCTCCTTAACGTCCGGATTTTTTTTTTTTCTTTTTTCCTTTATTCTCTTTCCCTTCTATTCAATCCGGGACGTGTAGTTGCCCTTAAGTCTATGTCCTTCTGTGTCATTCAGGGTCTAGTTATTTTAAATTTCTTGGCTTATCCATTTATATAATTTTTCCAATTCTCCCACGCCATTTTTTGAATTGTTTTCCCTCTATCTTCCATCTGAAGCTGGTATGTTATCTGATTTTTCAATTGCTCCCAATTGGGGATTTCCATTTTTTTCCAATTTCTAGCAATTAGGGTCTTAGTAGCAATTAATACATGTGTTACTATAGATCTGTTTTCTTTCCCTTTCACAATCAGATCCAAGTGCAGAAGAGCCATCTTTGCAGTTGATATTGTGTCTATTTTAACCAAGTCCCTCAAAATTTCAAAGGTTAAGTTCCATAATTTTTGAATTTTATTACATGTCCACCATATATGTAAATAAGAACCTAATTGGTTTTTGCATCGCCAACAAAGTGGGTCTTGATTGGGGTACATGCTGCTAAGTTTTGATGGGACCAAATAAGTTTTATTCATTAGTTTGTATTGCATTTCGATAAGGTTCAGACAGTGTACATTTTCTTTAATATTTGGAATTATTTTTAGCCAATGATCTATTTCGATTTTATCTGCTAGGTCCTGCTCCCATCTTTTTAAAGTTTGATTTAGATCCTCGTATATCTCTCGTTTAGGGCCCCTGAAAAGTGGATTTTTTAAATATGTGCTTATTTTACAATTTTGGGTATACATTAAGTTCAATCCTGTTTTCTCCTTGTCAAATTTACTATTCTTTATTTTGGCCATTATATAATTTTTAATTCTTAAGTACTTAAAAATGTCTGCCGTATTTAGATTGTGCCTTTGGGCAAGTTCAGGGAAAGGTATGATATGTTTTTGGTCTGTCAGATCTAAGAATGTTCGAATTCCCTTTTTCTCCCAATCTGTTAGATTCATATATTCCATGTTATATTCTAAAAGCTTTACTGGTCCCTCAATTCGCAAGATATTATCCCAGTCTAATTTATAATCCCTTTTAAATTTCTCCCAAAATTCTAGAGACTCTTCTACTATTTTATTTCCTTTAATCTTAGTTTCTTTTCCCCTAGTTTTCATTTTTATCCATGGTAATAAGTTGAGGTCTTTAATTTTGATCATATTACTTTCAATATTCCACCATCCTTCTGTACTGTTTATCCCATTTAGCCACTTACTTAGATGTTTTAAGAGGAAAGCATCATGGTATTTTTTGACGTTAGGTAGGGCCACCCCTCCATCATTTATATCCTTTTTTTTTTCCAAACAAAGTCCAAAAATAGTTTTTGCAGGTCTCTCAATTGTGTCATTGTAACGTAACATGGAAAAGATTCAAACATATACATTAATTTGGGCATAATGTAAGATTTGACTATATTTATACGACCCCACCATGAGATTTCAAGTTTTCCCCAAGAGTTGAAAAGGTCTCGTGACTGTATCATCAATCTGTCCAGATTAATTTCTGCTATTTTATTTCAGGTGGAAATTGTATTCCTAGATGTTCTATCGATTTTGTTGCCCATTTAAATTCATATTTATTACTTATTTGGTCTTTATCCTTTTTTCCCCAAATTTAACCCCATACAGATAGACTTGGAGACATTTAGTTTATAATTTGAGATTTGTCCATGTGTGTCTATCTCCTCCATTAAGCTGTCCAATGATTGTACTGGTTTTGTAATACCTGTCCTACCTGTTAAGGACTGCATTATTTACAAAAAAATAGGTCTTCTCCATGATTTTGTTTGTCCCATTTTGGAAGGGATTTAGAATACACTAGCACACCCTCCCCCTTTCTTATCTCTAAGAGATCAAGGGTCACTAGGTAAACAGTCAACCAGACATTAGCAGATGTTTCTGCCTTAAGGGAAGGCCTGTTTTTAATTATGCTGAGCTGTGCGTTTACATAGACAGGATTCTAATCGCCCACAATTCTATCAGTTTGCTGATCTGGGATCAATGTTACAAGGTCTGTACAAACCTTGATGCTTTGCACATAAATAAATCATCCATACATGTACATTTTGTGCTGCAATTTGTTTTGAAAGACAAAAGGAAGTGTGTGAAGTTTCTGTAAAACTTTTTAACTTCACTAGAGTGTAAGCTTTAGTTCATCAATCTCAGTTTAAAATGTCCTATGTATATACTTGTATATTTAAATGTATGAACTTCCTTATTCTTCAACATTGTTCATTAAACACTATTAAATGATTAATTAATATATATAGTTTTAGGTCACGTAACTGACACTTCCTCATGTTACATCACATGTGTTTCAATTAATTGCCAAATGGTTGTTTGCACATATTACAACATGGTACAGTTTATGTGCAGGAATTATACTTCACAGGTAAAAATAAATCAATGTGAGCTTGATACATGTTTGTATGTTATTTACCATTCAAAACAGCAAAAAATGAACAAGAGGATCTGCTGATAAATATAGCCCTGTTTTATAAATATTGCTTACTTCTGGATACTTTAATGTGTTATAAGACTGCTTAAAGATGGCATACACAACATCCAAGCAGAAAATGTGCCAACATACTTATTCTTATACGCACAATTCAGTTAACTAATCATTTAATCTGTCCCTGGCACAATCACCACTTCATAAAACATGATCACCCATTCCTTACCTCTAGAGCTCTGTACACCACACCCAATATGTTCATCAGGTGAGCAAATACCAGCAGCACACCTGTGTTTTCCTGTATTAATTCCCACTATGATCCACAATGAATTCTTTACAAAAAAATAAAACATTGTGAAATTGTGCCAGATGTACCATACTGTTCAAAAGATTGTGGTCACTTAGAAAACTAAATAAGTAAATAAGTTGCAAAATGAACAGTAAATACAGTCAAGACATTGACACGATTAGACATAATGATTTAGATTTTAAATAAGGCCTGTTTATTGGTTTCTTAATCAGCACAACCAGTTTCACACACACATTTTTATAAATATATATATATATATGCACATACATACATACACACACACACACACACACAAAGAAATGCAAATGTTTCCATTCAAATAACATCAAATGGATCAAAAATACAATGTAGACATTGTCAATGTTGTAAATGCCTATTGTAGCTAGAAATGGCAGATTTTAGTGGGGCAAAATAAAACAGGCCTTCTTTAGAATGTAAATCATTATTTCTAACCTTGTGGACATCTTGACTGGATTTCCTTTTCATTTGTCAACTCATTTGATGTATCTAAGATTAAAGCCTGCATTTACACATCAGTTACCCAAATTAATATCTAGTTCTTGTACAGCTGCAACTTTAGGACTTTGCCAAGTAAGTAAGAGGTGTGTCCTTGATCCTGGTTTTATCATGTGACAAGTTCCACTGTGTGGAATGACAAGTTTACATCCAGTGATGGTCCTTTTCAGTAAAAAGGTAATGATTAGCCAGGTACTGAGGTCCCTAGCTGTGAGCACTTACAGACTAAACAAGACAAAGAAATCCGTACATCTAACATATGAAGGATTCCAGTTGCTAAGAAGTTGTTTTTTTAATGATGGGTTTGCAAGGATTATGTGTGCCAGAGGTCACGTGACCTCCTGGGCCTCTGACTCCTACAGACCCACAGGAGAGTGAGGGAGCTCACTCTAACCCTAACCCCCTTGGTCTAATTGCTCAGCTATTGGAGGCATCATGGGAAGTGTAGTTGTTTGTATCCCATACTCTCCATTGCTGCTTGCTAGTGTGCATTTTCTCCAAGATGTCAAATCACTGATTGAAGATGATTGCCCACATGCAATGGGAAGATCTACATTCCCAGAAAAAATTTCAGAACAGCCCCCAACATGTTCCCTTGGCTGTGTAAAAAAAAAAAAGGTTACTTATATTGTAAAACACAAACTTCCTTGAAATTTGAAATGTAAAGGGGCTGTTCCCTAAACATTTTTTATACTGTGATGGTAGAGAATTAAAAAAATGAAAAAGGGTCAATACATTGTGCAAGCAAAATACATAAATTAAGAGAAGATGTGTTTTTATGGTGACTATGGTGTCTCCTGTTTATGACATCAGCTGTGGCTACATATGCAAATTACACATATCCCACTGAAAAATAGTTCATTTGCAGGAGATAGACACTTCTATAACACGTTTTTCACTTAATTTATACATTTGGTTGCTATTTTGCCAACACAAGTTTTTTTTATTCTTTACTTTTGAAACCTTTAATTATCATGCTATATCGGTGCTGTGCACCATGGCAGTCACCGGAGCGGTCAGCTTCTATCCCAGAGCACCGAAAAGCACGTCACCTGCCATGGTGCAGCAGACCTCGAGCAGAACACCGCCCACTAACAAATCATTGTCACCTCAGAGCTGCAACCATCACTGCCCACATTTCAAGAAAGAGAAGCCAGCTCACAAATTGTATGGTATTAACTATATACGACTGATGAGCATCGCGCAGTAGAAGCTGTGAATGGGGCCACATTTAACACAAGCACAGAAAAGTGTCTGCACCCTGGGGCTTGTAAGCTACAAACAGGAAGACACAATCAGGATGAGGTCACAGTAGGATATGTTTCAATATAGCGCATATTGCTTTTATAAACTCACTATTCCCACACTATCTTCTAAATCAGGGAATGCTCACTTGGATAGTGTGACTGGCGAAGCATCATAGGTGTTGTAGTCCCTATCAGCCAACGTGGCAAAAATTAGTCAACACTGGAGGATGTACCCAACCGTTGGCAACAACAAGTCTCTTGATGTTCTGCCAGTCTTTCTGATGGATGAACTTAATAGGAGTAGTAGTCGCACAGTGATATTAACTAATGGGAGTTGTAGTAACACAGTGATATTCCATAACTTGCATAGGGTGGCATTGTGGACGCAGATACTTACAGGTTAGCCAATCCAGCTTTACGCACAGCAGAGGAGATGGCTTTGACAGCAGTGCAGAGAGAGTTGAGGAGCTGGGTCATCTCTCCGGTGCCCTTGGCTTTCCTGCCCTCGTCCATTACGAAGCGAGTTAGGGTAATCACATCAGTGTCGAAGGGGGCCTGGTCCGACATGGTGAGTGCTGCAGGGTGTACACAGTGTGCAGAGGGAGATGGAATTTGTTATGTTACTGTCGGATGAACAGGGTCAACACTCTCTGCACTGTGACACCTTTATAAAGCAGGACACTCCCAGGTCCAGATCTGCCATTCAGCAGAGGAAAGCCATGTGGGTGTGTGCAGGGGGCAGAGACAATGCTTCCAAAGCTCCAATCTGCAGCATGCAAAGTACTGGACTTTTTTTTCAAAGAGTTTGCTGTTTCGAATTGCCTTCACATACTGAGTGGCCAATAGATGGCAGAAATAAATCTCATTTATCTCTGCACACTGGGCAAAGTCCACCGAACAAAGTTAAACAAACAAAAAGAGGAAAACAAGCTAACGGTGTAAAAATGCTTCCAGATGAGAATTATTAAGGATTGCGTGGGGAGTGCATCCAATGCAATGATTGTTATCTGGGAAGTTATCATTGTTATTCTAAATATATATAATTTCTGACAACTGTTAGGTCAGGCACAGTCACTAGTTATCATGATGAAAACTATTTAAAGCATAAATGTGTATCAAGTACAGTAATACATTTGAGTTAATTATAGGTTTACCATATGTCCTCTTTTACCCTGACATGTCTTTTTGAGGACTTAACTGTCCATCCAGGTTTTTAAAATTGGAAAAAACATTGCATTTCTTTAAAAGATTAACATGCAACATTAATTGTTAACGTATTGCAGATTAATCTTTACAAAAACGATAACCACAAACCTGTAGGGGCAGCCTTAGGTGTGTGCGACCTGCGTGACTGCACAAGGCCTAACTCGGAGGTGGTGCCAGGGTCTCTGGCTGGGGATATTAGACAGACCTCCCCTCACAAGCCCTACTCAAGTCCTTAGTGCAATGTGGTTGTTTGGGGCAATTCCTTGTTGTATTGTGGGTGCTAAGCCCAATTCCTGGGTGCTAGAGGATAAGTTTGTGGTGCAGTGTAAGTCCTGTGAGTGCAAAATTGGTGCTCTGGGAAGACCAATACCAAAAATGTGGGACCCAAGGTCCTGTGTGAAATCTAGGGGCAAGTCCTGTGACTGCAATCAGGGTGCTGGAGCAAGTCCTGTGATTACAATGTGGGTGCTGCGAAATGTCCTGTGAGTACAATCTTGGTTCTGGTGCTAGTCCTATGAGTGAAATGGGTGCTGGAAAAAGTCCTTTGAGTGAAATTGGTGCTTGGGAAAGTTATATGGCATGTCACCAGGATACCCGATGCCTAGTTAATAACAATTCACTTAATACCATGAAGTTGTCTCTGCATGTTCTCGGCTGTTGCAGCCGCTTTATGAATTCGGCCACGAGAGGATGCGGTTTAGGATTTGGCCGCGGCGGGATGCAATTGAGGCTGCGAGAGTGTGACATAGATTTCATGCAAGTCGCAGCCAGTGTTATGTTGCCTCCTTTTCCTGCACGGTGCAGAAGTCTTGGCTGTGTGCAGAGGCAAGTCACATGAGCGCAATCTAATAGCTGGGGTAAGTTCTGGGTGCAGAGGCAAGTCACATGAGCGCAATCTAATAGCTGGGGTAAGTTCTGGGTGCTGAGGCAAGTCTTGAGAGTGCAATCTAGGTGCTGGGGAAAGACCTGTGAGTGCAATCTAAGTACCGGGGCAAGTTCTGGGGTCCATTGTGCATGGGTGCAGGGCATGTCCTGTGAGTGCAGTTTAAGTGCTGGGGTGAATCCTGAGTGCTGGGGCATGTCCTGTGACTGCAGTCTCATGCATGCTGGGGTAAGTTCTGTGAGTGCCATCTGCATTCTGGGTAAGTGATGTGTGATTAGGTAAGTCCTGTGAGGGCAGTCTATGTGCTTGGTTAAGTCCTGAATGCTGGGGCATGTCCTGTGAGTATAATCTGACAGAAGTCCTCGGTGCTGGGGCAAGACCTGGCTGGGTGCTGAGGCAAGTTCTGTGAGTGCAATCTAATCGCTGGGGTAAGTTCTGGGTGCTGGGGCAAGACTTGTGAGTGCAATCTAAGTACTGGAGTACATGCTGTGGCAAGCCCTTCGAGTGCAATCTAAGTACTGGGGCAAGTTCTGGGGTAAGTCCTGGGTGCTGGGGCATGTCAAATGACTGCAATATGTGTGCTGGAGTAAGTCCTGGTGAGTGCAGTCTAAGTGCTGGGGTAAGTCCTGAGTGCTGGGGCATGTCCTGTGAGTGTAATCTACATGTTAGGGTAAGTCCTGGGTGCTGGGTAAAGTCCTGTGAGTGCATTCTAACGGCGGAGGTAAGTCCTGCGTTCTGGGGTAAGTCACCTGCCACACGTAAAACATATTGTAAAGATTTTAAATAAGCATTTCTAGTAATGCCTAACTAAACTCAGCCATTTGTATTTTGATGTTGAATCATACATGGACCAAAGTGTTGCATTATGGGCTGATAAGTAGTGCAAAGGAGCAGTATAAACGTGTTTTGTGCTACTCAGTTGGATTTGTTTAATTTAGAAAGTGTGCAGTATAGTGCATTGAGTCTCTGTGGGGAAATCATATTTCAACACATAATAATAAATGGAAGATTAAACCCCTCTGCTCATCATAAAAAACTCATAAAAATCATATTGGTAAATAGGGTAAATTATACTTTGATACAAGCAATAAGCGTTTTTTTTTTTAAGTCAATTCATATTTGTAGCCACATCTACAAGATCGTTTCTACAGTGCTAAACAATTCATTCTGGGTAATAGGCTCTCTGTCTAGTCTTGCCTCCCACAATTTAAAAAAAGTATCTATTTGAATCCTAGAATAGTTTTGACAAATCATCATCTGTTTGGTGCCATATGAACATGTAATTCAATGGGGTATGCACCAAACTATTGCCAGTGGTCTTAAAGGAACATTATACATTGTACTAGCAGAGAGAGCCAGTTGCCGACCAGACAGCTGTCAGTCAGAGGATAAACTGGTGTGTACTATCAAAAGTACATGCCAGTTCATCCTCATACTAGGGACAACTAACTTTTCACTTGTGCTTCTATATTAGAAGCACAAGTAAAAAATAATATTTAGTGTCCCTTTAAGCATGGAATTAAATGTGAATACATCATGCCAACAAAAATGTATTTTATAGCAAATTTTAAAGAGAAAACCCCCCACAATGTAAAGTGCAAAATATAGAAAAATACTCCTGCTGTTGGGAGGTCCTTAAAAAGTGGCACGTCTCCTAAGTCCCATATAATAAGGCATCCACAACAATTATATGAAAAAAGCACAAAAGCACCAAAAAATAGTGCATCTAGAAAAATACTAAATATTTAATTTAGTCCTGAACACGTAAGTCCAGCCCTGAGTGGTAGTGTCTCTTTAAGTTTGAAATTCCTGTCTCAATTTCCAGCAATTCTCTCTTTATGTAAAAGTCTTCATCACACATTCCAAATGCTTCGCCATGAACAGATATCAGTGTACTGAAGTTATTAATTATTTGTGTTAATCATAGCTTTATAAATAATTACTTTTTGGGTGCAGATAACTAGATTGCATTGTGTTGTGCAATAAAAAGAAAGTTCTTGAATCTCATAGGGCCCTGTTTTTTGTTTGCTCATTAAAGATAAGATTTAATCAGGTACAGATAAGAAAAAGAAATCCACCAAAGAAAACACTTGCTCAGCAGGTTTACAGAATACAGGTTCTGCCAGTATCCAGACTGCTTAGTAACAGGCGTAACCTTTTATTACCTCAAATGTGTCAAAACATCAGGCACGTGGGAATGTGCCACAGTTAGACAGCACAAGCCTTGTCTAGTGTTGTTCCTATATGTAAATATATATTTAAAAGAAAGAAAATTGTTTAGTGATATTTTAACATATATTATATTTCACAAAAGATCGGTTGGAGACATCACATGTCGGTGTCTCAGGGACTGCAATTCAAAAGCTCAGATAATCCAAAAGCTCAGATAATCCAAAGATTTGAATGCAAAAATCCAAACTTTTTACAATTATTTAAAATGAGCAAAACAACCCCGTTCTTCCACCTCCTTTTGGGTCTAGGACACTTCTTCGCCGCATCTTCATCGCTGACAGTTCAGCGCGGCAGTTAGAACTCTGAACTGTCAGCAATGAAGAATAACGGGGCCGTTTCATCGCGGCCGCGGCTATGTAAGAGCTGACAGTTCAGTGCTGAACTGTCAGCTCTTACAAATGTAAAAGTAAAAAGAAAATAACCCCCCCTAATAAATGATTCCCAAACCCCAATACTAAAATTAACCCCATTACTAAAATTAACCCCCGAACCCTAATACTAACCCCCGAACCCTAATACTAACCCCCTAAACCCTAATACTAAACCCAGACCCCTAATACTAACCCCCTAAACCCTAATACTAACCTCCGAACCCTAATACTAAAATTAACCCCCTAAACCCTAATACTAACCCCCGAACCCTAATACTAACCCCCTAAACCCTAATACTAACACCCGAGCCCTAATACTAACCCCCTAAACCCTAATACTAACCCCCTACCCCTAATACTAACCCCCGAACCCTAATACTAAAATTAACCCCCTAAACCCTAATACTAAAATTAACCCCGAACCCTAATACTAAAATTAACCCCCTAAACCCTAATTCTAACCACCCTTACTAAAATAAACTAAAATAGCTAAAATACTTACCTTTAGCGATGAAATGTCCCGCGGTGAAATCTCCAGCGACGAGCTGTCTTGCGGTGCAGAGTTGGCGGTGAAGTGGCTGCGCGGAAGCAGCCGCGATGAAGTGTACCATCCCCCTGCTTTTCTCATGTCAGCTGACCCATGAAAGAGACTTTTCCACTGTAGATGTGAATAGGGCATCACTGGGTTTCAGTGCTCAAATAAGCTATCATAGTGGATGAATTTGAAGTAAGGTTGTCACCCAGTTAGTAGTTAGGCGGGTAAAAAAGTTCACGGAGATATTTTTTTTAAAGATTTCTAACACTTTTGTTTTAACTCATGCATTTGCATGCAATTCTGCTAACATGTTTAGATGATTTTCTTATCCTCTACATTTGCAGAAAAACCAATATTTAGGTGGACGGGATCCCTTTAACCCCTCAGTGAAGTTTTAAAATATTTGTACCCTTGGTGACAGAGGCTATTTGTGTTATTTGTATTTAGCTGTAATTTTCCTATTTCTCATTTAACGTATCCACACGTATTATATATTGTTTTTTATCCATATAAGAAGATATTTTCTTAAGATACAATTATTTTAATCATATAATTTATTTCTGCTTAATACATTACTGCAACAACCTTTGAGCAGTGGATGCAATCATTAAACGCATTCATCGCTCATTGTAAGACAGAACGTATATATACATGTCTATTTACGCCAACTACAGGAAAATGCAGGATATATATATACACACACATTTTGATGCACCAAGGGGTTAATATATAAAGCTTTTTAAGCAGTGGCAGAAGGACAAGGAAGCATCAAAACTGTGCCATTACCTGCTAAATTGTTATAGGAAAATTTTCTGGTAAGGTATCTGCTAATTCCAGAAATTTAACAGAACATGTGAACAAAAAAGTTCAATAGTTCACAAATATTTATTTTATCCTGTTCACGCTGCTTACTATGCATTATTGCACACTTTGTACAAGTACTTACAAACATATTTTCTTGTTCTTTTATTGCCTTATAACTAGCATAAATGTCACAGGATGTTGTCAGAATAGTTTTGTGGTTGTGTCCTATATGGCGAGAGAAATCTGTAACTGAAAAAATGTACTGGGCGCTAACTAAATGAAAATAATTTAGCTTCTATTAACTTAAATTAATTGTTTTCTTAACTATGTTACAAATTTTTATTTTATTTTATTTTTATTGAATAAAAATAAATATTACTTATGTATAATCTATGTAACCTCTCCTCACATTTGTTTGTTTATTTGTGATATGCTGTAAAATGAAAAAGAGGAGTTGTGTTATAAAATGTTAACACATGTAACAATTCTCTGGAAACTTAGGTGGGTTTTTTTTTATCCAACTATGTCTAAAGAAATGTTGTTGGTTTCAAAACTGAGACAAAGTGATCAAACTGTTACATGAGATGAGCACATCACTCCAGAGGAACAGACAAATGTCCAAATCACACTACAAAAAAAACTTGTGCACTATGCAGGCAGTAATCGGCAACTTGCACCACAGTGAGTTTGGGGACTAGACTGTCCCTTTAAGTTTGAAATTTACATTTAATTTCCCTGCAATTTTCTCTTTATTGAGTAGCCCAGAAACTATAGTCAGCTCAGTGTTGGCTACGTGGAAGTAGAAGCAGTAAGGCATGTTGCCTTTCACACAAAATAAATTCCTAACAGGCAGGTTTATTGGCTTAATGATTTGACCCTTTTGTTTATTTGTTTAACTGTAGCAAGGTTTTAACTGTCTCTCTTTGGTTTAGAGATAGGTAGATTGCTTTTAAAAATGCTGGGATACAAAAACCTATGGTGTGGGAACCCTTGTTACTGTACTGTTACTAATAAGGGATACGAAATATACAGTACACTTATACAGTTTAACAGCAGTTCATCAAATTCAAGTATTTGTTGCTGTAAAAGACCAGTAGGCCTTACTGCAGAATGGTGTATTTGAAGTTTGACACTTGTAACCATTGTTTATCATAAACAGAGGTAAAGACTACAGGTAAAAGGTCTGTGTGGCTGTAGGTCACAGCACAGGATTATATATCATTTAGCAGGCATACAAAGTAAGTAACCTTGGATTGCACTGAAGATATTTATGTGTTTGAAAAAAGCATATAAGAATTAACTTTCTACATGTGTTCCTTGATTTTTAAGCTACTTGTAAAACTTTTGACCCAAAATACATAAGGTGACAATCTTAATGACGAAAGAAAAACAAGTTACCTGCGCTCTCTCCTTTATCCCTATGTATTTTTAAAACAAATGGAGGTTTTTTAGTTACCTCCAATGGCCATGAGAGGATGAGCCCACCTGCCAACGTCAAGGCAGACCCCCCTAGGTGGGTCCTAACTCTAACCATTCACCTTGCTTCTTTGAGCCTCTGGCAAAAATCTCTAATGAGACAGAAAGGGGTATTTTTTATATACACCCCTATACATTATTAACCCTTAATAGGGAACACATGGGATGGGCGGCTGCATTGTAACAAGGCTGAGTAATAGAAAAAATGGATACAAATGCAGAAAGAAAAGTCCTGCGCTCACTCCCATCACTGGGTGGCTGCAACGACTACAGTACACATCAGCCCCAATATATAGTAAAAACTAAAGAAAAACAAGTTACCTGCGCTCTCTCCTTTATCCCTATGTATTTTTAAAACAAATGGAGGTTTCTTAGCTACCTCCAATGGCCATGAGAGGATGAGCCCACCTGCCAACGTCAAGGCAGACCCCCCTAGGTGGGTCCTAACTCTAACCATTCACCTTGCTTGTGTCTCATTAGAGATTTTTGCCAGAGGCTCAAAGAAGCAAGGTGAATGGTTAGAGTTAGGACCCACCTAGGGGGGGTCTGCCTTGACATTGGCAGGTGGGCTCATCCTCTCATGGCCATTGGAGGTAACTAAAAAACCTAAATTTGTTTTAAAAATACATAGGGATAAAGGAGAGAGCGCAGGTAACTTGTTTTTCTTTCGTTTTTACTACCGTATTTGCTCGATTATAAGACAAGGTTTTTTTCAGAATTTTTTTTCTGAAAACTACCCCTCGTCTTATAATCGAGGTCTTCTTATAATCTGACCTCAAATTGAGCTGCAGGGGACCTGGATCCGCCTCTCTAACAGCAGGGGAAGTCTGCTTGATGAGCACAGACTCCCCTGCTTCCGCCCGGCACGACCGCCGGGGCTTCTGTGAAGAAGCCAGGTACTTCCGCTTTCGTCACAGAAGTCCCGGCGAGCGTGCCGGGCGGCAGCAGGGGAGGTCAACGCTAATCGCGCAGACTTCCTCTGCTGCCCCACTAGGCACCAGGGAGAATCGGGCAGCTGGGGGATGTCTGCAAGATACGTTCAGACATCCTCCATGCTGCCCGACACGGCAGACTATTATGACGGACCAGCTGTCCGTCATAATAGAGTGCCGTGTCGGGCAGCATGGAGGATGTCTGCACGTATCGTGCAGACATCCCCCGGCTGCCCCCACTAGACACCAGGGATCAACTTCCAGGTGAGGGGGAGGGAGGGGGAAGAGAGACAGGGGAGGGAGGGGGAAGAGAGACAGGGGAGGGAGGGGGCAGAGACAGGGGGAGGGAGGGGGGCAGAGACAGGGGGAGGGAGGGGGGCAGACAGAGCAACAAGGGAAGGGAGGGGGGAAGAGAGCTACAAGGGGGGGAAGAGACAGGGGGAGGGGGGGCAGAGAGAAACAAGGGGGGGGAAGAGACAGAGGAGAGGGGGGAATCAAATGGAGGGGGAAAGAGACAAAGCTGGGGGCAAGGGAAAGAGAGGCAGAATTGGCACATAAAAGGAAATAAAAACAAATGCATTTTTTTATATAATTTTTTATTATTTACATGTGAATTTATACAAGTTTAACTTTTTTCCTATAGGGTAGTCTTATATTCAGGCTTTTAGTTTTTTTCCTAAAGGAATATCCAAAGTTTGGGGGGTCGTCTTATAATCAGGGTCGTCTTATAATCGAGCAAATACGGTATATATTGGGGCTAATGTGTACTGTAGTCGTTGCAGCCGCCCAGTGATGGGAGTGAGCGCAGGACTTTACTTTCTGCATTTGTATCCATTTTTTGTATTACTCAGCCTTGTTACAATGCAGCCGCCCATCCCATGTGTTCCCTATTAAGGGTTAATAATGTATAGGGGTGTATATAAAAAATACCCCTTTCTTTCTCATAAGAGATTTTTGCCAGAGGCTCAAAGAAGCAAGGTGAATGGTTAGAGTTAGGACCCACCTAGGGGGGGTCAGCCTTGACGTTGGCAGGTGGGCTCATCCTCTCATGGCCATTGGAGGTAACTAAAAAAACCTCCATTTGTTTTAAAAATACATAGGGATAAAGGAGAGAGCGCAGGTAACTTGTTTTTCTTTCGTTTTTACTATATATTGGGGCTGATGTGTACTGTAGTTGTTGCAGCCGCCCAGTGATGGGAGTGAGCGCAGGACTTTTCTTTCTGCACATGACAATCTTAATGAGATGGGGGTAATGTATAAACCACAAAAACCTTCTGGGGGAAAAAACTGGGAGCAATCAGCAAAAACATTCCATTGGTTTCCATGGAGCATACTCCAATTTTCTTTTGCTCCATGCATTAGCACATCTTAAATGTAATTTATCTTTACAGCATTCAAGGAACTTATTTATGTTTTGAGGTATCATATGGTTTGGAAAGCAAGTTTGTTTTTTACACAGATGATTCTTTTATCACTTTGTATCGTTGAGTTTGATTTCTCTAAGAATACTGTAGTACAAATATATTCTAATGTGCTCCATAGATTGTCATTTACCATAGGCATATTCCATTGTTATGTTTACCTATAGGCAGAGGCGTCGCTAGGGGTGGGCTATAGCCCCGAGTCCCCCCTTCATAGCCCCGAATGGAGACTCTGGGGCTAAAGTATTCTTTAGCCCCGAGACTCCAGGGCTATAATTGTTAAAAAAAAAAAAAAAAATCCCCTGCTGAGCTTTCCTCCGTCTGGGACATGGTCCCAGAATCAGAGGATTAAGCTCACGTGGGGATGAGGGCTGATCGGGAGGAGAGGCAGCTATAGGGAGCTCTCTCCCTGGCCTCTCCTCCTCAAGGTGCGGCCCACAGGCATGTGCCTGCGGTGTCCGCACCTCCTGGCCATGCAGAAACAGCGCAACGGGTGCAAGCTCTGCCCCTGTCGCGCTGTGAGATCTGCATCCGGCAGAAGTTCCTGAAGACACCGCCGAAAACGCAAGTAAGCTGAAGGTAAGGTAATACAAAAAAATTTTAAGAAATGTGGGACTGTCTGTTGGTGTCTCAATGTGTGCAAGTGTGGGTCTGGGTGTCTCAGTGTGTATAAGTGTGTGTCTGGGTGTCTCAGTGTGTATAAGTGTGTGTCTGGGTGTCTCAGTGTGTATAAGTGTGTGTCTGGGTGTCTCAATGTGTGTAAGTATGTGTCTGGGTGTCTCAATGTGTGCAAGTGTGTGTCTGGGTGTCTCAATGTGTGTCTGGGTGTCTTAATGTGTGTTTGGGTGTCTCAGTGTGTGGGTGTCTCAATGTGTGTAAGTATGTGTCTGGTTGTCTCAATGTGTGCAAGTGTGTGTCTGGGTGTCTCAGTGTGTGTCTGGGTGTCTATATGTGTCTCAGTGTGTGTCTGGGTGTCTCAGTGTGTGTCTGGGTGTCTCAATGTGTGTGTATGGGTGTCTTTGTGTGTGTGTCTCAATGTGTATGTCTGGGTGTCTCAATGTGTGTAAGGGTGTTTGCGTAAGTGTATGTGCGTGAGTGTGTCTCAGGGTGTCTGTGTGTGAGAGAGAGAGGGTGTGTGTGAGAGAGAGACGGTGTGTGAAAGAGAGATGGTGTGTGTGTTAGAGAGACGGTGTGTGTGTGTGTGAGAAAGAGAGAGAGACTTGTGAGAGAGAAATAGACGGTGTGTGTGTGAGAAAGAGAAATAGACGGTGTGTGTGTGTGAGAGAGAGACAGTGTGTGTGAGAGAGAGAGACAGTGTGTGTGTGAGAGAGAGACGGTGTGTGTGAGAGAGACGGAGAGAGACGGCGTGTGTGAGAAAGAGAGACGGCGTGTGTGAGAAAGAGAGACAGCATGTGTGAGAAAGAAAGAGACGCAGTGTGTGTGACAGAGCTCATCTGGGCTCTAGCCGCAGATCATTGGAAGACTTAGCAACGCCCCTGCCTATAGGTACCTAAAGGCAAGTGACATTTGGTTCCATAGTGATGTGTATATCAGTAGTGGCAATTGTAAAGCTAATGTGTTTTCTATGACCTTTATTGCCTATAATTATATGTTTACTTCTAACATCATGTTTAAATGTGTTTAGGACAATACAGGATCCATATAGTTTGTAAGATTCACCGTGTAGATACACAGTGATGTATTTTAGTTTTGTGCTGCCCTAAGACTCGTGCAGCCCCCTAATAAACTTTTTAACATTTTATTCAACGTTTTACATGTGCAATGTTATTGAAACAATGCTTTTTGTTTCTTGTTTTTGTTTCTTTCCTTGGCTGTACACACTCCTTTCAGATCACTGGTGTGCTTCCTGTCATGAGCGGTGCATCACTTCCTTTTTCGGCTCTGTCTTTCAGCCAAAAAACGGGACATTTATGTGTCCCAAGAAAGCTTCTCTGGACACTGGGGCAAAGCACCCAACAACAGACGTTTGGTCACCCTGAGTATAGTACTACTACCAATTTTTTAATCGGTCACTTTTCTTTTTACTGCATATGTGCGCATTTGCCAGTTTGCAGTTTGAATAAGACTTTTATGTATTGCATTACATAATAGTGTTTACTATAATAAGACTATACTAAACATATTATGAGCGTCCACAAGGGGCCCCATGATCGTCTATTGCCCAGGAGCCCCGTGAGCTGTCAGTCCACCCCCAGCCATATAACGTCTGCTCCACTTTTAGAACTTTGCACCAGAACTGACTTTCCACCCATAGAGTCTGCAAACATTTTTGGAATATATGATGAATATTCCACTACCTAGATAATTATAAGGCAGAAAGAAATTAAAGGGACATAATATAAACTGAATAGTATATATATATAAATATATATATATATATAATTAACTTTTGATAAATGATACTGAAACCAGCGAACATTCTGTTCAGCCAGAATACCCGCTGCCTCTTCCTTCAATAGTTCTTGCATAAGTTGGAGCTGTGCTTTGGGTCGTTCTCTTGTTGTTGGAGGAAATTGACTCCAATCAATCGCCACCCCCAAGGTATGGCTATGCAAAATGGAGTGATAGCCTTCCTTCTTTCAGATCCCTTTTACACTATAGAAAGCACCCCCAGACCATCCCATTGCCTCCACAATGTTTGACATATGACATCAAGAACTTCTCCAGCATCTTTTCATTTGGTCTGCATCTCACGAATGTTCTTTGCGATCCAAACACCTGAAAATCATAATCGTCTCTCCATAACACTTTTTTCCAATCTTTCTCTTTTGTTTTGTCCATGTTAATGGGTTTTTTTTTTTGGCCAGTCTGAGATATAACTTTTTCTTTATAACTCTGCCTAGAAGGCTGGCATCACTGAGTCGCCTCTCCAATGTTTACATTGGGGTGTTCTGTGGGTACTATTTCATGAATCTGTGAGTTGAGGACCTGCGAGGAGTCTGTTTTTCAAAACACACACGTTAATGAACTTGTCCTCTGTCTCAGTTGTGCACCAGGGTCTCTGACTCCTCTTTTGATTCTAGTTAGAGACATTTTTGCGCTGTTCTGTGAAGGGATATACAATTGAATAGCCTTTATTTCTTGGGACACAAATAATCTTACAGTTTCAGAAGAAAGTTATTTGTTTCTTGCCATTCTGAGGCTGTGATCGAACTGATAAATGCTGATGCTCCTAATACTCAACTAGTATAAAGGAGGTCAGTATTACTGGTTCTTTAATCAGCACAAACATTTTCAGCTGTGCTAATATAACTGCAAGATTGTTTTCTAACAATCAATTACTCTTTAAAAAATTAAACTCTGATTAGTAAGGAGAGATGTATACAATAGCTTTCTAGCAGTTCATCACACAAATTTAGCCGATTTAACCCCTATGTGCCCTGAATCATTCTAAACTTTGGACCAATTACTTCAGGTCAGAAGTGTGTCGTATATTTTGTACACCGTATAATCTAAAATTACAGGATTTAGTTGTAATGGGCTATATTGACAGGGATGGGACACTACATCGCGGCTGCATCCACGCAGCCGCTTCACCGCCGGCTCTTCAGCACGCGAGAGCTCGTCGCGGGACATTTCATCGCTAACGGTGAGTTTTAACGTGTTATAATTAAAGTGTTAGAGTGTTAGAATTAGAATTTTAGTATTGGGGTTTAGGGGGTTAGAATTAGGGTTTAGGGGGTTAGTATTAGAGTTCGGGGGTTAATTTTAGTATTGGGGTTTGGGGGTTAGTATTAGAATTTAGGGGGTTAGTATTAGGGTTTGGGGGTTAGTATTAGGATTTAGGGGGTTAGAATTATGGTTTACGGGTTAGTATTAGGGTTTAGGGGGTTAATTTTAGTATTGGGGTTTCGGGGTTAATTTTAGTATTGGGTTCGGGGGTTAGTATAGGATTTAGGGGGTTAGTATTGGGGTTCGGGGGTTAGTATTTGGGTTTAGGGGGTTAGTATTAGCGTTCGGGGGTTAATTTTAGTATTAGGGTTTAGGGGGTTAGTATTAGGGTTTTTCCGGTGGCAGCAGAATCTTTTTTATAGAATAGGTGGATAATTTTTTATTTTTTTGTTGTCTACTTTCCCTGGACCATTGGAATCTGGATACAGGTAATCATTTTTATCACACAGCATCCGACCCCAATGTATTGAGCAATTGCCCAGCTCCCAGCTCAAATTCTTATAGCAGGTGCTCAAGGCAGTGGTGGATCCAGCGGGGGAATTGGGGCATTTGCCGCGGGAAGCACTGGGTGCGAGGTGACAGTCCGCCCCCACCCTGTAGAGCAGTGCAGATCACTCAGCGGGAAGATGCAGACAGCATTGGATCTGTGTGTTAAATAGACTCAAAGCTCAATCAGTGCCGCCTTGCACTCCTTGTGCATAGTGAAGATTCAGAGCATCGGAGCCAAAAACCTATGGGTTTTATGATGAAAATGTTCTGATCCAAAGCCCTAAAAAGGTTTGGTTTCCCAACAGCCCAAATAGCAAAAACTGACCTGAAATGTGACCAATTGTGCAGCCAAATTTCAGGTATTCGACTATTATTCCCCATCTGAATCAATTTCAAATCAGATTGGGCTATATTTAATAGACCATTATGACTCTTTGTCTTGGCATTTCTACTATTTTCAAATTTACCAACCTTCTGTACTTTTTTTAATGATGTATTTACATTTTTATTTTTATGGTTTAATCCCTTTTGAACTAATCACCCTGTTCACAAATCTCTGACCTATAGTTTGTGTCTAATTGTTTCCTGTTCGGGACTATTAGTTTCTCAGTACCATAGTTGTGGATAATATTATCTAATACTGGCTTTTTAGGGTTTCCCCTGTCTTGTGTAACCGTCAGTCAACTCAATATTATTATGAGCATTACCTGATTATATAAACCCAGCACTTCCTCCTTCCTCTTAGTTGCTTAGTCCCAAAATCACCAGTGCTATTCCTTACTCATCTTGACCTATTTCCTTCTTTTATTTTTGTTTGTTTGCTGAATATGACTTACATGTCCCACCTTTTTGTCCCAACAGACTTGTTTAGTCTTGTCTTTTGCCTTGTATTTTCTTTTTCTTTCTTTGCCTTCTGTGTATTTGTACCTTTGTTCTCCATGTTTTCTCCTAATCCTTAACATTTTTTCCATTTCTGTTTTTACCTTGTTATTCTAGTCTGTGGAGTTTGTGAGCTAAAGGAAAATGGCATAAAATGTTTAAATAATATTGTATATCTGCTGCAAGACATCAGTTGGTATATACATTATTACAGCATTATATGAGGGTGCTAGGACTAATAGGTGTTGGACCAAGGAGACTGATAGTCTAGGCAAACATTTTTGGCCCTGAGTACCCAGTTTTTGGCTGAAACAGATTTGCAGACATCAAAGTGCCAACACCATCTGCACACACACATATAAAGTGAGAGGGATAAAGTATTTGATCCCCTGCTGACAAAGAAACGATCAGTCTATAATTTTAATGGTAGATGTATTTTAACAGTGGGAGACACAATAACATACACAAAATCCAGAAAATCGCATGTCAAAAAAAGTTATAATTGATTTGCATGTCAGTGAGTGAAATAAGTATTTGACCACTTCGACTTAGTACTTGGTGGCAAAACCCTTGTTGGCAATCACAGAGGTCAGACTGTTCTTGTAGCTGGCCACCAGGTTTGCACACATCTCAGGAGGGATTTTGTCCCACTCCTCTTTGCAGATCCTCTCCAAGTCATTAAGGTTTCGAGGCTGACGTTTGGCAACTTGAACCTTCAGCTCCCTCCACAGATTTTCTATGGGATTAGGGTCTGGAGACTGTCTAGGCCACTCCAG